>CH003425.1:305527-350583 GCA_000149265.1 Ciona savignyi
CGCTTAAAATAACATATAAGGCGACATAACCAGTTGCAAGAATTACCAATGGACGCGCCCGCAAAATATACATATACAGTAGAACCCCGCTTACCTGACCACCTTTGGGACCGTGATCAAGCGGTCGTGTTAGTGAATTTTGATTTACATCACGTTATCGTCATATGCAGCTTAAACGTCTGCTTTTTTTCTAAATTTTTACCAAATGCCATTATTTTTTCGGATACTGCAGAATGAATTTAATACTAAAGTTTATCTTGTAGGATTCAGTTCTGTCTGCCACATTTTTTGTGTGCGCTGATTTATTCTTATTGTTTTGATCATAAAATAATTTTAACCTTGTTATTTTGGTGACAAAGGCAAATTATTTAGCACATGTGGTCATATAAGCGGAGTCAAATTTAAAGTTTAGGATCAAATATGGCGGTCCTGGTCTGAAAACCTGGGTGGTCGCGTTGAAACGGAATGCAATGCATTACCATAGTAAATTATTCGGGACCGCACTGAAGTGGTCCTAATAAAGAGGTGGTCGTGTTATCGAGATGGTCTTCAAGCGGGGTTCCACTGTATAACTATAATAGATGTGTAGTCAATGCAAGGTGTGATCCATTAAATTATTCACAAAACAAAACTATTATTAAAACAAATATCCCTTAATAAAAAATGTTGTTTTAGTATTGATAAAAAATGACGTTGCGCCTCCGCGGAATGCGGTGTTGATTTTACTCCTACTTAGTAATACGTGATCATTACAATGGCATTGATATATAGCGTACCTTTCCCGGCTCATGAACCTTTCTTTTGTTACATGTATGTTGTTTACTGCAGAAATGACGCGCAATGTGACGTATTCCTGTTAGACAAATTTCTTAAGACTTTAGATTCATTGATCGATTTCCATAAACTGCCGTATAGTTAGGCGTTATCAGACTCTGGTTTATTTGGTCGAATTTTAGACTGTCGTTTTGTTAGACCACATTTTTAGACTAGTTCAGTTAAACCACATCTGAGCACAAGCGGATACGTAGAAACAAAAAACAAAGCACGTAGTCCGTGAGAAAAGGATTAGTCAGGAAACAGACGTTTCCAAAAGCTGGATTACAGGCTAACGTTAAAACAGTAAAACAAATCTGGACAATGCGTCCAAGGGCTAATAATATAAGAAGGCATAAAGGCAAATTTGCTACAAGCCATTTAGGAAGTGCTTGTTATGTTTCTTTGTAACCACAATCGACGATGCTGTAATTCTCTTCGCTTCTGTTCAGTTGCAATGCAGTTGAGAGAGTTCGCAAACGCTGAACTAATGCAGCAATACTTAGATAGTAGCCAGGATATAAAGAGATGATATGAAGTCAAGTATAAATTAATATATATTGAGGATTGCTGTATTGATAAATATGTTACTGCTTATAACTTATATTGTTACGCTCTAGCTATCTTAATTGTATACAGCATCTAAGCATTCATAGGTTATAAATGCATATATAACGCCATGAAAGCATCGCATGTCGCTTATTTAAATGTCTTTAAAACACATTGTTTTCTATTCTAATAGTGTGGGCTTTCTTGCGAATACTTAAATATTCATGAGTAGGCCTATTGTTGATATTTTTTTCATGTTTTAGATTTTGAATTATAACAGGTCTTCATGACCATTTTGGATAAAGTTAATATGTGTATCGGTCGCGGTAACCATTCAGCCATACGACCGTACATCATTCGTCGTTTATTCTAGGTCCTTCCAAACTTTTAAGCTTGCGATCCTGCGAGTCTTTTTTACGTTTAAAATTCCTAAGAGATTTGTTTAAATTCCTACTAAATATATGGCACAAGAGAATGTCATCGGTAACTGTCTTATATCAGCCCTCATAACTACCTTATTATCTTTGGCTAGGTGGATAACAGACTGTACACGCTTGCATTGTTTTAGATCACATGATTAATACGTCCGCTGTGCATTCAGTTATGTCACGTGGTTCAATTAGTACGTTTTCACTTCCCGCTGTGTACTTTAACACGAGGGCTGCAACGATACTTGTAAAGAGTATCGACAAACGCGGGTTTCGTATCGCGATTATCGTTAGTAAACATAGGTGATTTCCAACATTTAAACTAAACGAACTAAAATTATGACATAAGGATTAGTTTTAAACATGGGGTTAGAGTTAGGGTTGGTCTTGGCGTTGAGATTAGTGTTTAAGGAAGGTTAAAATTGGTTTCCGTAATTTTACTGAGCAGTTTCCCTCTCTCCCTCCTTTTAGAGTTTCCCATAGGATAAAACTTAAATATTTCAACTTAAGTAAAGAGATATAGAGGAAGCGTAGATATTGGAGGAGGAAGCAGAAATATTAAATACTGAGTAACCATACTGACTTCGATAACAAGGATAGGATAGGATAATCATGTTTATCCCTGAGAATGGGAAAAGCAAGGGGGTTAATACACGGGAAGTCAGATCACCTCGCGCCCGCCATCGGGTTACCGAAGCTATTGCAGTGTGTTGTGTATGATAGACAAGTTCCTTTAATTTGGTAGAACCCATTCATCCACTGGGTTCAATCAATGTCCGTAAAGTGTCTTGCCCAAAGACACACCCGTCTAGCTGTCGACCACTTTCGCACCTACCACCTTTCGATTAAAAGGCGGCGCACTAAACCGCCAGACTTACCGGTTGGACATGGTAAAGCGATTATCCATATATCGTTGCAGCCCTATTCTAAAGTCTACACCCATTCTCAATTATACTAGGTTACTGCTAAGTACGCAACAATATAGATTCGAATCTTTCAGATTCGAATTTTTCTGAGCAATTTAATAAGAATAGTTAGGATTCGAAATTAAAAACGTAAAATCATGGCTGCGATCCATCAGGCAAGGATCGTTCTTTTAATTATGCAAACGTCTTAGCAAGCGTGCGACAATTGAGAAGCATGATTAGTTATCTTTTGCGACCTATGCAGTCGCACTTAAAGCGCGCACACCTAAAGAAAGTTAATTACTTGGTTTATTGCACCTTTCAATATGACGCAATTATTCGATAAGCGAAAAGGTGGTTTAAAGACTAGATAAACTTATATTTAGAAATATTTATTGCACTTTAACAACTATGTTTTTAATTAGAACAAAAAATGAAATCTAAAATAATTATTTAGTAATTTTGGTGAATTTGTAGGACTTAATTTAGTATACTTTTCAATGAAAACCTATTAAGGTGTAATGTTGATTGAGTAAGTCCTACATTTCTATCGACACTGTATAAAGGCATATTGCTAGTTATCTACATTTAATTAGTATTCATATACCGCCCAGTATAGTGAAAATATTTGCACATCGTAGCAAACTTAAATAAACAGTAAGAATTTCTAAAATAGGATTCAAAATTTTTGATTCGAAATATATTATTCTAGAATATTTTAGAATACCTAATTATACTATACAGTGCATCCCTAATGGTAGGGGACAATTGTGTAACGAAGTCACCCAACGTGATATTTACGTAGGTTTCACAATTAAGGTGAAATTTTTTATTTGCATTAATTGTAAAAAGTTCAACAAAGTACAATAGATGTATTTATTAGTTTCTGTAAAATTGAGGTAAACTTTGCGACCCCCAAAAATTTATTGCCCCATCACCAGTTTGAATTGCGCTAGTTTATGTCATTTTAAAAGAATTGATTAATATATGACGCTGGTGATTGGTAAGTTTGAAAACCGACCCAATCATCAGCATTTATTTACATTGTATTTATTATATTCTTAACGATTTATATTATACACACCAGGCTTTATTTATTTTATTCGTAACGACTTACGTAGCAGTGAGAGGGTGTATGCTACTCCATTTAAAATAAAGCATCCTCATTTTTAGGTGAACAAAGACAGTGTGAATAGTTAACTATAAAATGAGTAAAACATCATGTACAATTTCTGATTATTAGAAATCATTCCAAGAAACTCAGGCACAAACAATGCCTCACAAATGCAATGTGTGTAAAAAATCGTTCAAACAAACTAGTACTTGGAAAAGACACCAAATGATTCACACTGGAAAGAAACCTCACAAATGCAATGTTTGTGAGAAATCGTTTCAAGAAGCATGTCATTTGAAAAGACACCAAATAATTCACACTGGAGAAAGAAATTACAAATGCAACGTGTGTAAAAATCGTTTAAAGAAGCAAGTAATTTGAAAAGACACCTAAATATTCATACTGGAGAGAAACCTTTCATATGCAATGTTTGTGAAAAATCGTTTCAACAGTCATATACTTTGAAAAGACACCAAATAATTCACACTGGACGAAGAAATTACAAATGCAACGTGTGTGAAAAATCATTTAAAGAAGCAAGTAATTTGAAAAGACACCAAATAATTCATACTGGAAAGAAACCTTTCATGTGCAATGTTTGTGAAAAATCGTTTCAACAATCATATACTTTGAAAAGACACCAAATAATTCACACTGCAGGAAGAAATTACAAATGCAACGTGTGTGACAAATTGTTTCAATATGCAGGTACTTTAAAAAGCCACCAAAGCGTTCATACTCGAGAGAAACCTTACAAATGCAATGTTTGTGAAAAAGTGTTTCAATACGCAAGTGGTTTAACAGCACACAAGAGAATTCACACTGAAGCGAAACTGTACAAATGCGATGGGTGTAAAAAATCATTTCAACGAGCAGGTGATTTAAAGAGACACCAAACTATTCACACTGAAGAGAAACCCTACAAATGTAATGTGTGTGAAAAATCTTTTACACAATCTAGTAATATAAGGAGACACCAAAGGATACATACTGAAGAAAAACGATACACATGCAATGTGTGTGAAAAATCGTTTAAACATTCTAGTACTTGGAAAACACATCAATTAGGTCATACTGAAATAAAACCTTACAAATGCAATGTGTGTGAAAAATCGTTCAAACATGCTAAAACCTTGAAAAAACACCGAATGATTCACACTAAAGAAAAACCTTACGTATAATCATTGTCTGTGAAAAACCGGTTAAAATAAAAAAGGTGGGCATAAAACACCGTTTATAGAGGATGATACTACAAGGTTATCGACAGATCTTTTTGAGTTCTAAAATTTCAACACCAAAAAAATGTATAAAATGCAGTGAATCTTTCGTCGTTAATAAATTTCACGATTAGCAAGTTTTCCTAGACTTTATAAACACAATTTTCCAATCCATATCGAATGCATATTTTAAGCTAACCTTTCTAAATTTTTACTTTTTGTTCATTTTTATTCCCGTTAATGTCGGACATTAAAGCTTACTAATTACCGGTTTGATTGCAGTTAAGTGCTATGCGATTTCCCGGAAAATGGTTCATGGGTGTGTATGGGATATCTAAGAAACCCAGAAAATGGTTAATGGGTGTGTATGGGATATCTAAAACTCTTTTGTTCCGCCCCCCCCATGCACTATCAATTAATGTTGGTTCAGCTCTTTTATATACATGGTAATAATAGTGTACTATATTCGTGTATGAAAATTCTATGTTAAGGGATTTCCTGTGGTAACTTTCTGTACAGACATTTTTTTTCTTTTTCCAGTTTATTATACTAATCCGGCACGTTGGTCTAACGGTTAAGTGCGTCGCCTTTCAAAAGAAAGGTTGCAGGTGCGAAACTGGTGGTTAGCTGGTAGGTTGTGTCCTTGGGCAAGGCACATTACGGACATTTCCTGAACCTAGCGGATTAACAGGGTGTACCAAATTAAGGGAACGTGTCTATCAGATACAACACACTGCAATAGCTCCTCCGGTAACCCGACGATGGGCGCGAGGTGATCTGAAGATTGCCGTGTGTTAACCCCCTTGGTTTTCACATTCACGGGGATAAAGATGAATATCCTATCATATCCTATTCTAATCTACAACTTTCATTGTGGTTTAAATAAAATATTACTTACCCGTACAAAAACATCGGCTGTTAAATTATAATCATAGCTGAAAATTCAAAATAAACGTCCAGAAGATTAATTTTTTTCTTCCATCGGGAATTTCCCTTGGGCAAATTACTAAGCACTTGCCACTAGAGAACCAAACCATAATAGGTAACACCTGTAATATATTCAACTCAATTGGAAATATCCTTCCATTTAAATTGAACATAAATAAGACTGGTGACTAGTTTCAGTGAAATTGAAATCTAGAAATTTTCCCCCGAAACGGTGAAAGATAGATATGGGGCGTACGCATCTTCTTTGTTTCTATTACCATTCTCAATCTCATGATTTTGGATTTATGGTTTCATCATTTCTACACGCATAGGCCTAGTATATTATGACTAGTTATGCTTATTCTATTTATAGGGGGTTTCCGTAGGTAAACTGGTTGTTTTAATTATTAATGTATTTTTCTTTTCCACTTAACAACACGTATTTATTTTTTTGTTCCACTTAACAACCCGTGATTTTGCTTGGGATTTTAATTAAGACAGTTATACGTGAATGGGAAAACGCATTTACGGAAATGTGAATTCCTTTCACACGTTCCTTCGATTGTTTTTTATCAAGCACGCAGCATTGCCTTCATTAATCGCCTGAACATGACGTTACATATTTACACAAGCTTTTTGTGGCAGGAATGGCGGATTGCGAATGAGAAAACGCAAGGGCGTTAACACACCGGCAAGGGTCAGATTACCTCGCGCAAACTGTCCCTTGTAGTGAAACCGGCGGATTACTCAGTTCTCGACTGTTAGGAGTCGATTACTGAAGACAATTATGTGTTCTTGATATATTGGACTCATTGTTAAATTATTTGCTCAGCCAATTAATGCACTTGGTTCCAAAAGCTAGCGAGAGGTAATTAAGATATCCGACCAGATATAAGTGAAGGTAAATATGCAACGTCCTGTTTAGGCGCGACTGTACACACCTACCATCGGTTTACCGGAGATATTGCAGTGTGTTTTGTATGTTTAAGACCTTTATATATTTGGTTAAACTTTTGCATAGTATCCGCTTAGTGTCCCGCAAACGACAAGGGCCTCACTTCCAAAGAACGTCGTCCCTCTTACTAAGGTATTCGGTTACATATTATGTAGAAGACCAGTTTAAAATAAACACAATAGATGCGTAGTCAAAGTGTGATCATTTAAATTATCCACAATATAAAATAATTATTAAACCAAGTAATCCAAAACTTTTATTACAGTAGTTTTATAAAAATGTTTTAACCCCTTACAGGAAACACATGTTTGTAAACGAGGTAGGACGGCGTTAAACAGAACTCGCGGGGAAACAATTCATCGACACGACTGTCGAAAACAGAAAATTAATCGCGACTTTCCAATGACAAAATATGGACACATGGCATGGCGACCTAATTGTTAAAATATATAGAAAATAAATACATATGTGTGGGATTTCCACAAGTGTTAGGGGTTTTCTCAGAAAATGGTCGATGGTGGGTATGAGATATCTCTCTCTTTTGTTCGACATGCTCATATTTTCTGTTTGTTTTCTCTTAGGCAAATTACCAAGAATTTTTCAATTCAGATTCAAACCATAATAGCATACTCCTCCTCATTATAGGATATTCATGGTTATCCGCGTGAATGGGAAAACCAATTGGGAAACAGGGTTACCACACGTGCAATTGCTAGATTATATCTCCCCCACTGCCAGCTTTAAGGAGCTATTTCATTGGGTTGAATATAATTCACACGTTTTCTTAATTTGTTGGAACCCATTAATCTTCTGGGTCTTATTTTATTTTGGAATATTAATTTAAAAATTTTCACTAGACAATTTATTCAAATTATATTAATATTTTTTCCTAATTAAAATTGCAATGGACGATATTGACTAGGCAATTGAATTACCAATAGTATTGGATTAACAATCATTCATACTATTATGTATTAGGGAGGACAATATTTAAACAGTATAACAACAAGCATCAAACAGTAAAGGGTTATAATATGCACTACGTCATATAATCTAAAAGCATGGCCGGTTGCGGCAGTAGAGATCAGGAATAGTGCCAAGTTTAATCAGCAATAAAAATAATTTATTTTTTTCAAAGGTTTATTATTACGCATAGCGGCGGGATTAGTGAACGTTTTCAACATGGGTAATACCCTCCTACCCCACGTTGTCAACCCAGTGTTGACAAATCGTGCTGCTCAGCGTAACTTGTCCAGTGATTGTCTCTCTATATATATATATAATATAAGAGTTGCCTTAAACAGAAATATATATATGGTAAACCTTAACGTTAACACCCTTGTTCCAATGTAGAGTAAGGAGCACAGATTAAATGAATTCCAACAACCTTATAAATTGGCGACGACGCCGTGACGGTTCGATGAGCACAAAAAATTAATGCCATTTATAGATGTGTTAGGGTTAGGATTAAGCTGGGGACTTAGCTGTAAATGATGGTAAACAGAGCCGAAGAAATAATCCGACGATGTAAGCGGGAATTGAACCGTAGATGTTCGGGTTCTATAATTATCACTATAAATAAATATTTCGTTACTGAGGAGTTTCGATATTAAACTTTTCCATGAAAACATAATGAAGAAATTGTACTAGTCGGAAAATTCTTAGAGCGTGAAAACCTGAGTTTAACATATTTCTAAAGCAGGAACGAATAGATAACTAGAGAGTGTCAACCACGTGTTTAACCACCACTATTTGTAAAACACATGTCGTTTGTCATATATTCATGCTACAGTGTCCCTAACCACAATTTGTATTTTATACACTTAGTATGTACTTTGTTTCTGCAAGCATAAACGCATGGGTCCCAAAGTTATTAGACCAAACTATTTTTCCATTTGTAGTTGAGAAAAGAATTAATGTCTTAAATTTACGAACATTTCACCACGAATGTTTTAAATTAAAGCTTGTTTTCAAGCGTGGTGGTAAAATAAAGCTAAATTTCCAAAATAGCCCGAGTTCATGGTTTCAGGGAATTCCCCTGGGTTTAGTAGATAAGTTTCTGTTTTACATATGTGGGTCATGTTATGTAACAATTCTTAAAGTTTTATTTAGTTTTGTCGACTCCTTGTTAAATATGTCAGTGCGATATGGCATGTCTGTCACAATCATAATTCAATAACATATTTTCGATTTAGGGGAATTACCCTAAGTAAATATTTTCTTTTTTTAATAATTGACTCAGGGTGTTTAATGGTCTAACATTTCACCAAATCTGATCAAAATTAGAGAAGCCGTTCAAGCACTATGCCCCATAAAGATAATTTATTACCAAAAAAAGTTTTGGTTTTTTAACGTCTAAGGGGAATTCCCCTGAATTCATTACCAAAAATTATAGTTTCTGCATATCTAGACCATGTTCTCTTACAAATGTCAACTTTTTATTGCGATTCCATTACTCTTTCTGGTAGATGTCATTTCATTAGGTAGTCTTTTTATTTGTTTCAAGTGTTAAATCAATAACTAATGCACTTATTTTCTACCGAATCTGATTAAAATTGGGTTAGCCGTTCAAGCGCTATGTCCGAAAAAGCTAAAAAAATTTAGAAAATCAACGTTTAGGTTTTTAACTTATCAAGGGAATTCTCCTGGATTTATTACCGAAAATTTTAGTTTGTGCATATCCAGACCATGTGGTCTAACAAATGACAAAGTTTCATTGCGATTCTATTATCCCTTCTGTTAGATGTCGAAGCCACAATCCATGCCTGTTACAATCTGTATTTAGAAACATATCTTTATTTTAGGGTATTTCCCTAGGTAAATATTTTGTTTCTTCTAATTGGTAACGCAGTGGCTAACACACTACTTCCCAGGGGAATTCCCCTAGGTATGTTACCCAAAATTTTGGTTTCTGCATATCTAGGCCATGTGGTCTATCGAATGACTACGTTTCATTGCGATTCCATTATCCCTTATGGTAGATGTCTTACCCACAAGCAATGCCTGTCAAGCGTTTGACGAAAAAAAAGAAAAAAAAAAGAAGACAAAAACAATATGTGTCCCATTTTTTCAAATGGGACCCATAACTAAGTTACCAATTACCTTGTTATTCATGTTTGCTAAGCGACCAATTACTCCAATAAATCTAATATCAGTTTGCGAGCAGTAAATCTCCATCGAGTTGTACACACATAACTCGCATCCATGTACACACATCACTCGTATTCATGTACACACATCACTGGTATTCATGTACACACATCACTCGCATTCATGTAGACACATCACTCGCATTCATGTAGACACATCACTGGTATTCATGTACACACATCACTCGCATTCATGTAGACACATCACTGGTATTCATGTACACACATCACTCGCATTCATGTACACACATCACTCGCATTCATGTACACACATCACCGGTATTAATGTACACACATCACTGTCATTCATGTACACACATCACTCGCATTCATGTACACACATCACTCGCATTCATGTACACACATCACTCGCATTCATGTACACACATCACTCGCATTCATGTACACACATCACTGGTATTCATGTACACACATCACTTACATTCATGTACACACATCAATGATATTCATGTACTCACACCACTCGTATTCATGTACACACATCACTCGTATTCATGTACACACATCACTCGCATTCATGTACACACATCACTCGTATTCATGTACACACATCACTCGCATTCATGTACACATCACTGGTATTCATGGACACATCACTGGTATTCATGTACACACATCACTCGTATTCATGTACACATATCACTCGTATTCATGTACATACATCACTCGTATTCATGTACACACATCACTGGTATTCATGTACACACATCACTCGTATTCATGTACACACATTACTTGTATTCATGTACACACATCACTGGTATACTATTAGCAATTTCGATATAATATTTGAAAAAACTGCATTTCAGTTAATCCATGCCGGCTGTGTTCATTCTGTCATCACCTTATGACGTCATAGATACCGTAACGTTCTTCGCATTCCTTTTGTGTATTACTTGATTGCCCTTAATTTGACGCTCGGGCGCCTTTGCCGCTGCGGCGCACTGTATAAAAGATTGTGTTGAATGCGAGAGGGGAGAATAAAAACTGCCACTCTAGGATTCGCTACAATACTTATCACCTGATGACGTCATTGACAGCTAAGGCAGTTGTTTCCCATATCTGCGTCATTATTTGCTTTATAAAGCGTTGTGCGATAACACTGACTCTCACACACACATACATACAAACACAACTTAATAATGAATACATCTACGAGTGCAGATTTCTATTTAGTGGAGGTTTCGCTGCCAGTTGAGTTTAGCTCCAAGCCTAGGTGTACATATGGGGTCGAAGCGGAGATATATATGTTAGATATAGACGTCAGCGGATACTGGGACTTGGTGCCGGCCAATTTAGAGCGTTGAAAAATCTCATGGCCCCATCATACTCGTAGTAAACTTTCAAGTTAATGGTTAACTGTACAAGATGCGATGACGTGAGATATTTAATGATCTCATTAAACCGCCCACTGACTATCAAGTTAATATGCGCTATGAAGGTAAAATACAAAGATTGAATTTCAGCATTCCGTTGAAGAATACTCGACTCTTTAATAAATATTACTAAGTTTTAATATTTACACGCGTTAAACTTGATATAATAAAATAACAATAATTCGTGTCAAAACCCATATTAATATATTTAGTGATTTAGTAATGATAAGATATTCATGTTTATTCCCGTGAATGGGAAAACGCAAGGTCGTTAACACACGGCCGACACGGGCAATCTAGTGTGTAGTTTGATCACTATAAAATAAACATAAAAATAAACACTAACCACATTTCAAATCAAATATAAAAATACTACTATTAACTGATAAAATGCGTATTACAAACTATATATGCTTATTACCCATTTAAAATTTTTGAATATGTGGAACGCTCTGGTAAGACAAAACACAAAATGAGATTTCGGTTCTTTAAATTGAGTTCATTTGTCAGAGGTGTTATTCTGAGGTGTTATTCTGATTGTAAGACGGCGGGAATCCCCGCATTATATCCACAATTGCGTCAACTATAGCTTACATTATTATTAGCTAACATCTGTTAACATGTCAGCTTAATTAAACGGTTTCGGCGTGGTCATACATTACAAAAATATCAAGGATAAGAGAAAAATGCACCAAATTTGTTTTAAACATTTAGCTTGATATTTGGAATAAATTTTGATAAAATGTCCAGGACAATTTGTTTATTTTGACGTTTTGACTCGGAATCAAGTCATTATAATGTTGCCAATCGATTCAAGTAAAGTTTTTGGCTTATATTTAAAATTAAATCAAGAAGTCCTAAACTGTAATACGAGACGCCACAGCAAAAATATTATGCGTAACAATTATTATTGTTTGGTCAATAGTGATAATTCTTTCTCCGCACGTTCTATACTCGATCTCACAAGAGGAATTGTCCACCAATCCTCAGAAAAATCTCGGTTGCACGATTTTTGATCGTTGTAGATATCTAAGGCGTTCTTTAATGACTCTGACGCTTTCATCCAGAGCTCTTGCTTTATGTAACATAATCCAAGGTGTTGCCAGATGCTATACATTACCTCCACATTCGGGGTGAAGTCCGATAAATCATTGACCAAGCTCAATGCTTTTTTACAGTACGAAACACACAATTCGTAATTACATAGGTTATAGTACATTTGTCCCATACGTTTTAAAACCCACAACTTTTTCTCTAAAAATTCATCCACTCGTTGGCTGGTGCTCCTATAATGGTCATAAATGGCGTTCATGCTTCTATAAGCTTTTTTCATGATTAGCAACAGGGGTTCTATTGCATCTTTCATATCGTTGTCAACTAACCAACGACAAATTTTGCTTACCACCAATACACACCGCCACAAACCATCTAACTGTTCATCAGGATTCAATTTGCAACATATGTCCAAAGCATGAGCTACAAGTTGTGTTGCCAAGGTAGTCTGGCATTTATCTACCAGCTTTTTGGCAAGTTTACACAGTCGTTTTGCAATGGTAATTGTTCCTATCTCCTCATCAGAAACGCCGATTAATGCTTGAATTAGTTCTTGGCTTATTGTCACACCCTTTTCTAAATCCCCAGTATCGATTAATCCATGCACCATTTCAATTTTTAGTAATATATCATTGTTTGGTACTTCCTTTACTTCTACAACTTGTGCTCGTGGTAGTTTTGTTGACGCCCCTGTAAAACTGGTGCATTGAACTAAAAAATTAATAAAGTCAGGTGAGTGATTACGTAAACAGTTATTTAAACGGACTGTGTACTCCATACGAATAAATCATAACAAAAACATTCTTTCTTGAAACTAGTAGGTTTTCAGGTTATATAAACATATAAGTTTATTCCTGAATGCTTTTTATGTGTTTATACCAGGTATGTTGTGAACCTATCAATTACTTTTTTATATAAACTTTCGTATGTGAAATGACCATGTTAACCATTCGGCAACAAGCCAATACAATGGATGCACCGTATGCTTAGGCAAGGCACTTAAGGGACATTGCCCGAATCCATTGGATTCAAGGTTTTCACTAAATTAAAGGAACGTAGGCGATGTGATTCATTGCGTAAATAGTTATTTAAATGTACTTTGTACTCCATACAAATGAACCTTAAAGCTTTTTTAATCTGATTTTAAAATAAATTAAACTAAAAAGTTGTTTATCAATAAACCATACCTGTCTGTGGTTCCGCTGTTTCATCTGTAGATTTATGTTCTTGAAATAGAATCGACGCCAATTTTCTTTCAGCAATGGCTAACTCAGCTCCGATCAATCTTTTCAAATGTTGCTTCAACTCAAGTTTAACTAAAGTTATACAGAACAATCATCATTTCATATTTTGTTAAATAGAATGACGGACAATTATGGATTATGTCTTACCCAGTCTGATTAAACCATTATCGTTCCCTCTTGAGAGTTTATTATGTTGGCACAAGTCTCACTTACCCCCTTTTCAATGTTTTGCTTGTCTAATACTTTTATTTTAGCTGCTGTGGCGAACAAATAGAAACTAGATTTAATGAATTTTAAAAATTAAGTGAACGATCCTGCATAAACGGTAAGCCGACTGTGGACGCGGGGTAATTCCGTTTACTAACGCCCCTTATATTTGCCCATTCATGGGGATAAACATGAATATATTATATACTATCATAGTGTGTAGAATCGCATGTAAACAAGACGACGCATATAAACCTTTGCTTATATCTGGTCTGTTGACTGGATTTCCATGCCAACACTCCTCTTTAATCCCACATAGAAAGTTGCAGATTTCTAAATCAGGTGGATTCAAAGAAGGGATCTCAAACTCTGGTCGTTCCGGTTTGTGAATTATAGCTTGGACCAATATGCCTATGTTACATTGATGCCCGTTGTACACACGCTCAAGAGCTATGACCTCGTGCATTACCATCGAAAAACTGAAATTAAAAATATAGGAATATTAATCGAAAGTTTGTTAGGCATAATCATTTAACTGATACCTATATACATCCATTTGTTTTGTCTTTAGTTGCTTCGAGTTTTGTAGCAATTCGGGCGCAGCATAAAACACGGTGTACTGTTTGGTAGGTTTTACTTCAAAGGAAATATTTGATGCTCCAGTTCCCTTTTCAAGTTCAGCGGATCCAAAATCCGCAAGCTTTATTTCCAACCGCTTTGTTAGTAGCACGTTACTGGGTTTAATATCTCCATGTATTATGGCTTTCTTCTTGCCAAACCCATGTAGGTATGAAATGGCTGATGCAAGTTGGCCAAGCATCCTAACACGAAGACCCCATGACACTGGATACTTTTCCTCGGAATTAATTAGATCCTCAAGGTTACCGCCATTTATGCATTCCATTACGATTCCAAAATAATTCCAACAATCGAGAAATCCATAACTTTGAACAATGTTTTTGTGAAAGAGCCGACACATGATCTCCACTTCTTGTTTTGCGCTAAATCACAAAAATAAAGTTTTATTTTTCAGTTTAAATCGTCGTTTTATCATTAATGTTTAATTATCACTAAAATAAACAGATATCTGTGGTTGTTACTACTAATATTCTATTGTTGTTCGCATATAACATCATGTGTATGTAGCTTACGTGTTTACACTAGTGTACTTTTACCGTTTTCTGCTTTTTTTTAATTATTCTTGCTATTTTTATAAGAATTGTTTGGACTGGCGTTAAAGTTGACGTTTGTTGTTGGGTTGTTAAGGCATGTTTGGATTTTGCTTCTATAGTTTTGGTTATCAGATTACTTCCGCTATTTGTAACTAATTTCAAATGTGCATGTAGAACAATATTTCCAAACTAATAACAATGTGGTGTAGGGTGCCCGTGCAGGCCGCTCGCCTATTGTGCTAGCTTGTTTTTCTTTGTACGGCCCAGGTAAGCCGGTTATAACACCCGATGCGGTCTGCGATACCCTAAGCGCTGTCTCGACTTTTGATAAAATCTTCATTAGTTTGATAACATCAATTGTATTGAGCAATTAATGCGATAAACTTGGTACAAGTTAGATGTTACAACGACATAGATTGTTACCTCACCACATGTTTCCGTTTTTATTTATTTTGGGTTTCATTTAACATTTCTATGTTTTTTGGGGGAATCACCTTTACGTGTAGCGAATTTAGTTCTAAGTCTGCTGTGTGGATACGGCCTAAGAAAGTGCTGTCGCTAAGACCTAAGAACTATTCAGTTGTCAAATCTGACTGGGTCCAACATAGTTGGTAAGCATTGTGTTTTTTGTATTTACCCTTGTTCCGAATGTATATTGAAACTTATTATTTGTTTATAGCAACCGCTACGCTTCACTTCGTTTTGCTGCTGTACGCTACACTACGCTACATCTACTTTTAACAAAAACAATAAAGATTTGTGACCATCTTGAAGTATTCGACAGCTGCGGTAATAATAGTTCAGTGATGACGCAATGCCAGCGCAAATGTCGGCTGCGGCAATCATAAATCTTATGTAACACATGAGATCTCTACATTGGATAAGTACGTTGACTTTCAGACGAAGGGTTATAGTTTGGAAACTAGTCCCTAGCTAATTGACTGTGTACTTGGGAAGGCACTTAACGGAACGAAGTGAAATAATAATGTGTTTTATTGAATTAACCTAACGTCTTTATCATACTCAACACACTGCAATAGCTCAAGTTAACCGACGGTTGAGACAAGGTGATCGGACGATTGGCTGTGTGTAATGCCCCTAGCGTGTTTCCATTCGTGGGAATAAACGTGAATATCCTATACTAATACCAGTAATAAACCTTGGAAAGTTCATCTGGGAAACTGATTGCTATTCCTGTCGTTTATATCACAAACAAGTACAAACAAATCACTTACTTTATCCTTAATTGGTTTAAGGTCTTTGTCCCTCCGGTAAGATGGTACTTTTTAACAACTACAGCACCCAGGTCAATATGTTCACATTTTATCGCCGTTGCAAACCCGCCCGATCCTAAAAGCTTTCCATTGTCGGGAGTTACAATAAAACTAGATTCTAGAAACTCCTTTGCAACTGTTTCACGTTTTTCTTTGTTTTTCGTGCCACTGGACGTTTTAGTAACCTGGTAGCTTTCCGCCATATTCATATGAATTTTGTTAGCACGTTATAGCCTCCCTACGGTAACATATAAGAGATCAACTGTATTGAACAACATTGCAACTTAATATGCGAGATGAGGGAAAATACTATGATATTTCCAAGGTCTTGCGAATCATTTTTTAAAGATTACTGTACTGAATTTTTAATTAATTATATTTATAACGCTTTAAACTTGATTTGAAATAACAATAATTCTTGTCACGACCCATAATAATATATTCAGTGATTTCGTAATGATAAGATATTCATGTTTGTTTCCGTGTGTGGAAAAAACAACACGCCAGTAATCGTAGGATTACCTCGCGTAAACCGTCCGTGGTAGTATAACTGGCGGATTACGCTGTTTTTGACTGCTGATAGTAGATTACTGAAGCCATTGCTATGTGCTTAATATAATGGACTCATTGCTACAGTGTTTGCTGAGCCAATTTATGCACTGGGTTCTAAACTCGTGCCTCACTAAATATTAAGCAAGATGTTGTGTAAACATTTAGTTTTAAAAACCAATATATCAATTGTAGGCTTCAACGTACGCCTGACTACCCAGTCAGCTTTCCGACTTTGCAGAAAAAACAGTCCTGTAAATACCCGTGCCAATATGTATTACCAGCGTTCGAATTAATGTTTTAACGCCGTTTTTTAAAAGTACTTAACTTAAAAACTTTTAAATTCCCTGGTTTATATCTTGCCAGTATTGACAAAAATGTAACTGAATAAGCGAAACGCTATACAACGCCCTATGAAAGAACATACCATAGACAGAAATGAAATGGCCGAAGTCGGTCAACCGGAAACAAGCTTACAAAAGCAACGGAGTGAGAAGAGTTAAAACGATAGAAGAGAGTAAACGATGGAGCCAGCCATTCAGAGAGTCAAAGACTTGTTTTGTTTCTTTGTGACCTTTTTTGACACGGCTGTAATTCTGTTCGCTTCGGTTCAGTTGCAATGCTCGCAAACGCTAAAATAATGTACGATTACTTAGACGGAAGACAGGTTATAAAGAGGTGATATAAAGTCAAGCATAAATTAATATAAATTGGTGATTGCTGTGTTGGTTAAAATGATAATACATTAATTATAAACTATTTCGCTGCGCCCTGTGGGGATCTTCCTTATTTTTATTTGTTAAGGCTTGTATTTGCGCCTACTTCTGGCACTAGATCTGGCATGAGGTTCCCTAACTAACAAACCTCAGCCGAAACTAAAATAGCCGGCAATCCGACTCCATACAAAAGTTTCTTTATTGTTATAATGCAAACTAAGACAGTACAATTCATACAGTTAAACTGGTTCATAATACATGCATGTGCAAAAATATTACATAAGCCGCGAATGTCACTACAGCCCTTACTATTTTAATTGTATAAACAGCATCTCAAGTATTCATACGCAATGTATAATACAGTATATCGCTTACAGTATGGTATGTCCCTTATTTCAATGTATTTTAAACACATTAAATAAACTTTATTCTAGTAGTATGGGCTTTTTCCAAGTCCATTTTGTATTAAGTTGGTATGCGTATCGGTCGCGTTAACCATTCGGAAATACGACCGTGCAGCATTGTCGTTTGTTCTACGGATTCCCTAACTTTTAAGCTCGCCACCCCTTTCAATTAATTATAATTTTCTGCGACCCTTTTTCGCGTTTAAAATCATAAACATGTTTGTTTAAAATCCTATTAAATATATGGCCCACGAGAATGCAATCGGTGTCTGTCTTACACCAGCACTCCTAACTTTAAACTCACTTATTATCTTTGGCTAGGTTGATAACAGACCGTGCACGCTTGCATTGTTTTACATCACGTGATTAATACGCCCGCTGTGCATTCAGTTATGTCACGTGGGTTAATTAGTAGATTTTCTCTTTCCCGCTGTGTACTTAAACACTAGGGCTGCAACGATACTTGATTTCAGGAAACATTTATACCGCAACAGCCAAGCTATGGCAACCTTTAATCCATTCAGATACGAATGTCGCTGCACCAGACGATTTATCGGGTCGGGTTACGCCAACACGTTGACGGCAATTCGCTTACTTTCCGCCGGTAGAAATTCTTCTGGAACTCGTTCTTCTTTTTGTGGTGGCGTCGGCCAAGTTGCTTCTGACTGCCACAAAAACTTGGGCGGGATTACATTTTGTTACTACATGGCGCCATTGCGACGGCTCTGTTTGTCGGTGTTTTTTACCTAACTGTTAGCTACGAAAGTCTTAAATCTCTTGCGTTGGTTGTTGATACTTTGTTTTACATCACACAAATCTGTCCAGAATATAGACTCGAAATCCGGCATCTTCAGTTGCGCCTTTATCTATTTATCGGCTTTGACCGATAAAACTGCAGCAACGAGTTCCAGGCGTGGTATACTTTCTGTTTTGGGTGGTGTGACTTTGGCCCTTTCACACAGAAACAAACAGTGTATTTTTTCCAGTGTTTTTTTTTGTATTTGGCGACTGAAACACGAATTTTACATAAAAAAAACGATAATTTCAATCTTTTTTTTTCACAGAAATTACGATGTTACTATTGATGGATACCAGGGATAAGATACCTAGAGTATTGCCTTTAATACAGAATAATATGAAATATAAAGGGGAGGGGTTGAGGGGTGCTTATTCGTAGTTTTTGTAGTTGTTTTTAATATTGAATTTACTATACGCTTTTCTTTTTCCAAAAATAATTATTTGTCTACTCAAAAATCGTTTTATTTTCGTATTTAGAATCCATTGCGTTTTTCGCTTGAATTCTGTATTGTCCCAGATATATGTATTTTGGATATCCAATTGGGTTTTAGTTTTCAATATTTCTCTTTTGATTATATTGGCCATTTTCAATGCTATGATGCATTGTTCGTCGCTATCAGTCGTGTTATAAAGAATAAGTTGTTTATTGAATTTTACATTATTATCACATATATTATTATGGATCGTTTCCGCTTCGTTAAATATATTATTAATAGGTTTACATTCAATTAAGATATGATCAATATTGTCCCTGCATAGTTTACAAAATTTATAGTTACTTTTATATAAGGTCCCATTGGTATGCCGTCGGTTGGTGTGACTGTAGATCCAGTCGCCCAAGAAATACGCTTTATGTGCGATTTTGTACGAGATTTCGCGTTCTATATTGTTAAAGTACGGTTTTATCGCTTTCGCTGTTAGCGTGATTTGCTTCCACGGGATTATTTTATTATTGCTTATTATTTCTCTTGTTACCGTACGTTCTTTTATTAGGGCGTCGTATATAGGTCTTAGTTTGTTTGATTGCCATTCGAAATTATTTTGTTTAAGATTTCTAATTATTCGTTTAAGTTCCGCATGAACATCGTCCGGTTTGCTAGCGTTTGGTTTTAGATTCGTATATAAGTTTTCATTTATTAGTTTTATAGTTGAGCCGAGGTTATAACGAAGCCATTCTTTCCAGGGGGTGTCGATTATATTATTTCCTATCAGTGCATACAATCGCGACGCACGTGCTGCTTGCATTTTGATTTTTATGTCGGGTGCGTACAGTCCGCCTTCGCTAGTTGGTGCTAATAGTTTTTTCCGCGCAATTTTCCCGATATTACTTGGGAACCATAGACATTTGAAGATATAGGTATTTATTTCTTTTATTATATGATTTGGGAGTATTATATGTTTAGCTACCGTCATTATTTGGGGTACGAAAAGAGCGTTTATTATTAAATTACGGTCTTTTAAGGTTAATTTACGGTCCCGATGCTTATAAAATAGATTTTTTATTGCGTTCCGCGCTTTTATTAAATTTTCGTCAATACATTTTTGGTTCAGGCTAAAGAATAATCCAAGAATTTTAATTTTTGTATTGATCGCGTCTTCTGAAACGTTCGCTTTTGCGTATTCTATTAGTAGTCGATCATTGGATATTATTTGAGTTTTTTCGGTATTTATTTTTTGGCCGGATGCACGTTCGTACCGTTTTAATTCGTCCAGCGTATGTTTTAGCGAGTTTGCGTTTGCGAGGAATAGCGTCAGATCATCAGCGTACTGTTCTAATTTCGTTTCTATATTGCCAATTTTTATACCTTTAATTTGCGGGTTGTTGAGGATTTTTCTCGTTAGCGTTTCGACCTCTAGTAGGAAGAGTAACATGCTGCATGGGCATCCCTGCCGGATGCCCCGTTTTAATTACCCTTGCCGCGTGAGGGCGCCGTTGATTTCTATTTGGCTAGAAATTTGGTTATAAAGTATTTTTATCCATCGTATTAATATTTTAGGGAAATTTAATTTGTCGAGGATTTTAAATATGAATAAGTGGTTTACACGATCAAAAGCCTTTTCGAAATCTACCGCGATTATAGACGTTTGTTTGGAAAATCTAATTGTTGCGTTGATGATTGCCGTTATATTGTAGAGGGAGTGGTCGATTGATCTGCATTTTAGGCCACATTTTTGCGCTTGATTAATTATTTTATTAAAGGTTGTTTCGCATCGCTTTTGGTAATTATCCCACTAAGCATTTTATAATCGGTGTTCAGGAGCGAGATCGGTCGCCCAGTTTCTAATTTCCGCCTTTTCGCCCTTATTTTTATAGACTAATTTTACCGTTGCTATTCTCATGGTTTTGGTCATTATGTTACGTAGAAGAATATTATTGTATAATTCTTCTATGTCAAATTTAATTATTGGCCCATAATATTTTATATAATTTTGCCGTTATGCCGTCGGATCCGGGAGAGCTGTCGTTATTCATATTGTCTATAGTACGTTATATATTTCTTGCGCATTTATGGGTCTAGTTAGGGTGTTTTTGGATACGTCATCGAGTTCTAAGGGGGTAAGGTCGCAAAGGTATTCATCCTGTGTTACCGAGTTATCCTCTATTGACCATAGTTGTTTATAAAAGTTATATATTTCGTCTATGGTTTGCTCCGGCGTTTCCGTAAGGGTTCCGTTTCCTTCGTAATTTTTGACATAATTTTTGACATAAAGCCAATTGAGTTCAGGGAACCTATTTTTAAATTACTCATCATGTCTTACTTGGAGTACCGCGAACAATGTTACTTTTACAGTGTATGTGTGTTTGGTGTGTTGAACACGAGTGTCTTTGCGCTGTGGCGGGTATTACGTGTGTTAAAGCTTTGTCTGTTGACGCTGGTTGAGATCGTTGGAGTCCGTTGATGAAAGTCTTGATCTTTTTGGAGAGGGGTGAACTAGAAATATTTTTTTAATGTTTGCGACAGATTTCCTGAGTTTTGTTGGCGTTGAGGATGTATATTCGGGGGTTCGGTATACTGATTCCGCAGTGGAAGGTTTTCGACCCGTGACGAATTCGTCATAAGATATAATAATACTCGACTCTTTAATAAATATTACTAAGTTTTAATATTTACACGCGTTAAACTTGATATAATAAAATAACAATAATTCGTGTCAAAACCCATATTAATATATTTAGTAATTTAGTAATGATAAGATATTCATGTTTATTCCCGTGAATGGGAAAACGCAAGGTCGTTAACACACGGACAATCTAGTATGGTTTAATCACTATAAAATAAACATAAAAATAAACACTAAACACATTTTAAATCAAATATAAAAATACTACTATTAACTGATAAAATGCGTATTACAAACTATATATGCTTATTACCCATTTAAAATTTTTGAATATGTGGAACGCTCTGGTAAGACAAAAACACAAAATGAGATTTCGGTTCTTTAAATTTAGTTCATTTGTCAGAGGTGTTATTCTGATTGTAAGACGGCGGGAATCCCCGCATTATATCCACAATTGCGTCAACTATAGCTTACATTATTATTAGCTAACATCTGTTAACGTGTCAGCTTAATTAAACGGTTTCGGCGTGGTCATACATTACAAAAATATCAAGGATAGGAGAAAAATGCACCAAATTTGTTTTAAACATGTAGCTTGATATTTGGAATAAATTTTTATAAAATGTTCAGGACAATTTGTTTATTTTGACGTTTTGACTTGGAATCAAGTCATTTTAATTATACCAATCAATTCAAGTAAAGTTTTTGGCTTATATTAAGAATTAAATCAAGAAGTCCTAAACTCTAACACGAGACGCCACAGCAAAAATATTATGCGTAACAATTATTATTGTTTGGTCAATAATGATAATTCTTTCTCCGCACGTTCTATACTCGATCTCACAAAAGGAATTTTCCACCAATCCTCAGAACCAACTCGGTTGCACGATTTTGCCTCGTTGTAGATATCTAAGGCGTGCTTGAATGACTCTGACGCTTTCATCCAGAGCCCTTGCTTCATGTAACTTTCTCCACAGATATGCCAGATGCGATACATTGTCTCCACATCCTGGGTAATTTCTGAAAAATACTCGACCAAGCTCAATGCCTTTTCACAGTACGAAACACACAATTCGTAATTATCCAGTTCATAGCACATTCGTCCGATCATATTTAAAGTACAAAACTCCATGTCTAAATCTTTATCCACTCGTTGGCTCTGGTTTCCATGCTGCTGAAAAATGGCGTTCATGCTTCTATAAACTTTTTTCATGATTAGCAACAGGGGTTCTATTGAATCTCTCATATCGTTGAGAACGAACCAACGACAAATTGTGCTTACCACCACAACGCACTGCCACAAACCATCTAACTGTTCATCAGGATTCAATTTGCAATATATGTCCAAAGCATGAGCTACAATTTGTGTTGCCAAGGTAGTCTGGCGTTTATCTACCAGCTTTTCGGCAAGTTTACAGAGTCGTTTTGCAATGGTAATTGTTCCTATCTCCTCATCAGAAACGCCGATTAATGCTTGAATTAGTTCTTGGCTTATCGTCACACCCTTTTCTAAATCCCCAGTATCGATTAATCCATGCACTATTTCAATTTTTAGTAATATATCATTGTTTGGTACATTCTTTACTTCTACAACTTGTGCTCGTGGTAGTTTTGTTGACGCCCCCGCAAAACTGGTGCATTGAACTAAAAAAATAATAAAGTCAGGTGAGTGATTACGTAAACTGTTATTTAAACGGACTGTGTACTCCATACGAATAAATCATAACAAAAACATTCTTTCCTGAAACTAGTAGGTTTTCAGGTTATATAAACATATAAGTGTATTCCTGGATGCTTTTTATGTGTTTATACCAGGTATGTTGTTAACCTATCAATTATTTTTTTATATAAACTTTCGTATGTGAAATGACCATGTTAACCATTCGGCAACAAGCCAATACAATAAATGCACCGTATGCTTAGGCAAGGCACTTAAGGGACATTGCCCGAATCCATTGGATTCAAGGTTTTTACTAAATTAAAGAAAGGTAGGCGATGTGATTCATTGCGTAAACAGTTATTTAAATGTACTTTGTACTCCATACAAATGAACCTTAAAGCTTTTTAAATCTGATTTTAAAATAAATTAAACTAAAAAGTTGTTTATACAATACACCATACCTGTCTGTGGTTCCGCTGTTTTATCTGTAGATTTATCTTCTTGAAATAGAATCGACGCCAATTTTCTTTCAGCAATTGCTAACTGAGCTCCGATCAATCTTTTCAATCGTTGCTTCAACTCCAGTTTAACTAAAAATATACAGAACAATCATCATTTCATATTTTGTTAAATAGAATGACGGACAATTATGGACTAAGTCTTACCCAGTCTGATTAAAGTATTAAACCATAATCGTTCCCGCCCATTAGTGTATTATGTTTGCACACGTCTCACTTACGTAAACCGACGGTGAGTGGGGGATAATCCGACGATAACCTCTTTCCTAACGCCCTTAGCATTTGCCCAATCACAGGGATAAACGTGAATATATCATATCCTAGTTTGTAGAACCGCATCCAAACAACACCTTTCAAACAAATATAGTAATTAATATACCCTCGCTTATATCTGGTCTGCTGTGTGGATTTCCTTGCCAGCACTTCTCCTTAATCCCACATAGAAACTTGCAGGTGTCCAAATCAGATGGATTCAAAGGGGGGATCACAAACTCGGGTCGTTGCGGTTTGTGAATTATAGCTTGAGCTACTATTGCCATGCTACATTGGAAACCTTTGTAGACAGCCTCAAGAGCTATGACCTCGTGCATTACCATCGAAAAACTGAAATTAAAAATATAGGAATATTAATTGAAAGTCTGTTAGGCATAATCAATTTACTGATACCTATATACGTCCATTTGTTTTGTCTTTAATTTTTTTGAGTCTTGTAGCAATTCAGGTGCAGCATAAAGAATGGTGTACTGTATGATAGGTTGTACTTCGAACGAAATATTCGATGCTCCAGTTTCCATTTTAAGTTCAGCGGATCCAAAATCTGCAAGCTTAATTTCCAACTGATTTGTTAGTAGCACGTTACTGGGTTTAATATCTCCGTGTATAATGGCTTTCTTTTTGCCAAACCCATGTAGGTATGAAATGGCTGATGCGAGTTGTGTAAGCATCCGAACACGGAGACCCCATGACACTGGGTACTTTTCCTCGGAATTAATTAGATCCTCAAGGTTACCGCCATTTATGCATTCCATTACGATTCCAAAATAATTCCAACAATCGAGAAATCCATAACTTTGAACAATGTTTTTGTGGTAGAGTCGACACATGATGTCCACTTCTTGTTTTGCGCTAAATCACAAAAATAAAGTTTTATTTTTTCAGTTTAAATCGTCGTTTTATCATTATTGTTTAAAAATCACTAAAATAAACATATATCTGTGATTGTTACTAATGAGATTCTATTGTTGTGCTTATATAACATCATGTGTAAGCAGCTGACGTGTTTACACTAGTGTACTTTTACCGTTTTCCGCATCTTTTTTAATTATCCTTACTATTTTTATAAGAATTGTTTGGACTGGCGTTTAGTTGACGTGTTGATTGAGTCATGCTGGATTTTGCTTCTATAGTGTTGGTTATCAGATTACTTCCGCCATTTGTAACTCATATCAAATGTGTATGTAGAACAATATTTCCAAACTAATAGCATTGTTGTGTAGGGTGCCCGTGCAGGCCGCTCGCCTATTGTGCTAGATTGTATTTCTTTGTACGGCCCAGGTAAGCCGGTTATAACACCCGATGCGGTCTGCGATACCCTAAGCGCTCTCTCGACTGTCGAAAAAATCTGGATTAGTTTGATAACATCAAATGTATCGAGTAATTAAGGCGATTAACTTGGTACAAGTTAGATGTTACAACGACATATATTGTTACGTCACCACATGTTTCCGTTTTTATTTATTTTGGGTTTCATTTAACATTTCTATGTTTTTTGGGGGAATCACCTTTACGTGTAGCGAATTTAGTTCTAAGTCTGCTGTGTGGATACGGCCTAAGAAAGTGCTGTCGCTAAGACCTAAGAACATTTTTGTTGTCAAATCTGACTGGGTCCAGCATAGTTAGTAAGCATTGTGTTTTTTTGTATTTACCTTTGTTAAACATGTATATTGAATATTGAAACTTATTTGTTTGTGGCAACCGCTTAACTTCGCTTCGCTACTGTACGCTACACTACGCTACATCTACTTTTAACAACAACAATAAAGATTTGTGACAATCTTGGCGTTAACCAAGCGCGTTGCTCTAAGGACAAGTTCTATCTAATAATCCCTGTTACGTCACACCGGGTGACCAGTCAGGACCGAGAGGTGCGGCTTAACATAGATTCCAGATACACTCTCAGTAATCGTCACATACAAGTTTATTTTAATGCGTTAAGAGCTCACCCAGGTGCTCTCTGTTAGGAGCCTTTTGAGTCAGAGTCAAATAATTTTATATAGACAAAAGATTCGACAGCTCCGGTAATAATAGTTTAGTGACGACGCAATGCCAGCGCAAATGTCGGCTGCGGCAATCATAAATCATATGTAACATATGAGATCGCTACAGTGGATAAGTACGTTGACTTTTAGGCGAAGGGTTAAGTTTGGAAACCCTAGCTAATTGACTGTGTACTTGGAAAGGCACTTAGCGGAACCAAGTGAAATAATAATGTGTTTTATTAAATTAACGTATCGTCTTTATCATACTCAACACACTGCAATAGCTGAAGTGAACCGACGGTGGAGACAAGGCGATCGGACGATTGCCTATGTGTAATGCCCCTACCGTGTTTCCATTTGTGGGAATAAACATGAATATCCTATCCCAATACCAGTAATAAACCTTAGAAAGTTCAACTTGGAAACTGTTTGCTATTCCTGTCGTTTATATCACAAACAAGTACAAACAAATCACTTACTTTATCCGTGATTGGTTTAAGGTCTTTTTCCCTCCGGTAAGATGGTACTTTTTAACAACTACAGCACCCAGCTCATTATGTTCACATTTGATGGCGCTTGCAAACGCGCCCAATCCCAAGAGCGTTCCATTTTCGGGAGTTACAGTGAAACTAGATTCTAAAAAATTCTCTGCAACTGTTTCACGTTTTTCTTCGTTTTTCGTGTCATTGCGTTTTTCAAACTTGCGTTTTTTAATAACCTGAGAGCTTTCCGCCATATTCATATGAATTTTGTTAGCATGTTATAGCCTCCCTACGGTTACATATAAGAGATCAACTGTATTGAACAACATTGCATCGTAATATGCGAGATGAGTAAAAATACTACTATGATATTTCCAAGGTCTTGCGAATCATTTTTTAAAGATTACTGTACTGAATTTTTAAGTAATTATATTTATAACGCTTTAAACTTGATTTGAAATAACAATAATTCGTGTCACGGCCCATAATAATATATTCAGTGATTTCGTAATGATAAGATATTCATGTTTGTTTCCGTGAGTGGAAAACACAAGGGCGGTAACACGCCAGTAATCGTAGGATTACCTCGCGTAAACCGGCCGTGGTAGTATAACTGGCGGATTACGCTGTTTTTGACTGCTGATAGTAGATTACTGAAGCCATTGCTATGTGCTTAATATAATGGACTCATTGCTACAGTGTTTGCTAAGCCAATTTATGCACTGGGTTCTAAACTCGTGCCTCACTAAATATTAAGCAAGATGTTGTGTAAACATTTAGTTTTAAAAACCAATATATCAATTGTAGGCTTCAACGTACGCCTGACTACCCAGTCAGCTTTCCGGCTTTGCAGAAAAAACAGTCCTGTAAATACCCGTGCCAATATGTATTACCAGCGTTCGAATTAATGTTTTAACGCCGTTTTTTTAAAGTACTTAACTTAAAAACTTTTAAATTCCCTGGTTTATATCTTGCCAGTATTGACAAAAATGTAACTGAATAAGCGAAACGCTATACAACGCCCTATGAAAGAACATACCATAGATAGAAATGAAATGGCCGAAGTCGGTCAACCGGAAACAAGCTTACAAAAGCAACGGAGTGAGAAGAGTTAAAACGATAGAAGAGAGTAAACGATGGAGCCAGCCATTCAGAGAGTCAAAGACTTGTTTTGTTTCTTTGTGACCTTTTTTTGACACGGCTGTAATTCTGTTCGCTTCGGTTCATTTGCAATGCTCGCAAACGCTAAAATAATGTACGATTACTTAGACGGAAGACAGGTTATAAAGAGGTGATATAAAGTCAAGCATAAATTAATATAAATTGGTGATCGCTGTGTTGGTTAAAATGATAATACATTAATTATAAACTATTTCGCTGCGCCCTGTGGTGATCTTCCTTATTTTTATTTGTTAAGGCTTGTATTTGCGCCTACTTCTGGCACTAGATCTGGCATGAGGTTCCCTAACTAACAGACCTCAGCCGAAACTAAAATAGCCGGCAATCTGACTCCATACAAAAGTTTCTTTATTGTTATAATGCAAACTAAGACAGTACAATTCATACAGTTAAACTGGTTCATAATACATGCATGTGCAAAAATATTACATAAGCCGCGAATGTCACTACAGCCCTTACTATTTTAATTGTATAAACAGCATCTCAAGTATTCCTACGCAATGTATAATACAGTATATCGCTTACAGTATGGTATGTCCCTTATTTCAATGTATTTTAAACACATTAGATAAACTTTATTCTAATAGTATGGACTTTTACCAAGTCCATTTTGTATTAAGTTGGTATGCGTATCGGTCGCGTTAACCATTCGGAAATACGACCGTGCAGCATTGTCGTTTATTCTACGGATTCCCTAACTTTAAAGCTCGCCACCCCTTTCAATTTATTATAATTTTATGTGACCCTTCTTCACGTTTAAAATCATAAACAGATTTGTTTAAAATCCTACTAAATATATGGCCCACGAGAATGCAATCGGTATCTGCCTTACTTTAGCATTCATAAACATATTATCTTTGGCTAGGTTGATAACAGGCCGTGAACGCTTGCATTGTTTTAGACCACGTGATTAATACGTCCGCTGTGTATTCAGTTATGCCACGAGGTACAATTAGTAGGCTTTCACTTCCGCCGTGTACTTCAACACTAGGGATGCAACAATACAGTAAGTTTTTTAAATATGGCTTACAAAAAAAAGCCACGTATTTGCGAAAGACACGAAAAGTTTGCATGCGTCGATAAGCGTAGTTCGTTTATTATGGGTCCCATTTGGAAAAATGGGACACATATTGTTTTTGTGCGTTTTTTTCTTTTTTTTTCGTTTTTTTTTCGTTTTTTTTTTCGTCAAACGCTTGACAGGCATGGCATGGCGCCCCGACATCTACCAGAAGGAATAATAGGATTGCAATGAAACTTTGTCATTTGTTAAGACAACATGGTCTTGATATGCAAAAACCAAAATTTTGGGTGATAAATTAAGGGGAATTCCCCTGGGAGGTTAAAAACCAAAACGGTATTTTTTATGAAAAATTGCGCTTTTTGTGGCATAGCGCTTGAACGGCTGCTCCAATTTAAATAAGTTTGGGTGGAATGTAAGTGCATTAGTCACTAATTTATCACTTAAAAGAAATAAAAAAATTACTTAGGGAAATACCCCAAAAATTAGATTTTGTTCTAAAATTATGATTGTAACAGGCATGCCATGTCGCCCCAACATCTACCAGAAGGAATAATGTAATCGTAATAAAACTTAGCCATTCGTTAGACATCATGGTTTAGATATGTAGAAACCAACATTTTGGTTGATTGGTCAAGGGGAATTCCCCTTGGACTTTAAAAACCAAAACGCTATTTTTTTCTAAAAAAATTGTCTTTTTTGGGCAAAGCGCTTGAACAGCTGTTACAATTTCAATTAGAATTGGTGGAATGTAAGTGCATTAGTCACTGATTTAAAACTTGGAAAAAATATTAAAATTACCTAGGGAAATCCCCCAAAAATAGGATATGGTCTCAAATCATGATTGTGACAAGCATTCCATGTCGCCCTGACATCTACCAAAAGGAGTAATAAAATCGCATAGAAAATTGGATATTTGTAAGACAATATGGTCTAAATATGCAGAAACCAAAAATTTGGGTAACAAATCTAGGGGAATTCCCCTCAGACGTTAAAAATCAAAACGTTTTTTTTCTAATAAATTGGATTTTGTGGCCATAGCGCTTGAACGGCTGCTCTAATTGTAATAAAATTCGGTAAATTGTTAAAACATTAGACACTTTAAACAATTTAAAAAAGAAAACATTTAATTAGGTTAATTTCCATAATACAAAGATATGTTCCTAAATTATGATTGTGGCAGGCATGCCATATCGCACTGACATCTCCAACAAGAAGTCGACAAATCAGATTCAAACTTAAGAATTGTTACATAACATGACTCACTTATGTAAAAAAACAGAAACTTATCTACCAAACCCAGGGGAATTCCCTGAAATTATAAAAAACTAAATCGGGCCGTTTCGGAAATTTAGCTTTAATTCACCACAGCGCTTGAAAAGAAGCTATAATTTAAAAAAAACATTTGTGGTGAAATGTTCGTAAATTTAAAACGTTTATTCTTTATTTAACTAAACATGTAAAATAAGTTTGGCTGTTACAATTGAATTAGATTTGGTGGAATGTAAGTGCATTAGTCACTAATTTAACACTTAGAAGAAATAATGAAATTACCTAGGGAAATACCCCAAAAAATAGGATATTCCAAAGTTATTGAGTTATTTTCAAACCATAGCAACCCCGTTACTTCACGAGCGGAGGTAACAATGGCTATGCTTGAAAAATTTGAAATATTGTCTGTTGGATATTTTAATGTTTAGGTCAACGCGACTGACTCAAAGGTTTTAAAATATAGTTTAAAGAGCCGTATTCCATTGGCGATGAAGAACTGCTTACCATTTGGTAGTTTGTAAAAATAAGCTTAATGATTTAAAGATTTAGTTTTTCTCTCTTGTATAACAACACACAGCAGGAGCTCCGTTAACCTGATGGTGGGCAGTATGACTGAACCACGGAAAATATTTATTACACATTCCTAACCTAAAAGCCGTTTGTTTCCTAATTACAATTGGTATACAATTGGTTTCTATACGGTTTATATCATTTGTTTTTAAAGGCACAAAACGGATAAGGTAATTAAAGTAAACTACCTTTTGAGTGACCGCTGTATTTGTCTGCATACAAAAACTGGTATATCTTATACAAAGCGTATAACGTTTGTTTGTGCAGGCAGAAACTAAAGGGTTCCCGAGTTACTTAGTCCAACTTGATATTCATGTTTCCTAATTAAACTATTTACCTTGGAATACAAAATAATACAACAATAAAAAAATAGTTTGTTTTTATATTATTGCGAGATTTTTTGGTAAACAAATGTATTTTTCATTTTTACTTATATAAGCTTTGGTCCAAAAATGAAGTCGATAGTAAGACTGTTTTATTAAATATATATCAGTATATGAATCGGCCGCGTTCACTATTTGGCTACATGACCGTTCATATTTTGCTGATGTTGACAACAATGCAACGCAAAGAGCGAAACGCTGTACAACGCCCAAAGCAATAACACGCCACAGACATATAGAAACGGAATGACCGAAGTCGGTTAACCGGAGACAAGCTTATGGACGCAACGAAGTGAGGAGAGTAAACACGACAGAATGGCGTATGTATACGTTAATTGTTTTAGGTAAACTAGTAGCCTAAGATTGATCAAAATAATGTAGAACAATCCCTAGATTGTGAAAAAAGAATTTAAGAATAAAATTGGTACGTAGAAATGCAGTATGGAGCCATTTTCCCTTAATTTGTAATGTGTTTATCCACTGACGTGTTTTAACTACTGTAGTTTTGCGGTTTTATCTTGTCTCCTCAATGTAAAATAATTGTTTGATTCTTTCTTACTGTAACGAAGGAGCGAAAAACTAAACTAAACTAAACTATTCAATAAGTATTTGTTTTGGTTTTTGTGACCTATTTTGACACGGCTGTAATTCTGTTCGATTCGGTTCATTTGCCATGTAGTTGGGAGATTTCGCAAACTTTAAAATAATGCAAGAATAGTAACCAAGTTTTGAATTGATGATATAAAGTCAAGCGGAAATTTAAATAACTGCTGTATTAACGACGATTGCTGTATTAATTAAAGTGATAGTGCATTAATTATAACCTATTAGGTGACGATCTAGCTATTTGAATTGTAGAAAGAACATTTTAAGCATTTGTAGGATATAAATAAATATATATCGTCAAAACAGCAGCGTATGTCGCTTATTTTAATGTCTTATAAACACATTAGCTGAGCTTTATTCTAATAGTCTGGGCTTTCTTTAAAAACTTAAATCAGTTATGCCAAGCTGTACAATTACAAGGTTTTTACTACCTGCTGTGTACTTCAACACTATGGCTGCAATGATACGTAAAAAGTATCAATAAAAATGGGTTACGTATCGCGATTATCGTTAGTAAACATGGGGAATTCCCAACATCTAAACTGCACGTCATTATCGAACTAAAATGCTTTTCTTGATAAAATAAGTTTTGTAAATGAAATCAACCTCATTTCTTCTCCCCATCGTTTAGAATATGACGATTGGTGCAAAAGCTTGCCGTTGCACATACTTCACTGCTTTTAACTCAGCATCTGCTAACTCATCGACGCTGAGTTGTCTTTTTCTAGTAGTTCAAAAAGTAGGAAACATTTATATAGCAACAGAACAGCCATGCTATGGCAATCTTTAATCCATTCAGATACGAATGTCGCTGCACCAGACGATTTATCGGGTCGGGTTGCGACAACACGTTGACAGTAATTCGCTTCCTTTCCGCCGGTAGAAATTCTTATGGAACTCGTTCCTCTTTTTGTGGTGGCGTCGGCCAAGTTGCTTCTGATTGTCACAAAAACTTGGGCGGGATTACAATTTGTTTCCACATGGCGCCATTGCGCGGGCTCTGTCTGTCGGTGTGTTTTAGCTAACTGTTAGCTACGAAAGTCTTAAATCTCTTGCGTTGGTTGTTGATACTTTGTTTTATAGCACACGAATCTGTCCAGAATATAGACTCGAATTCCGGCATATGACACGCAAAATCGTGAAAAAAAAATCTTCAGTTGTGCCTTTATCTATTTATCGGCTTTGACCGATAAAACTGCAGCAACGAGTTACAGGCGTGGTATACTTTCCGTTTTGGGTGGTGTGACTTTGGCCTTTCCACACAGAAACAAATAGTGGACTTTTTCAGTGTCGTCCACTAAGCGTAAATACGACACTGCACCGTATCCATTGATCGATGCATCTGCAAAATGGCGTATTTGGGATCTAACAATAACTCTAATGTCGTTTGCTTTAAAACACCGTGGTATCGCTAACACAAAAGGGGCAACGAATCCAGGGGATCGTATAGGGAATTGATCGCAGATAAGAGACTTCGTCGCGTTAACTTTTCTTCTACGCCGCCGTTGTCTATTATAAATCTAAACTGATCCATAAAAACGTCCCAGTACACACCAAGTAATCTTTCCTTTATTAGATTGTTAAGGTCAATGTCCTTAACCGACGCATCTCTTCTAGTACTCGCTGGTTGTTGGAGATCCACTTCGTCAAACGAAATCCACCTTTCTGCGACAATAGACGTGGTTGTTCCACGAGTCGGATGGCTTTTTCTTGGTGGTTGTAAAGGTTAAGAAATCATCCACAAAGAAATTAATTTTTACAACTTCCGATACGTTAGTGTCAAACTGTTCTCGAAATTGGTCCGCTGTTTGTCTTCTCACAGCATGGCGATGACGTGGCTCCGAATAGATAAACCATCATCTGATGATGAACCGGTCGCTTGTATAAGTCTCCTCCTTGCCACCACAGGAATATCAGAGCATGGCAATCTTCTTTGATTAGGATCTGATAAATCAGAGCTTCCACATTAGCTACTACTGCTATTGTTGGTTCTTAACGAAACTGTGTAAAAACGCCGACCAGACTATTAAGCAGATCCGGTCCTTGCATTAAGGCGTCGTTAAGGGAAACACCATTGTACTTCGCCGCGAAGTCAAATACGATGCGCACTTTATTGGGCTTACGAGGGTGATACATTGGGTGATGTGGTGAATACCATACAGTGTCACTTGTGTCTTGCTTTTCAAGTGTATCGTCTTTAGCAAATATTATGTCTATGTAGTCTTGCATCTTGCCAACTCTTTAACTTCTTCGTTTCGAGGGTATTTTCGCCAAATAAAATCGACTTTCGGCGTTCTTGCAACAAACGGTTGTTTGCGGCCTCATGTTCTTGTTTCCAATACGCGATGAGCATACGGCACATCGGTTCCAATTAGCAGCGTTACTTCTCCGCTGTCATAGGTCGGAATTCAGTCCGTGTAGGTGGGCAGTCCTTTCAGCTCTCTTTTTGTGGGAAATGAATTTGAAAACACCGGGATATCATCAATTGATATGGCAATGTCGATTTCTATTTCTTCGTGGCCGTCTGCAGATACGACGACCACGCTCACTGTAATGCCAACTTGTTTTTTAGGTCTTGTTCCGATTTTATTTCGCTTACTAGACAAACCAAGACGATCTATGTGTTTAAAGTGATGTCTGAACTTGATACAAAAAGGCCTAAGATGTGATTTCTTTGTTGTTAGCGCGTTCTTTGACATCGTGTGGCAGTGTGCGTCGCTGGTACTTTTGTCTGTTACCTCGGTGATAGATACACTTGGCTGCTGCGTCGTTGTCTCTCTCAGTGCAGGTATTTCCTTGTTGTTCGGTGAATTTTGGATTTATATGTAAAGACGTGTGGCAATATCTCAGACAGTGTGGTACTGTATAGATTTCAGACGGCAGAAACGCGCAATATGCGCAAAACAATTCCATCCGCAAAATAATTAAAACAACATCGTTCACTCAAGAGAAAAACAACTGTTTCTTCGACTGATTTTGCAAGAAAAATATCACACGTAGACATCAGGTATGCAAGGAAACAGCAAGGACACTTGGTTATCCGTGGTTTTAAAATTTGCACAGTCGTAGAAGTCATAGCATTCGCCCTGCCTCTTCTCAATGGTTTCTCTTCAATGGTTTGAGGCTTGGATTCCCGTTCGCGAGAATATATCTTGCCAAATTCAGTGTTAGCGACTTCTGCCTCTACAAATTCTACGAGATCCATAAAATTAGCAACTTCGCCGTGACGACGTGCAATTTCCGCTGCACGCCGCTTTCACAGTTTTCGCGAGTCGAACGGTAACTTTGATACGATGGTAATCATACGGTCAACTGAATTCAGATCAGTAATGTCATAAATTGTACTTGAAATAGTTAGTCACTTTCTCATTAAAATAGCGTAATTGCGTATACCGGAGGCGTCATCTGGCATTAGGTTTGGTCCACTTATTAGTTCGGAAACAAATGCGCGAGCAACTGAACTGGGTTTTCCGTAGTTATTGTACAGAATATCTCTTGCTTATTTGTATCTTTCCTTTGGTCCCAAAATAACACAGTGTTCGATGAGCGCTCGAGCTTGACCTCTTGCATTGATGCAGCAGAAAATCTACATTTAGACTGTAAGTGGGCGCCTTTTCTCAATGTTAGCGTCAAATTTTAATTGAAATGTCCAGTGTTTCATTGGATCTCCAGAAAATGTAGTATACTCCACTTTAGGGGTGTGCATAGCTTCTTCCACGGCTTCAATACGTCCTTTAACTGAAGACTGATCAGGGTGACGTTTAATCGACGGCCTTTCTGGCAACTGATTGTAACTTGGTCCTTCGTAGGTGGTCGTTGGTACAAACCGTACCGGGCTAGATCGACGGTAACGACGTGGTGGTGATGAACTACAGCATTTTGGTAGTTTCGCCCAACTTCTGGACTGTCAACACGTACCGGTACTTCCTTTGTCTTCATGGCTTGTGCGTCTAATTCGCTTTTAACAGACGACTGCTGCGGACTATAAGGTCTTGTCACATCTTCATCACGGTAGTTTGAAGCTTGATCCCACATTTGTGCTTCGAGGTCTGCTTCTTGCACTCTATTTAGGGCCTCCAAATTCCTCTCTCGGCTTTCAGCTTAAATTACTCGTCCCGTTGACGCTGCTTCAGCATTGCCTTTTCCTTTTTGATCTTTGCTTCAATACGTCTCACACTAGAGGTGGTACTTATTTCAGATAATCTGGAACTTTGCGGCGACAAGTTTTTTTCATTTAGGGGACGAACTTAAACCGAAATATACAGAAACTTTATCTTCTATTGTCTTTGTAAGATCCTCTTTTGCTTGCTTGATAAGCCATTCACCAGCGCGGACGTCGAATTCGACTTTGTCTTTCATGACGCTGTCCAGTTGATGCTCACTGGCGTCACGATCTTGGTTAGCTGGCAAGGCATTAATACGACTAATTGCTTGCTCGGCCACATCAAACCAAACGGCAAGTACAGTTCTCGTGTATTATAATTCGTCAGCCGACGACACACGGATGCATTCAGCACCTTCGCCATGCTACTTTTATGCTTATCCAAATCCTCTAAGCTTCCACTCTCCTCCATAGCTACAGCCTTGAATTGCTTCTCGATAACTTCGATTTAAAGAGTTATATTTAAAAACTTGTATGTTACATCTTTTTTTTACTAGACCAGACTTAACACAATATAGGTCTCGTCACAAAACGCGCAACTTCAGCAATATCAACACGTTCTTTCAACTCCAAAACCTGTATTCTAATTTTACGTTAGGATAGTACAAAAATTTCCGGTTTTTAAATATTTTACACAAACCTATGAACTTCACCTCTATATATAACGGAGAAATTAATATTAAAAAAACACATTGCCATAGTTAACTATGGAAAATATGACAACCAGTCACCTCAAAAACTTCCAAATCTTTCGAAGGCCCAAAATCTTGTTACGTCTAATAGCCTCATTTGTATTATTAGTCCCCAGTGTATACGCATGATGGAGTGAATTCAATCTAGTATTGTGGGATTTTTTGCGAATGCTGAAACATTCACGAATTTTGGTATTTTTTAACTGGTGAATATTTTGAATTCTGACACGATATTGAAGCTATTCTGTATAGAGTTGACACTGCATAAAGTCAAATTGCTCGTTTTCTACACCAAATTAATATTTATATACCGCCCAGTATAGTGAAAATATTTGCACATATTTTATAATATACATATTAATATTGTAGACGTGTTAGGCTTTATTTATTTGAAACGTAAATGTAGCAGTGAGAGGGTGCATGCTATTTTAATTGAAATAAATCATCGTCAGAAAAAATTTACTGTGAATAGTTAAGTATAAAATGAATCATATATCAAGTACCGTTTTTTTTCCTTTGAAAACATACCAACAAACTCAGCCAAAAACGAAGCTTTACAAATGCAATGTTTGTGAAAAATCGTTTCCACAATCAAGTAATTTGAAAAGACACCAAATGATTTTTACTGGAGAGAAACCTTACAAATGCAATGTTTGTAAAAAATCGTTTCAACAAGCAGGTCATTTGAAAGACACCAAATGATTCACACTGGAGAGAAACCCTACAAATGCAATATTTGTGAAAAATCATTTCAACGAGCAAGTCATTTGAAAGACACCAAATGATTCACACTGCAGAGAAACCCTACAAATGCAATATTTGTGAAAAATCATTTCAACGAGCAAGTCATTTGAAAGGACACCAATTGATTCATAGTAGAGAGAAACCTTACAAATGCACTGTTAATGCGAGAGTTTTTGTTGATTTAGATTATTATTTCCTGTTTTCTGTGACGTCATTATTTTCTTCTCATTTGCCTTTTTATCCTTTGTTCTCTTTGTTTTGTACACGTGTAGAGGCGTGGCTTTAGTTTATTTCTTTAGTATTTTCGGTGACCTTTTTAGTTGTACGTGAGAGTCCGTGGTGAAACGACCAAAGGCGTTGAATAGTCAAAGCGATTGTGTTAAATAGAAAGAAAGATTAATCTGTAGTGAACGGATTGACCTGCCTAATCCCCCAAACTCGGGTATTTAATTTATATTCTTCTGTGTTTATTATTTATTGTTTCGTATTATTTATATTGTGTTAATTCGTTTCAGTTACCGCATTTCAATAAACTTCACTGGAGAAAAGCGCGTAACTGCTAAGGGGCAATAGAGCTAATTCAGAACATGCACTGTGTGTGAAAAATCTTTTAATCAAGCAGGTCATTTGAAGAGACACCGATTGATTCATACTGGTGAAAAGCCTTAAAACTGCCACGTTTGTGGAAAAGCGCATAAACAAGCACGTAGTTGTTTAAAAGTACACAAAATTTTTAACGCTGAACACAAACTTTACAAATGCATTGTATGTGAAAAATCGTTTCGCACGTGCAAGCATTTTGAAAAGATACCGTATTATTATAGGTCCCATTTGAAAAAATGGTACACATATTATTTTTGTCCGCCGGTCCTGGCATGTCTAGTCAAACAGTTAAAATGTATGTGTTTCACTCTATCAATTTGTTTATAAACCAAAATAAATAAACCTTCCGAGACGGAGTCTTAATAGCTAGGGAACTTTAGTTCAGATGTAGTTCATGGTATAGGCACTTAACCAGGCCCTAGAAAAAAAATGGTGGCTAAAATAATACAGTCAATTATCTGGCAGTACAGGCATATAACTAATCATATTAACCAGCTTATACCATTTTATAAATGTAATTAAATGTATATCTATTTAGAATTTACCTTTTAAATCTGTCGATTAAAATGTGGTTGTCTAAACAAATCTGTAATTTTCAGTTTCGTAGTAATGTAAAAATAAATTCACCACACTGAAAAAAAATTTCATTCAGAAAAGGATAGGATAGGATATTGATCTTTATCCCCGTGAATGGGATATTAGCTTCACACTGCAAAAACCAGCCCATTGTCAGTCCGTAGGTATATTCAACAATAAAATCAGGCAGTGGCTATAAATAACCATTTTTTGCATTAATAACTATTAAAAACTAAACACGTAGTAAAATTATTTTAGTTTAGGTATAACTTCTATACATGTCTAAATAAACAAGGTAATATATTTTAAATAAAGTAATTAAACAGTTTTGCAACATATACAAATACTAAGCATGACCAGTGATCTGCCTTACAATATACTTTATTTATGATATATCTGAACTAGCATATTACTAAACTAATCATTTATCCAACAAAATATAACAAAAAAATACACTACATACCATTGGTCTATTAGACACAGAAATAAAAAAAAACTGGAAAATGTGCAACTATCTCAAATGTAAGGCCTATAGTGCCTAACTTCACCATAGCTGAACAGCAACTATAAAGCCTCAACATCCTCAAAACCATGATAATTTACTTCCATGGGCTAATTTACTTCATTTAATTAAGGGAGTAACAGTGGGGTGTTGAGATGAAGCACTGATAAGAATATTCTTTATAAACTCATACTTCAGTCATATGGGAGTACGATTTTCATCTCTGTCTCATTAGCTATAGTTGTAACATGTAAACTGTGTTTTTTTTTTTTTTGAAATAATATTGCTGACGTGCTGGATTTCTTTCTGTTTTTACCATTTCCCTATAATCTAACTAAACATCAAAGTATTTGCATCAGACAGTTTCCAACTTTGCCGCGATCTTTTGTCCCAACAATCACTTGACCAACCATGCTTAAAGATTAACAGCAGGTATTCTCTGCGGGAGTACGGTACGAAAAAATTCCCGCGCCCTTTCTTTCAAAATCCAAGTTGTAACATAGACATCCCAAAAAATATGAAATTGCTACAGCGAAAACCGCTTTAAAGTCGCAGTGAAAAATAAAAGCAACTTAACAATAATTTGCCGCAATGTTAATACTGATGAGAACACTGCTAAAGGATTTAATCAAGATGCTGTTGCCAAACATATTTTTTTAACAGAACAGTGTTTTAAAAGTACCAATAATACAATAACTCGCATACAATTAAACTAAATTTACTTATATGATAATAAATTTGGTATTATTCAAATTTGTCTATACGTGTTACATCAACTCTACAGGAAAAAGTTGCGTCCGGCACTCTTGATTTGTTCTAAGCAGATTCGTTAGTACAATAAAATAAGAAACAAATACTTGTTCTTCGAGTGACGAAATAGGCAGGCCCTACATAAGTTGCGTATTGAATAAAATTTCGAAAGGGTCGTGAAAAATCACGCATGGGACAATAAATAGTCCGTCGAATTTCAACCTAAATTAACTTACTGAAACAAACAGTAAACTTTACAGGTGCATTCAATGTAGGATTTACATTTATTTTTAACAGTGTAGGGGTTAACACACGGGCAATCGTCAGGTCACCTCGCGCCCATCGTCGGGTTACCGGAGCTATTGCAGTGTGTTGTATATGATAGACACGTTCCTTTAATTTGGTAGAACACATTATTCCGCTGGGTTCAGGCAATTTCCGTAAAGTGCATTGCCCAGGGACACAACCGACTTGCTACACCTTCAACCTTTCGATGGAAAGGCGACGCACTAAACCGCTACCCCAACCGCCGGATTCCCGATTGACCCTTCATGGGAATGGCGGTTGTAGGATAATTAATGCTTTATGTTGGTTCGGTAAGTGCCTCTTGTCCAAGGAAAGTACCGAGTAGTTAGCGACCAGTTTCGAACCAGCCAACATTCGGCTGAAATTGCGTCGCACTAATTCATTAAGCCTATCAGTGGAACGAAAGTGGTCTTTCATTTTTTTCTTGGCTTTGTCGGGATTTTATTTTAGGATATTATGTCGAAATTTATCACTACACATCTAATTCCTATTTTATTAATCTGACATTTGGAATTGCAAGGGGCGGTGTCACATAAAACATCGTCAGATTGTCAATCGCCAACGATGAATTTACCGGTGCCATTAAGAACCACTTTAGCTTATAGTTTCGTTTATGTTTTCGCTTCTCCTTTACATTAAAGATAAATGACATAATCAATTAAAGTCAATGAGATAGGATAAAACGGCAAAACCACCGTAGTCAAAATACGTCTGTGAATTGAAACGGTATAACGGAAAAAAATGACGTAACCGTTAAACTTTTAATTAATAAAATCAATTAATATAGAAACTTCAATGTAAAAATAATAAAATTAAAGCTTTGACTAAAAGTGTGCAACCCCGACCCAATACTAAGGGTTGCCTTTATAAGATTTAAGTTGAAAGGGGAAATCCAAGTAAAATAAAATTCTATTAGGCCTTAAAAAAAACGATTTAGAACACTCTTAATAGGAAATTAAATTGTAATTGGACATCTGGCCGAATGGACCACCGATACATATACAAAAACGGTCGTAATCCTTTTATCTTGCTTGTAAAACTGGTAAAAAAATAAGACAATAAGTTAAATTAGGGGCAGAAATTAGGGAGTTCAATAGTTAAACAGTATAAATAAATCTGCAATAATTTTAACAATTTTTGTTTCTTAAATGTGGTGTTATAACATCAAACACCAAACAGTAAACGGTGATAATTTGCATAAAAAATCTTTAAAAACAAAAAGCTGCAAAACTATACAGTAGCCTAGTAAAACACCTCAGTGAATAGACACGGTAGAAAAACCCTAAAATAACACCATTGTTTAAGAAACGTTTCAAAACACACTTAATAAGATATTAATTTGTATGGTCGTGTGGCCGAATGGTTACCGGGCCGATACCTATACAGACGTCCCAACTCCATCTTGGATTGGTAAAAAATAAGACATTATATGAAATTCGGTGCAGAAATTAGAAAGCTTAATAGTTAAACAGTATAAACAAATCTGAAATATGTTTATAAATTTTTGTTTTATAAATGGGATGTTATAGCACATTAAACAGTTACCGGTTATAACATGCACCAGTCGGGGCATGGATATAACATACGGCCCGTGAAGGGATTTTGACCGGCCCACACACTGTAGCTAAACCATACCCTGTAATTATAATCTTAAATACTATTCATGTAATAATCTGGGCCACCACGATCTTTATTTTTCCACATCTGACCCGCCGTTTAGAGAAGTTGCCCACCCCTGCAGTAGATCATAAAATCTAAATATTGGCCAGTTGCGGCAGTCGAGCACTGGAATAATGTCAAGTTTAATCAGCCATAACAAGAATTCAATTTTCTTTAGAGGTTTATTTCACCAAAGTTCTTTTACCTAGAAATATAAAACGCGGAAAAAAACGGAAGACGGAAGTGAAAAGTTAAACCCTTTAACAAGGGGCTACGGACCTAAAAATTACAGAATTTGTTAATTGAACCGTGCTCTTTCGAATGATAATTTTTGATTTAAAAAAAAATGTAAAATATTAATATCGAGATATGAGATATTATTACATATTCACGCCGATTTATAGAGTTTTCGCCAGTTATTCCTTTGGATATGTTGTAGCCCTTGCCAATACCTTCAAATTGATATATAAATTATATACAATATCCGCGGGGGGGCTATATGCACGAAGCGTCTGAATATTTATAACTCGTTATTTAGGGATGCTGCGGTTTTCATATCCAGATGAACATTTATGGAGTTTTTGCCAAAAAATCCTTTGTAAATGTTGTAGCCCTTATAAATACCTTTAATTTAATGTATAGTTTATATAGAATAACCGCAAGAAACTATATGCACGAAGTGTCTGAATATTCATAGTATGACAGATGTTGTGTCTGAATATTTCATAGATGAATGTTTTTTCTTATCGAAATGGACATTTATAGAGTTTTCGCCAATTATTCCTTTGGATATGTTGTAGCCCTTTCCAATACCTTCAAATTGATATATAGATTATATACAATAACCGCGGGAAACTATATGCACGAAGCGTCTGAATATTCATAACTCGGTTTACAGGGGGGTGCACTGGAAGATGCTGCGGTTTTCTTATCCAGATGGACATTTATAGAGTTTTCGCCAATTATTCCTTTGGATATGTTGTAGCCCTTTCCAATACCTTCTAATTGATATATAGATTATATACGATAACCGCGGGAAGCTATATGCACGAAGCGTCTGAATATCCATAACCCGTTATACAGGGGGGTGCACTGGAAGATGCTGCGGTTTTCTTATCCAGATGGACATTTATAGAGTTTTCGCCAATTATTCCTTTGGATATGTTGTAGCCCTTTCCAATACCTTCAAATTGATATATAAATTATATACAATAACCGCGGGAAAGTATATGCACGAAGCGTCTGAACATTCATAACTCGTCATCAAGAGATGCATTGGAAGATGCTGCGGTTTTCTTATCCAGATGGATATTTATAGAGTTTTCGCCAATTATTCCTTTGGATATGTTGTAGCCCTTGCCAATACCTTCAAATTGATATATAAATTATATACAATATCCGCGGGGGGCTATATGGACGAAGCGTCTGAATATTCATAACTCGCTTTACAGGGGGGTGCACTGGAAGATGCTGCGGTTTTCTTATCCAGATGGGCATTTATAGAGTTTTCGCCAGTTATTCCTTTGGATATGTTGTAGCCCTTGCCAATACCTTCAAATTGATATATAAATTATATACAATATCCGCGGGGGGCTATATGCACGAAGCGTCTGAATATTCATAACTCGCTTTACAGGGGGTGCACTGGAAGATGCTGCGGTTTTCTTATCGAAATGGACATTTATAGAGTTTTCGCCAATTATTCCTTTGGATATGTTGTAGCCCTTTCCAATACCTTCAAATTGATATATAGATTATATACAATAACCGAGGGAAGACTATATGCACGAAGCGTCTGAATATTCATAACTCGGTTTACAGGGGGGTGCACTGGAAGATGCTGCGGTTTTCTTATCCAGATGGACATTTATAGAGTTTTCGCCAATTATTCCTTTGGATATGTTGTAGCCCTTTCCAATACCTTCTAATTGATATATAGATTATATACAATAACCGCGGGAAACTATATGCACGAAGCGTCTGAATATTCATAACTCGCTTTACAGGGGGGTGCACTGGAAGATGCTGCGGTTTTCTTATCCAGATGGGCATTTATAGAGTTTTCGCCAGTTATTCCTTTGGATATGTTGTAGCCCTTTCCAATACCTTCAAATTGATATATAGATTATATACAATAACCGCGGGAAACTATATGCACGAAGCGTCTGAATATTCATAACTCGGTTTACAGGGGGGTGCACTGGAAGATGCTGCGGTTTTCTTATCCAGATGGACATTTATAGAGTTTTCGCCAATTATTCCTTTGGATATGTTGTAGCCCTTTCCAATACCTTCTAATTGATATATAGATTATATACAATAACCGCGGGAAACTATATGCACGAAGCGTCTGAATATTCATAACTCGCTTTACAGGGGGGTGCACTGGAAAGATGCTGCGGTTTTCTTATCGAAATGGACATTTATAGAGTTTTCGCCAATTATTCCTTTGGATATGTTGTAGCCCTTTCCAATACCTTCAAATTGATATATAGATTATATACAATAACCGCGGGAAACTATGTGCACGAAGCGTCTGAATATTCATAACCCGTTATACAGGGGGGTGCACTGGAAGATGCTGCGGTTTTCTTATCCAGATAGACATTTATAGAGTTTTCGCCAATTATTCCTTTGGATATGTTGTATCCCTTATGAATACCTTCAATTTAAGGTATAGTTTATATACGATAACCGCGGGAAGCTATATGCACGAAGCGTCTGAATATTCATAACCCGTTATACAGAGGGGGTGCATTGGAAGATGCTGCAGTTGTCTAATTGAGATGAATAGGTATTTGCGTTATCTCATTTCGACAAACAAGTTCATCTTTTTAACACCTTCTTGGTCGCCGATGTTTAGAAATGCCATTAGGAAAAAAATACGATAAACTAACTTGCACCACTGCAGACTTTATTGGCTGTACAAAGATAGATAATCGCATTTTTTCTATTTTATTTGAACGCACCTTATTTATAATGTCTTGCTATATTGTACCATTTCACGTATTTTAACATACGAGATGCGACAGATGATGAGACGTTAGTGCATGTTCTCCACACAGCTTTTTGTTTTTTTTGCGTTCTACGAGTAACACAGTAACGTAAAAAAAACAGTTCAGGTGTGTGGAGAAAAGTCCATCACAAGTTTGGTAGAAAAGACCTTGGCATTGTTTGGAAGT
>CH003425.1:358296-429791 GCA_000149265.1 Ciona savignyi
TATAATTTATAATGATTTTATCGAAAATATAATTTATAATAATTTTATTAAAAATAAATTTATTGTAAAAATGAAAATTAATAGAAATTAATGTTTTCTTTGTGTTCCAGCCTGCAGGAAATGAGATTCCCAACGAGAGGGTTGTAACAATAAAGCGTCAACCTGGTGGGGGACTTGGTATTAGTGTCAAGGGAGGAGCCGAACACGGAATTCCTGTCCTCATATCCCGAGTCTTTCCTGGCCAAGCTGGTAAGAAAGTTTCTTTTGTACTGAGATTCTTTTTGCTAGCTAGTCGGTTGTGTCTTTGGGCAAGGCACTTTACAGAGATTGCCTGAACCCAGTGGATTAATGAATTCTACCAAATTGAAGGAACGTGTGAATCATTTACAATCCTCTGAAATATCTCCGGTAACCCGATGGTGGACGCAAGGTGATCTGACAATTGCCCGTCGTGTTTACCCCCTTGGTTTTTCCATTCACTGGGATAAACATGAATATCATCTCCTATCCTTTTACTAAGGTTATTAGTTTTAAAACATTCTGAAAGGTCTCACCATTTAAAGTTTTCTATAGCTTTGTTTTTTTTTTCAGTTTTACTTACAAAGCTTTTAAATATTTGTGTTGTTACACTGGTTTTAATTTGTTGGGCGTTGTTATAATTATAATGTTTGTGTATGTATTTATTTCAATGTGGTGAACCAGGCATTCTTAAATTGGGATGCATTCAGGCATGTAAGTTTTCTTCACGGAAACAAAAATATGATGATGATCTTGGAATTAAGAAATCTTGCTTTTATAACCACATTGAGCAGTTAATAAATCAAATATGCAACTTCCATGATTGAAATACGCATGGGTTATGGTCAGGATGTGAGGGGAAGGTAGAGTTCCAAAAAAAAAGTTTAAGAACTTCTCTGTTGGAAAATACAGACAGATTTCTGAGTTAAATTCTTCTTAAAAATGGAATTAAACTTGTTGGTTGTTGATGTTAAATATTTTGGGGCTTTGATTACACAGCTAAGTATTCTGAAAAGTGTAGAAAAAGTTTTGTTTTTAAATTTAAATTTAAAAACAGTCGAGACTTAAGACCTTCAAATCCCTCTAGATATGCCCTTCTTAGAAAATATATTCTTTTCATAAGAAGGTGTCAGGTACCGGTACTTTCCCAGTGTTTAAATTCAATATAAAATTTACCAAATTCCAGTTTATCAATATTAAGTGTTAATGTTAACCCTGGTTTAAATTTACTCACAGGGTTTAAATTTAGTTACAGGCAACTTATTGTCATTAGTGCATCCATTAGTGCAATAGTGTTAAATATTAGAACCAAATCGCCCATTAAACACTTGTGGCATGAAAGTTGATTTACTTGGCTTTAAAATAATATCATCAAATTAATCTCACTAAATTTGAATTATGCCTACATAGAACAAAATGCGCGTGGAATTTTTGGTCTCATAAATAATTAACCATTATTCCATGCCACCTTATGTGGGTAGGCTGGTCTACTTCACTAATATCAATGTAAGGTGCCCATAAGGTGCGGTATAAATTTACATGACCCTTAGATCAACAATGTATAAACTATATCTCCTAAGCACTTAACCGCTTATCAATTATTCATATATATGGCTTGGTGTTTTAACAGTACATTAATAGAAGCTTAATGTGACTGTTTAAATCTTGATAACCCTTTAACTACTGTAGCAGGCTTTTTAGGGGATTAATATTTCAATTGTCTGATCTTAACCCTTTGACCACGACGGAACTTTTGCCGTTTTTGGCAGTTTTGAGTAAGGTTGCTTTGACCTCGTTTGCTGCGAATACTGTTGGACTTATGGAAAAATAATCTATTACAAAGTTGTCCAGTATATAATTTTCTACAAATTGGTATTTTTATTTTTTTGATGACGTCGAAAAATTTGTAATGACGTCATAATCAATATTTTATACTCTAATTACTGGTTACTGGTAGCTTGTAGAAGATAGAAATGTATTACAAAGTTGTTCAGAATGACATTTCCTACAAAGTTACGTCTTTTTTTTTTGATGACGTCAACTAAGCGTGATGACGTCACCCATGACTGACAAATAAGGCATTTCATCACCAGAATCACTGTCGGCTTTGGTCATGCTGGCAGCCTGATCGGCGGTAAATTGTCATATTTCTTCTGAATATCAAATAATAATTCAATAACAAACAAAACAAAGACGAAAAAATGAATAAATATCAATAGTAATTAAAAAAGAGTCATATACACATGTGTTTACATATATCGTTGAAAGATCGAAAATGACTGGTAAAAGCGAAAACAAAGATGGCTACTGCTAGTTTTATTCTCACAGCAACTAGTGTAACAATTTTAACTCCCCAGAACACAAAAAAGCGATGTTATGCTTAAAAGTTAAACTAGATACAAAAATTTTGAAGAAACATGTTTGGAGCAATATTACTCAAAAAATTTAAATACAAAGGTTATGTTTTTATGCGTTATTTCGAAAGATCTATTCAAATGCTCTCCAAAAATATAAAAACTAGAAAAATCCCCTAAGAAACGACTGAATTGTGCATTTTTTTTCGGGGACACTTCTCGGTTACAAATATGTAACCGTCGTGGTCTAAGGGTTAAATTGCTTATAAGAGTTCTATAAGTTTTAATAAATCATATAAAACACCTTACACTATGCCAACTGGACTGTAAGCATGAGATACTACAAGTACTTTAATCAAGTGGTTAAATCATTTATACAAATCTCAAGTTTTATTTTTTTCAAGTTTAAATTACAAATTTATTTATTTTATTGTCTGTATAAAGTTCTTTAATACCCATGGTATTAAATAAATTCATAGTTTTAACAACTTCGTTAACAAAAATGTATATCCATTTTAAATTTTATGTGCCAATAAATTACATATCTGTGTGTTCTGACAAAACTTCTACACTCAACAAAATCTTTATAATTTAGAATGGTTTGCATAAGTTTGCCGGTGGTTATTATGGGTGGAGTCCAAATTGGTATGATAGGCAACAATTTAGAGTAATTTCGCAGTAGTTTTTGTGTTTCTTGGCATTTTAAATTTGATCGTTTTTTAAATGAGCCAGTTTCACACCTGGTTTAAGTCTCTTTCATGCATTATGATATAGGCGAGTTTTCACTTCATAAATATTATAAAAGTATGATAAAAGCGAGTTTTCACTCAAGTTTTCACACCAAGTATCTTTCATAAATACATGTGATCCACAATGCTTTACCATGTTACTCTGGTACACACTACTTCTATTGCCAGACTTAGTTTGTTCCGGTAAGTACACACTTAAGAGCAAACTGCAAACATGTGTACGGTACATAATACACGTAGTTATATCTAAAGTACATACAGTACATACTTGAAATTTGCCGTACATATATATTGTGTACCAGCTACCAGTCCTTAACTTACTTTATTATTTCCAAAGCCACAACATTTTGAGTTAAATTAAATGTCTATAATGAGTTAATAATACAATTGTGGCACAGTGTAAAATTTTAATCAATGAAAGTATTATTTAAACATTTCTGGTATCCTTCAACCAATTGATATTTGGTCCAAAACTTGCTTGAATTTTAAATGCGTAAATTAAAATATACTCATTTAAAGTGTTCTCAAAACACGAAACCAAAAGAATCCTTAAGCTAAGTTGAGATTTAAACTAATGTCATTCATAACTTATCTAACACTCGCACACATGTACACAATTATACACATGCATAAACTTTTTATTTTGCGAGGTGTACAGATGTGTATCATGTTAAATTTACGTGCAACTTTACTTGAAATAAATATATACTAAAGCAAAATAGATGGTACGCTACTTATTGTGTGAATCATGTCTGTTTACAAATCAAGATTATAAATCCAAAAAAGATTGGGGTACCGTAATGGTTGTGATTTTCCCACCAAGAAATAGTGAAACTTTATAAGGGGGAGAAATAAAAATAGGGAAAACAAAATAAGTAAAGTAATAAAACTGCTGACTAAAAGTGGGATTAAAGGCATTTGGTATTTTCAGGGATGTGGTTAAAGTTAGAGTTCTGGGATTCAGACCCTTCTTTTATCCTTTTAGTGTTGTTATTCAGTGTTTTCTATTTATACTTAGTATGCACTTTTGTACTTGCACTACTATCCTGTAAGACACATTGCTTAGCTCTGCTGTAAAATACCTAACTCTGACTGATTAGGTTGAAGAGTTAGTGCATGGTTTTCAGTCAAAGGGTAGCAGATTTGAAACTGGTCGCTAGCTAGTTGGTTGTGTCCTTGGGCAAAGCACTTAGTGATAGTGTCTAAACCAAGTGGATTAATGGTTTTTACTAATTTAAAGCAACATGGGAATCATACACAACACACTGCAATAGATCCTGAAACTCGACATTGGACACGAGATAATCTGACGATTTTCCTGTGTTAACCTCCTTAGTTTTCCCATTCATAAAGATAAACATAAATATCATATCCCAACCCCCTCTTTCCTCCAGCTGACCAGACCCACCTTCTCCACCCTGGCGACGCAATTCTCGCTGTGAATGGGAAGCGAGTGGAACAAATGCTCCACGATGACGTCGTCTCCGAACTCCGTCTGTGCGGAGCCGAGGTGGCGCTTACAGTTCGCGCATTCGATGGGGCGAGTCACGTGCTCAGGACATCCGTCTCATCGGCAAGTGAGTGAGTGAACTTATGAAGGTCGCTTTTTCTTTATTTTGAAAACATTTGTGGTCACATTTTGAATAAAAAATGCGTTTATTAACCCAAACTTTGTGTATTAACATTTAATGAAGGTCACTTTTTTTTCTTAATTTTGAGAAAAAATTTGATAAGATTTCTAATAAAAAAAACCAAAACTTTTGTGTATATTCGTATTTTTACCACATTAAAATTATAAAGGTAACATTTTATGAAGGTAGCTTTTTCTTTTTGACGGTTTTGTGGTAAAATGCGTTTTCTAAACCCACACTTAGTTTATTATTTGTGGACTTTTGTATTTTTACCACATATTAAAATCTTAAACCTCAGCAATTTTATAAACGTGTGAGTTCTCATTTACTACCTATTTATTGTTTGATTTGTGGTAGAAGTTTTATGTGTGGTTTTTTAACGACTTTAAAAAAGAGGCACATACTTATGATTGATGTAAGTGTAGATACTGTTATATACTGTGATTTCTGGTGTTAATGCTGAAAAGGACACAAAAAGCCTCACAAGTTACTTTTTAATTAGTTGCTTTGCGCCAACTAAAACCAATAAAACAGAAGAAATTGATTAAAGTTTTAAATTTAATTGAATTTGTATGTTATTCTTGCTTGTAGTCAAGTTGTTTACAGTAAACTATTGCGTCACAATACTCGTTATTTACACAACTATCCCTAATTCCTTCGTCTTTTATTGGACGTGAAAAACGAGTAACAAACATCATTGTTACGAGTATTGGGAATGGCCATTATGCGTCAATAATGTAATTGTGGTCCAGGAACAAGAAAACAGTCGATAAATTTTCCATTTCTGCCGTTTTCTGTTTTGTTTTTTTAAGTTTTTATTAATGAAAGTTGTTTTTAATATTATTTGGATTAATTTAATTTGTTAAAAGTCATACTAATTCACAAAGAAACTGATTGAAATGATTTATATGCATCTTAAACAGTTTTTTCGCTAATACGACATGTTAACTTTTAAGTCTTTTTAATACATAATATATATTATAGCACCAGACGAATCTCCCTTTTTCCAACATATGGTTAAGGCCGATTTCCACTGCGCTTAATATTTTGTGATTTATTTATATTGCACTTAACATATCTTAGTTGAAAAATGCTTCAAAATAAAGGTGTCTTTCATCCATCCTATTAGACACAAAGGAATCAAAGTTTTAAGGATATTGCTGCAGAAATGTTTCCATTATGTATGTGCATTGCGCAATTTGGAAACTTCCCTTTTTAATTCAGTTTAATGAAATTCACAAATTTAAAACCACACCGTTCTTACAATAGGTGTCAAATTTCTAACACACCAAACCACCAGTTCGATTTAAGTATTGCGTTTCAATCTATTGTTGACTGACGCTTGCCTTTTCCATGTTCGTCTTCGCTCTACAATTGGATTACGTCAACAGCAGCTCCAAACAGTAGCGCAATATCGTCCGACCAGCCGAACACACCTAAAAACAATTTTGAACATTCCACCGAGGGTGCACACGCCGAACCCGCGCACGCGAAAACATCCCCGCGACACGACCCTAATATGAGCACCCACATTGGGGCACATAATAACCCCAATATGAGCACCCATTTGGACAGCTCAATCTACGAGGAGAAGATGAAGACAATATCACTGGCAAACGCAAGACTTGAATGCTTTGTTCCAGGCAGTGATCAAATCAGGTAATGATTCTATTTAATGATGCTATTAAATAACAAATACATTAGTTTCTATACCAGTGGTCGTCAACCTTTTGCACTTAAAAGAGCCATTTTAACTGATATTCCACAAAATAAAATCACTGGGAGCCGCAAAACTAATAATATTTTAGCAATAAAAAAAACAACACTTTGTGAGATAGAGACGCGAGTGTTCTTCTGTTTGAACTTTATAAATGAGTTTAACAAGACACCTGTGTGAAGTTAGTAGCGACTTTAAAAGTTTTTGTATAATTTTGTCATTGTAACAATGTAATTTGTAACAAATTGGTTAAAAATATGTCTAGTGTACCTCAATTGGCTTTATTTTAGTTACAAAACATTTTCTCATGTCGTTTTTTCGTCGCTATTGGCAACATTTTTGTTACGTAGACCGTAGTATGCAATTACGCTTAAATTTAATAAAATAAGCAAAGCCAATTTACAATCCACCCTATCACTCGAAACAACGTGTATTCGCTACGATACTTACGTCTCTGCCTGTGAATCGTGCTCCAAATTCAAACCTATAAAGATCCTGGGCATTATACCGTTTTGTTAATTAAATATATGTATCGGTCGCGTTAACCTTTCAGCTACATGGCCGTACAATTAGTTCACATTTATATATATATTGGACACGTGTTAAACTCCACGCGTGTTGGAAAATCTAAACGTCGGTACACTCAATATAAGAAAAACTTTCAAGGCCATTCTTGCTCGAGAATATCGGTATTTTATTCAACTTGTAAAATAATCATAAAATCCAATTCGCAGGAGCGATTGTTTTGAAGTTTACCCGCTGGAAGGTGAATCAACCGGACTCATAGTTTGCCCCAATAAGACCGAACTCAACAACTGGATTCGAGAAGTTTCCACAGCAATCCACAGAGCCACTATGAAGCAGGTAAGATATACACTGTCTGTGGAAAGTCCAGGCTATTTGTGTTTACTTGTGCGTCTGTTGAAACGCGATAGGTTTTTAGTTAACAGTTTACCATGGCCAACATAGGTTGCAGTGTGTTCAAACTGTGTTGTATTTGTATATGATAGTTTTGGGTATTTGTTTAACCCATTCGTTTATCTTACTTAATCTAGTCGGTAAATCGCGTCTCTCAAAGACACATCTTTTTACTGGTTACTTACGTATTAAAATAAGAACATGTTACACACGCATCATACACGATACGATACGAATGGTCTATGCAGCAAGGTAGCTGCATAAAAAGAGCTAAAATGGAATGAAACTAAATTTGATAACCTGATGTTTCTTAATTTAAAATTTTAATATTCAAGAACTCACCAATTCACCTAATGAATGAATATTATGGAAAGGAAATCTATATAGTTAACAGCGTTGACACCATTAATTCGCGTAACTGTCTTTCGCGTTGCGCGTAATTATTTACCTTTGATGTGATTTTTACGACTTTACGGTGCAAAGTCCCGATAAACGTTCCTTCCATAAATAACCCGCATTTAGCTACTTCATGCCTGTGCGGCAAAGTACAAAATTAAAGTTTTTCGTCTCTGCGCGCGCACTGACGCAAGAAATATGGATTTCCCGTCTATTACAAGGATGGTATATGGCATCCGCCTGTGTGGTACTCCTACCATCTTCCACGTAGATTATATTTCGTTATCGATTTCAACGTTTCCAACTACTTCGGTCTGGAATAATGAATCTTAGAGATTTAAAAGTAAGTTTCTTTTTAAGTTACACCCTGTGTATCTGAATGGTTTGAAATTTCATTGGGTGTCTTATTTATTTGAATACACTTACCTGTGTGTCTGATCTTATTAAGAATATTTGTGCGTGATTTCGGTGCGTGCGTTGATTGGTAATTACCCGTCGCCTTATCTCTATACTTCCCGCTAAAAACGTGAGACTTGACCGCTTATTGCTTTTATATTTGACCGCTGCATTGTGTTTTGGCGGAGTAGTGATTTTATACTGCTTACATGAATACAAGCATTTTATACATATCGTTAAGAGCTGTTAACAACAGGCTATTGAGAACCCTGCCTAAAAGTGTAACATATTTCATTCCTCCATCTATTAAATTATATAGTTGGTTAAGCTACATAGGCGCACTGTGTATCCTATCCAATACCACAAAAATATATATTGCAGCTTGCAAGTAAAGGCGGATTAAAACAGCTGATTAGGCAATTTAGTATTTGTCATTTGATAGTTTGCGTGATTTACCTACATAACTCCACTGTATATATGATCCGATTTTAACAGCTTGCTTAAATTACCACATTGCACAGGTTCTTTGCAGCAATACGGCAGCTGCGTTTGCATTTAATACGACAGCTGCCGTTTTAACCATTCCCTTTTTTACCGGGCTGAGGTTCGAATCCATTATGGGTTTGTCACTAAAACCGTTTTTTTTGTATGCTTTGTATTTGTATCGGTAGCATTAACCATTCGGCCTCACAATCGTTTTACATTTTTTACCAAGTTTTAAACCCATGATGAACCAGTCCTTAAAAAAGGAATTGCTTCATGAGTCGGTCGCCCATTCAACCACCCGGCATTTAACGTCCACCTTTCCACACAGCCCACCAACCAACCCCCACACGCCGGCACCATCACAATACAGGGATGGTTGTACGAGAGAACACCCACCACAAGGGGTGTGGAGGGGGCGTGGTCACCAAGGTTCGTTGCAGTACGTGATGGGCAGATATACATATTCGATAACCCCCCGGTGAGTTTGTTTATTTCATTGAAAAAAACATTTAAATTCAGAAGTTATTTCGTGTGGATGTCTTTATAAATCTTAGTATAGATGATAGTATATAAAAATATATAGAACGCCGTATATTTTAGATTTATTGAAAAATAAGAATTCTAAAGGTGTATTTCGGGTACGTATATCAAATCTGTATCGGAATAAAACTATTTAAATAAATACTTAATAGATCATTAAACCCAATACAATGTAAATTACACGCTTTTTGTAGACGTAACTTAAATTGCCATTTTTTGGCGTAATTACTAAGAGTAATTCACTTTTTGACCAACGAATTTTTAAGTTTGATAAGAAAGTATTGGTTCGTTTACTAACCGTCTATGTGTTTTCCATCAGATTTATATTTCAAATTTTCCTGACAAGGGTATATTGACCGAAACTCATTTAATAATAAACATTGTTATGTTATTTATTTGCCACGCGAGGTTTCGAAGCCGTGATTTGCTTGTATGTGTATCGGTCGCGTTAACCATTCGACCACACCACCGTACAACATTGACTTTTATTGGACACAAATATGTATGTATTCTCGATTTTTTTTAATGTTGGCGATTACTGCCCCCTATTCACCAACACATAGTTCACATACGTATGTTCTCCCACGTTCACTTGATCGAAATTGATCCCTAGATAGACACCCAAGGACACGTCAACCGAATAACATATCGATCCGCAGCTATACGAGGTATATACCGTATGCCTTGGCCGTATATTTTGAAACTAAGGAGGTAAAAATCTCAAGTCCGTGAATCGCCACGAATCAACTAGTGAGCCTATATAAACAAACATTTAAGTTTCTTTTTTTTGGCAGTTTTAACATGGTAAGAACTTAAGAAGTCGCACCAACTACTCGAAAAAAGCGCACTTAAACGGGGGTCTAGCGAGTTTTCTATGGTTGATTTGGGCACACGAGTTTTGTTTTTTGAAATACGTTACGAAAATAAATATTTTGCGCATTTTGGGTTTTGCTGTCGATTCCAAAGTTAACCTAATCATCAAAAAATGAAATAGTAAAATAAAAATTAAACATTTGCGCACTCTGACACTTACAAGAACAACCTACATAAATCTAAACATACAAAGTACAAAAGCAATATACATTGTATCAAACTCTCGTGTCATAATCGGTATAGAAACATAGACCCAACTTAGATTTTCTTACACTGTTTTCGTTAAAACGTTTGCTATAAAAATTGAAGTTGTATAAATGCCCATTATTTTGCAATTAATTTGTGTGTTATATTATTTATACACGCTTATCAAAGCTTATTAAACTGTCGGGATTGTGGGTGATTTAAACGGCGTTAAAATTGCAGCAATTTAGTAAAAGCAATTTCCCCGCGCCTTTGCACATAGTCTAACATATAATTCCAACAATAATGGTCTAAACGCATTAATACAACATTTTTAAAAGCGTTTTTTCGAATATTTTATTTTTTACATTCAATACTTAACGTACGAAGTTACTAATATAACGACAATTACAGTATTTTGTAGTAACAGCCTAAACAAAATTATTTATAATTTGAAATTTATTTCCAAACAACAAAATTATTTATATTTTTAAAATTATTTCTAAACAAGTGCTTTATATGTTATTTTCACCACCAAAGATGATATATTGAACAAGTGGTCCGTGTGATCTATAAGGACATTAGTAATCCAGTAATAACACCTCCGGACCCAATAACTCACTTTGTAATTATCTCTAACACAAGCTCGTGTTGCTTTTCAATCGATACAACGCACTTCACTCTCTCAGTTTGTGCCAATATCCCGTTCCCTTCCGTAGATAAGTGTGGACATATGTTTGCGCAGTGTAAACTCCTAGTTTGTTCGTACACGTCACTTACATTGACAATGCCCCATTGTCACGTATCCCCCGAATGGTGCTTAGCATTACTATTGTTTTCTTTAAATAAAAAGTGATAGACTGCTGTGTGACCGATTGGTTACCGTGTCCAACTTATTTTACTTTACTTTAAAACGGCCCTGATACCGAAGCGTTATAGGTTCAAAACCAAGCCCAGTAAAAATTACCCAACGAACTGATGTGTGGCCGAATGCTTAGCGCTACCGACTCGTATACAAACAGCATATAAAAACGGACTAATTCAAAACTCGGCTGTAGGTAAAAATGCAATGTCAAGATCAAAACTTATACTCTGACATGTTTTGGTGTAAAATAGTTTTGAAAGTTAACTTCACGTAATTAAGCTGATATTTACAGATTAAAAACCTGAAATAAAATATACGTCGGGGAAGCTAAAAGGGGGAAACTGTGAACCAAAATAAAAATGAGTTAATTAGGTTTAGTGTTCGGACAGGGGTTAGATTTATGGTTAGTTCTGGGGTAAGATTAGTGCTTGGGTCAGAATTAAAGTTAGTTTCCATAGTTTTAGTAAATTACCCCTCCTTCCCTCTTACCCTCCTTTTAAAGTCGCCCAACGTTATGTAAGTATAATATACGTATACCACCAACTACATAATATTCGACTCTTCCACTTCTAATCGATTCTCAGAGTTATTACAATGCCGTCTTATTACGCTCGACGTGTTAGTTGCATTCACGGTTGGCAAGACACGGTTGTTACACTCAACTGTGATTTATCATAATTAGTTTTTCCGGGGACATTTTGAGCCATTCAAGCGTAGTCTACTGATTAAGGCGAAGTTAAAACTTTATTTTTACCCCACTGTAATTCCGCAGTAAAGCATGTTATTAAATAGTTAACATACGGTCGAATGTATGATGCACGTTAAACACTTCAATATAAACTTACACTGGGACAGGATACACCTGTTTAACTCTGCAAATAAAGAAAGTAAAAACACATGTGTTCGCCCGTATAAACACACGCCTTTGTCGGGCTGTCGGGACTGTTTCAGGTTCTTGTACATAGTAATTTGATTTAGTTTTTGTTGAACCCATTAAACCACTTTAAGTGATATTCGTTATACACCTTATTGTTAAAACCAATAGTGGTTAGATTTGATTTTGCTTCCTTCCAATTGAAGCGTTGTTTAATAAAGTTAAGTTTGTCGAATAGTTTACGCGACCAATACATATATTCAATTCTATACAAAAAACGTATTTTTCTTAAACTAAACTATACTAAGACTAGAGGATAAGTTTCGTCAGTAATATTGTTTTGGAAGGAATTACGTATTAAAATATTTTTCCCCAGTTGTATAAGGCAAGTTATCCCACAATTGTTAAAACTCTTGCGTGTCAGTGTTCAACGCTGCAAGTCGCGATTAATTATTTCTTATTCGACAGGAATCGCCGCTTGATTGGGAGCAGTGTTCGCGCGTTTTTACGCTCTACGAATCCCTCTGCAAATCGCACCTTAAACCGAAGCAACTTCTCGATAAGAGGGAACACTGCTTCAGCATACAGCACTCCACCAAGCCACCCGTGTACTGCAGTGGCCAAAGCAAAGGTAATTATAGGAAGTTGTTAAAACTTCAATTACTACCCCGGCGGAAATAGTTAATAAATTGAACAAACAGATATTTCTTAGATAATTGGACTGTTTTTCCCCCTAGGTATAAAAATTCAGGGAAACTGCTCGTTAAAACCATGAAAAGTTATTCTAACCTTTACCAAACACTAATTTTAACCCTAAAATTGACCGCATTCTAAACCCCAATTCCCTAATCTTTATTTTTGTGTGCGGTTTTCCCATCTTTTCCTCTTTATAGTTTTCCACAAAACGCATGGCGTAATGGTTCGGTCACCTCGTGCCCGAAGTATGGTTACCCGAATTATTTTAGTATGTTGCATATGTTGGATACCTTGCTATAGTTATGTTTGGTCCATTATTACAGAATTTAAGCAACGTTCGCTAAGTTCCCTATAATAAGAAAAAAACATTATCTGGCGATTGGTTTCGAATCTACAACCTTTCGGTTGACGGTCAAACATGTTATCTGATCTATGTAATGCCATGGACTGGGTTGTACTGACTAATTGGTCCGTGGACTCAGATTACTGTACGACCGTTGAATATAAATCCTTTAATACTGATTTTCCTCACGTATTATCCAAGATATCTCTGGAAATCCACGAAAATAATACTGGACGTTTCGAATTCAGTTCTATTCACTGTAATAAATCTGAACAATTGTCCGTTGGTACAAGTTATTAGACAATAATAATAATGCTTACATGCAGTAATAAGAATTATATGGATTTCCAAACTGCTAGAAAATTTATTTAACAAACCGCCGATTTCAAATTTAATTCCACGTAATATATAATGTTAAATGTATTTTTAACTGGAAAATCGGACTATCAATGATTTATATAACGCAACAATGCCTATTATCGTCACACACATGCAGTAAACGACCATTGTTTGATATAGTATGATAATGCCGATTGTTTAAACAAAGAACATTGTTTGTTAACATTAGAAGCATAGTTACGTTGTAATACCACATTGTTTGGTTAAAGTTAATCTTTAACTTAGTTAAACCATTCTTCCATATTAATCTATGCGCTAATGGTTATACCGTTGTAAAACTGTCTAAATGTTTAAAACATTTTACAAAATGTTGCTTCATGTTTAATAAACGTTAATTAACTACCGTTTTGAATTAATTTGTTTCTATAACACACATATTGATTGGCCATTATAATAAAAACTGGTTTAAAAGTAATAAAACGCTTTTTTAGTTAAACCAATATTATAGTTATATACGTAGTATAGTTACTTTAAATTAAGTTAAACTACAATGCAACTTTTAGGTGCTTTTAATTTTAGACGGTAAAAACTAAAATCCGCAATTTTAACTTTACAATTGTTAATAAAGTTTCGTTATTCCAATGTTATATTGTGTCTTAACTCTTGAATCACCTAAAGTCTTATAAAATCATCCACACATTTCGCTGTAACGACTTCCAAATCAAATCAGATTCTCGCATCTCGCTAAAATGCGCGGCAACTTTAAACATTTTGGCGGGAATCATTAATTATTACCAAAGCAAGAATATACACATGGCGATTGCCGTACACAATAGCTACGCACAACGGTACTAGTTAAACGTAAAACGACCTAACTTTAAAATAGGCGTGGGAAATCTAGATACACCACTTAATTTAAATGCATTCATTTTAGTTTTATTACTCGGACGGCGTTCCCATATACAAAGAATAAATTTGCTTTAACTACGTAACCCTCTCTGACATTTGATAGACAGTTAACGAAAGCGTAATTGTGTTCCGTTTTTCCTATTTTAGTATTGCGGATATTGTTGATGTACCGCTGTACTTAATCAATCTTTACTTTGATTATTATTCACGTACTTAAATACCCTAAAAAGGTTTAAAAAGTTTGGGAAATTTAAGGCCTAAACCACACAAATAAAAAATATTCAAATGTTTTATCCATGTCTGCCCATATTGTAACACACCATTATGACCCAAGTGTTATTAAAATATTCGGTAAAGACTATATTTCGTACTTATCACGATATCTTTGTAACCATGAACTGAAAGCTTAGCCGACCATTCAAATGCAATTGCAACGCCAATTAAGTCTGCCGCAGATCTATAAAGTCTTGTCCTTCGGTGCTGTGGTTTGATTATATATTGAAACGATGTAAGACAATCTTGTTGTTGTGTGTTGATTGGTTCTTGATTGTTATTTTGAAGTGATGGTTGTTGTTTTATCCCAATGGGACAATGATTACGACTTGTCGGCCGTGTGGTTAAGACTCTGGGGGATACGGATTAATTTTGTGACGAGACGGTGGTAGGTATGATCTTCACCCTGACCACTTTCTTCGCAGTTGTGTGTTTAGGCAAGCCAATAAAGGAATAACACTGCATTATTCGTTCCTTGGGCGGTATAAATAGTCGGTCTTATGGCCCAGACAAAAAAATAACACTGCAATATCTTGGTTAACTCGACGGTGGCCGCGCGTTAATCTGACGATTGCCCGTGTGTTAACCCCCCCTGCGTTTTCCCATTTACGGCGACCAGCATGAATATCTTATCACACAACTATCAGGCTAAATTGGGAGTACATGATAATAATGGAAAAAGTTTAATATGTTATTATGTGTGTGTGTGGACCAGGACTAAACCTTCTATTATTAGTTAATTTACTTTATATATTTGACAATGTTATTTTTTGTCAAAAATCCCAGTTTCTCTAATATTTTGTTGTCACAGATGAAGTGGCATTATGGGAGGATCGAATACAGAAAGCAACGCATGAAGCGGTGTATGCTCTGCAGGTGGGTGGTGTGTGGTTTGCTTTGTATGGCTGGCAGTTGGATATATTCCATTACAACGGGTTGACAGGGTTTGCCCAATATATGATACTTAGATATTCTAGAATAATATATTTAGAATTTAGAATCCTATCCTGGAATGTTTTCTGTTTATTTAGATTTGATACTGCTCACTAAAATGAAGATTAGGGTGTTTGGGTTAAAGTCACTGCTGGGATTAAATCAAGGTTAGTTTTAGGGCGAAGGTTAGTGTTATGGTTAATTCTGGAGTTCAGATTAGTATTGGGGCTGGGTGAGAATTAGTTTCCATAGTTTTAGTGAGCAGTTTTCCACTATTCCTGCCTTCAGTGTTGGCGCAATGATTGCATCAAGTTAAAATAAATGGCCGAATACAACACAATGTAATCTCACATTAGCTTGGGTTGTGGGCGGGTTTATCCAACGACAACCTCTTTTAAGATTAAATCTTTCGTTATGGATTTCTCCGGTGGTCAGTATACACAAAACAAGCTATATGCCGAATCCCTTTTTTGTAACTATAGTCTTTAAATTTTAAATCACATATCTCTCCAACTGTTGGTAAATTATACCGACTTCGTGCGCAGAAGCATTGGATGTTTTTGAAGTCCTATTATCCCGATGTATGCATTATACATCGGGTCTTTAATTGAGTCGAAACGACCACAATTTGATCCCTGCTCAGATTACCAGAAAATCAATTAGAGACACAAACAACATATTTTTCTCGACTGACGCTATGGATCGTGTTAAACAGCATCTGCCGGCGTGACGTATAGATAAATGTGCCGCTACACACTAGTCTGCCGCAGGACAATGTTTAGGTGTGCAGCAGGAAAATAATAATATTTTTTTAAACACAGTTTTTACTAAATAAAAAGGATTTTATTTTCGCAAATCTAAATTTTACGGTTATCAGACAATTTGCTAATATAACTCCAAATGTACAGGGTGTCCCAAAAAAATGACACCGTTTTAAAATCACAAATTGAAAACCTATGAATTCCAGATACTCAATAAGCACGTGTGTTGTACTGTTGATGACGCGTAAATGACAATATTTTTTTAAATAAATTATGTCAACTCATATGCCTGTTAAATTTCATTGATTTCGAGTTCATACTTTTTGGGATATTTGCATCTTAATTGGTGTCATTTTTTGGGACACCCTGTATATAGCTTTTCAAAAGACCTCCCATTGTACAATTTCGACTGAAAATAGAAAGTTTGAAAATGGGACTAAAAAGTTTATACAGACGAGGGAAAATCGATAATTTTTTATATTTTATGCACCCGGCAAGTAAAACGAACTTATGGTATTTTTTTTTCCAAAAAACTGCTTGCAAATACTGAAAACAAATTGAATTGAATTAAGACGGTAGAGTTGTTTGGTGTAACAAAGTTATGTCCTTGCGAATACTGATAGCCAACCCTAGCATATTAACCTCACCTAATTTACAACGATCATACAGTTTTATGACCATGTGTTTTCAATACAAACACATAGTCATTATCGCTTAAACGTTTCCCACCGTATCCCCCTCCCCCACAGGGGGTCAACCAGCGGTCGAATGTCTTCATTAAGTTCGCCAATCCTTACACGTGGTACCTTTCGCGAAATATTCTGTTAATATTTAACAACCAGAACCTATTACCCCTCGTGTGCATAACGTGACTGCAGCAAGATTATCGCTTAATCATAATCAAGCATTACTATATTAATAAGGTGTTTTATATGAACTGCCCCAATGCCTTTTTTAACTTTTGCTAAGATAATAAAGTCGCCATGGTCGTTTTAAACTGTTTATTTACGTTGGGCATTATAACTTCTTTCCGATTAAAGCACAAAATTATATAAACTGACATTCTAGCCATAGTAGTGGGAAATGCCATGTCTTAATACCGTTTGTACTTACCAGAGCGGGGGTAATTTTGTGAATTGCATTTTTTAACTCTTTTATTAGACAATAACTCACCCAAACCACGCTCTAGTTAATTTCCCATGTACTTTATCGATAGGTGTATTGTTCGGCAGTATTCTACACTCCCGTGTGCTTGGCAAACAGTCATTTCGGAAAGCAAACATCAATTTTGCAAAGTCATTATTTTGCTGCAATTTCATCCCGGTATTCGTGTCAGTTATTTTTGGAATTCCTCAACCCCCAAACAAGCACATACATAGGCGCATGCACGCCTACACGCACCCGCGAGCACATTTAGAAAAGCCATAATCATAATGATAAGGTTTAAACACATGAATATGTGCATTGTGCATGTTCCCAAAGCACACACTCAGACACATACCCACACGCATATGCGCGCACCAACACACACACCGTTTATATTTTAGAATAACCAAATTGTTAAGGTTTAAACACATAAATATGTGCATGTGCATTTACCCGCTGTATTCAGGACAATTATTGAAGGTAAACAGCGCTGCAACGTTAGTATACACAGAAATATCAACCGTTCTTTCATTTATATTTATTGTACAAGAAGACGGTAACATGCTCAATAGATTACAGACTTGTATAATTGCATATTGGAAACACGGAGCTAGCAATACGAAAGAATATACCTGGTTCAATTGGATTGGACGAGAACAATAAAATATGACTTTGTAGAACAACTTCAATCCCGCCAGGATCGTCGGGGTTGTTTATTTTAAGTGACAATCACTCTCAATTGGTTGCCACGGAATTACGACGTTTGCTCGTCTCTTATTTCTTGGTTTATAATTAGCGATTCGCCTAGGTATTCAATTCGAACTTCGCCGGCGCCAATGTTGTTTGCTTCGATGCGGTAGTTGCCGACTCTTTCCCCATCTTTAAACGACCCTCCACCGCCAGAATGGCCGTCAAGATTGGCGCCGCCACCGCCAGAGTACCCGCCGGCGCCGCCTGGAGCGTTCCTGGCGCCGGAGCCGCCGCCGCCAAAGCCGCCATCATAAGGCACACCGTTGTAGTTATAAGTTCCACCGCTTCCAGGCGGGTTTACGTTCTCTTGGTTGTTTCGTTTTACAGCTACAGCAGCGGTGGGTCGTGGTTCGAATCGGTTGTCCGACGACTTCACCCCATCTCCCCTGAATCCAGCACCTCCGCCTGTAAAACAACATTTTTTAACTTTCGTTTCCATGGTCTTTGGTTTCACAAAGTGTAATTGGCATAGGTTCTTGGTACATTTATACGTATCGTACCTGGGACGTTGTTTCCCGTCAAACGATATCCGCGGTTTCCGCCGTTCCCGTTCGTTCCTCCGTTACCAACATTTGCCGTGCTCTGGTACCCGTCTTTACCATTTGGACTCAGACTGGCGTCCGTTGTCTGTTAACACAAGTTTTATTATTAACATACCAGGCCTGGTTTCGATCACATGATTATTGGATTCAACTTCATTTGCGTGTTTTAACGCTTGTGTATGAACCGGCCGCGGAAGATATACACACTTCCAGTAACCACCCCTCAGTACAACCCCCATACTTACAGTGTATTGCACCGCCCCGTGTGGACCCGCCGAGCCACCCGCACCTCCCGCAATTATGAGCGGTCGTTCCGTGTATTCTCCGTCCATCTTGATGACGAACGTTCCGCCGGATCCGCCGAATCTTTTGCCTTTTTGACCGACCAGTAACTGAACGAAATTTCAAATTAATATTTGTTTCCATGTAAGCTAAACTGGGCAGACCATACAAATATACACTAAAATGTGATTTTATTTATTTTAAACTACATTTCTTAGTATGGCTAATCGTATTTTACATACATAGATACCAAATTGTATACAGACTAGTTTACGCCGTATTGCAAATATTGTTAATTGTTCGTAACAGCATTAAGGGTATAGTATAGGTACAAAAAATAGCCTATAGAAGAAATATTGTCACGCCCATATAAGGATTAAATGTTATTGTCCATTTTGATATCTAGTCAAAAGAAATCTTACCTTCAATTGCACTGCTCCTCTTAAGTGAACCTCCCCTGACGCCGTTGCGCCTCTAGCGGCTCTCGCAGGTTCGCTATGATATCCGCCAGGTGCCTTGATCGTGATTCGATACCTCCCGTTCCTTGGTACCCGCCACAATTGCATGCCTTGCTCCACCCTCACATGGACGTTTGAACCAGCGTACGTTGTGTTGCACTGTTGGCTCGTGGGCCCGGAATGCCCGGTCAGTTTCCCACAACTTGTAAATACGTACAGGTTGGGATCATTTGAATGTACAGTAATCGGCGAGCCCACGTCTGTACTTGCGTTAAAGAAATCGCCCCTGTACGCTGGTAATTGGCAAAGTACGTTCCTCGCAACTATTGGTCCCTTTGGTCCGTCCGGATCCACACTATAAACACCCGACACTTCAACTCCAGCTCTGCGCAGTGCAGAGCACGATGCGACCGACATATTCACGTTCCATTTGCACTTAAGCGCTCCAAGTGTAAGTCTGCCCATCTCTCCTTGGTTCGTTGCTACGTCACCAAACTTTAATGACGTCACTGGAAGTTCGCTCTTTTTGCGGAGATGACCTATGACGTGAAAATTCATTTAATGCTGACTCATCAATTTTGGGAAAACAACAGTTAAATTTACTATAATCTTTGAAAAAACAGCACAGCACAGACAGCGCTATAAAGAGTATACATGGAAGCTATTAGGTTAACCCGATTATTTTCTCAATGGGTATCGTCTTCAATCAATCACTTGCCAGCAAAACAACAGAATCAGTACAAAAATAATTCAATTAAATAAATATGTAATTTTCAAACATTTTGACAATAATTTTTTGTTGGACATTTGTTGAAAGAGGTCTAAATGTAAGATCGCGTCTAACACGTGCCAAAACGTCCGTCAAACTGCATACTTTTTCAATTGTATTGAATATGATATTTTTTAAATTATATTTTCCGATACATTGTGATATTAAGAGTCTACATAAACATTAATTCATTTAAACCCTGAAATATTCTAGTGTTCATAAATAAGCCAATGTTATAAGAAATACAGAATACACAAAAGCACAAAGCCGCTTAGAATAGACAACTGTTGAAAAGTGGCCCCAATGGTTAACCCGGCTCCTAACTAGACAGAAGTGCACAAGACCTACCTTCATCAAACAGCCACGTCTCGGTATCAGCATCGCAGTTACAAACTTCCCCTCTGTCGTAGCACGACCCGTCCATACCGCATGCGCATTTCCCACTTCCGGGGGCGGCCCCTCCCCAATAATTCATCCGCTGTCCGGTTCTCGACTCCCACCATGCGGTACCTGTTGAAACGAAGTATTCAAGTTTTTGCGGCCTTGCATGGCTTTTAAAACAGTTTAAACTGTCTACTAATTTACTTTACATCGAGCATTGGTCCTATCTGTTCAATTTATCTCAATTGCTTTGAACCGTTCTTACCAAGTTTACTATTGAAGCTATGCCAAAACACAAAAAGGAAAAACGATGTGAACCAACTGTCAGAGAGAGCCTTATCAAAGTGTATAAAGCCAATCTTTTCCAAACGTTAGTTCCAAGTCATGCAATATTAGATAAATCACTGCTACTAATGTTAAATTTGACCTCATCTTAAATACTATTTATAGTAAAACGGAACACGGCGAATAAAAATCCACTTGTTGGGTTTATAAATCTTCTAACTTCTAATCTTTGAAAACCAATACGTAGGAGGTTATTTGATGCCAGCCCATCAAATCCATTTTTACTTGAATTAGAAATGAGTTAATATCATTTTTCCAATATTTAGTACTTTAAAGAAAAACCAACCACGCTTCCAACTCTTACCTTCTTTCAATAGTTTCGAATCCTGACAATCATATCTTATCTTCTGTTCACAAGCAATGGAAATCGACATCAGAGCTTCAATCTGTTCCATGGTAGCTCCTTTGTATGTCACGTCGACAGAGAGACATCCCTGACCGTTACATCCTTGGATAGTCATATTTGGCTGGAAAATAAATAATTTTTTTTGGAAAATAAAATAGACAAATAGGGCACTGTCTTCGAGGCTTAGTTTTGTTGTCTCCCGTTTTAACAATTTACACCCATCATTTTAATATCCTTAAAATGTTAATGTGGACATCATGTCTGTTTAGGTTATAACCTAACAGCTGATTAAATTCCCCGAATTCGATGTTTCGGACTATTTCAAAGAGATCCATCTTGTGTAATTTGCAAAAGCTTAAGTTGGTAAAGTCCAAGACAAAACAATCTTAAAGTTCTCTAGGATTAGTAATACGGCACATTAAGCCGCTTATAGGTTGCATAATCTTAAATCATATAACAAGTTAAATGTACAAGACTTATAGTGTACAGATTAACTTTTGCTACCAGATCGACTGTGTTTATCTGAAGTTGGGTTTTATCGGAAATACTTTGTCTGGAAAATTTTTAATCTTTGCAACGTTTTAAAATTGTAAAAATAATGTAGTTCACTGGGATCATAAGGATACCATGTCCAAACTCTTAATAAATCTTTACCTGTAATTCATTTTCAACCACCGTTATACCAGTCGATGGGTCGGAATGCATGTCACAGTACACCATGAACGGTTTAACACCTCCCTGGCCATCTGGGTCGATCATGGCATGTCCTGATTCAGTGTACCCCCACTGTCGTATCACAGCACAAGATGGCAAGTGTTTGTTCACATCGGAGCAGTTCTTTGTTCGCTGAAAATGAGAATATGGGATTCTTACGGTGCACATCTATTTAGCTGGCTTGGTGTTTTATAGTTATTTTCATAATACAAGATGTTAGGTTTAATTGTTCGTCTGTTTGAATCAATTGTCTAAATAGGTATGTATTTGCTACAGACGAAATATAGTCTTGTTACTACTACGCTGCCTACTTGTTAACTTTCTTATACATCCAAGGATATGTCATAGCTTTATACGAAATGGTACCTCTAATTTGGTGTAGTTTGCCGTCAATATCTCGTGTTGTCCCTGTAGATGTCTCAGTTGTTGTTGAATTGCGGCGAAATCCCTTCTAAGTTGGGTATGGTTACTTTGTAATGGATGAAATTGATCTTGTATTCGAACGAGCCCAATTCGCCTGTGGAATTAGTTATTTAAATTTTAACACATTGTAAAGTATCTTATTTACGTTCATAAATATATTTCATGTACATTGTTCTCTGGTTAAAAGATTCAATGAGCGACCAAAATATATGACATGATTGCCTTATACACCTGCATTTTATCGTTTTATTTAGGGTTGTCAGTTTTTGCAACTGGAAAAAACGGACAAAACAAGAATATTATACCTTTAGAGTTGGGGTTAATATTGGGGTAAGAGTGTAGGTAGGTTTCCTTATTTTAATTTTCGTTTTGTCTATTTCTTCTCTATAGTGTTACCCACTAATGTGTCTGACTTTAATAACAATCTTTTTCACTTAAAAATGCTGTTTGTAAATACTTTTCAGTGACACACCACCACGTAATTATGTATAGTCAGTCGAACTCACAATTCCTAATTAAAGCTCGACAAATTAGCTTCGGAAAAGTTATACAAATAGCTTTAATTTCTAGTTGGTACAAATAGGTACTGATGGACGTTAATCCATACAATCAGCCATTTCATTGCTGTTGTTGTTTTTAAATATAGTTGGTTATACCACGAAGCTGGATTCGGTTTGTTTTGTCAACTTAGAATGCAGCATTTGACGTTGTATGCGGCAACTAAGGTTATTCTGATAACTTACTTATCATTCAGTTTACTGTGCGCGATGTATTTAACCCAAGCCTCGGGCAGGAAACTTTAGACATTGTAAGGAGAGAAGGTTAAGATGAGGAAGGACGTTTGTTTATAGGTTGGTGGTATGGTTATGGGAAGAGTACGTGGTAACTTTTATTAAAGTTTTCCACTACGTTTATTGCAGTTAAAACTAAAAGGGGAATACGAGTTCATTAGGGATGGGTTTATGGATTAGAAACAATTTCATTCATGTAGTTATACTAGTATGAATATCAAAATGTCCGTAATTTCATCGTTAATCCATGTTTGCCCTTCTTAATTAACGGACATAGCATTTTACTTACTCTGTTTCGAGGATATTATTTCGATTCTGCAACTCTGTCTTCTGTTGTTCAAGAGTTGCTTTTTGCTGCCTCGCGAGAGCGAGTTGGTTCTGGATTGTCTGCAAATTTCGGTTTCGTTCGTTTTCTTGCCGCAAGCTTCTTATCTGTTCCTCTGTGTTGTCTTGTCTGGTCCTCATGGCTGCGAAAATTGCCAAATTTTAAAGCTTTTATTTTTTGCGTGTAATACTGCCACAAGATTGGCAAATTTTTGAAGTTTGTATTTTAGTGCCACGTTATTAAACCAATCAAAACAAATGTCCATAGACTATTTTTAGTCTGGGTTACCACATTTCTACGTACATACAAACGCCCGGTCAGCTTCGTGCAATAACAGATTTAAAAAATAGTTTACACATTGATTGCAAAAAGTTTTAAGAAAATTAGTGCTGGTAATTAAACGTCGAACCTAAATTCTATTTGAATAAGGTCTAATAACACGCGCTTGGTCTTAGCTTTCATCCTAATACCATGACCACACGGTCGGACAATTTTTACAGTTTATTTTCAAGAATACTTAACCCAAGAATGTTTTTTACCATTTTTTATGCTTTGCGTGGTTTTGCAGGATAGATTCCCCATTTTGCGGTACTTGATGAAAATATATTGAAATCTATTACAACTTTTAACTCTTTTATGCCGATTTACTTAACTTTCTAATATAATAAAACAAGCTCGTATTGTTTTACTGATACATAATCCCACCGATTTAATCTAATCTTTTCAACTCAATTAAGTCCCGACCATAAAACTTCAAGTGGTTTCTATTGAGATCTCGCACACAATACACCCGCAAATTAAATAGAATCGCCGTGCGCCATTGATTCGTCATACGTTGGAACTACCATTTAACTTCTAACTTCTCTCTGAACTTCACCGATTTACACAGAATTAAACGTGGGAAAACACTTTACTATTTACACTAGTTTATCACGTGTGTTTAAACATTAGTTTACATACCCACAATAATTTGATATACGTGCACTGGTTTTAAAAGTTATTTGATCAAACTTGCTGTGTATAATTATGTGTTATGTGTAAGTTCTCTCAAGTCGGTATGTCTATAGCCACGACCACTTATACGTAGAATTAATTTACATTTTATCATTCGTATTTGTCAAATGATTAAGTTTAACCCAGAAGTTTTAAACTTTCCCTCCAATCAACCCTCAAACGCCCGACAGTAAGTGTTGTACTTTGCAAGGTTTTTTATCTAAATGTAATACGATTTTTAAACTTTTCAACGTAAAAGCGATTAGTTAAATAGACAATTGAAAACCCCACCCATTTGACTTCCCTAGACTGACGCGTATTTACAATTAAGCTGTATCGTTTAATGTATACTGACGTGTTATAACTACTCTAGTTCAGCCGTTTACTTTTGTCTGATTACACCACCATCACCACAGTCCACATACCTTGAACTTGACGTTGCAACTCTGTTAGGTCAGCTCCTAAACCCTGGCATCGATCCCTGTCTGTTTTGGGCACGATGAAACTGAAATAACCAAGTTTTTAATCAAATTATATTAACCTACATTTTGTCAAAATTTTTAAACTACGTTGTCTAGTACATTCACAAGTTTTCTTGAAAAAACTCGTGGAAATTACTTGAAACCTTTGTTAACTATTGTCATACACGGCAAGTACTATCAGAAACATATTAAAAATATATTTTTAATTGTTAAAATTTTTAAAGTGCCTTTTTTAAAAAAGTATGGAACACGTTATGCTTAAGTTTATGTTATTTTTTTTCATTAACTTAAAGAAGGTATAGTCGTTATTACACATAATAAAAGTTTAAAACATTAAAATCGGTAAATGGCAGACGCGGCCGCCAAACCTATTTATTGTTTAGTCAACAGTGGATTACACAACTTGAATTTAATCTTGCAAAATGACCAACTCACCTGTACACGCATTGATTTTCGTTCGTGTAACGGTTTAAATAGTTCGCACAGTGGCCTTGCGGTTGGCTCGTGGTGCTTTGGCCGTTTGCTAGAGATATTAAAACTAAAAATAGACATAGAAAACGTAAAGTTCCTCTCAGATCCATCATCCTTTTATCACACTTTGAAGGTTGTTGGGGGTTGACTTGTAACGCCCAGTATTTATCGTTTGTCTCGCCGCTTGTCGCCAATCTTGTTTGTCAGCAGCCACCAAATTCAAGACACTTAATTCCCTACTATTTGCGTCTTTTGACGTGGTCTGTAAAACAGTTTGATTATGTCGCTTATAAAACACCACCCAGACAAACGCACCGCTCGTTTAGAACGGTAATAAACACTATCCGACCGAAAAGGTCGATTGGTTTTGGCTGTAGGTTCGATACTGGTCGCTAGCTAATCGGTTGTGTCCTTAGGTAAGGTACCTAACGGCCATACACAGCACACAACCCAGTAGAATGATGGTTTCTACCAAATTATAGTAACGTCTGATTCATATACAACACACTGCAGTAGCTCTAGTAACACGACGGTGGGCGCGGATAAACATCATACCCTAACCTATCCATTCCATAAAGTCATGTTGGCGATGTTTTCTTGTTGGCATTCTTATTGCTTTAAAAAACCACCCTCCCACTGTTTCCTTCTGTTTCATTAATAATGCTCCAACTAAAGACTAAACCATTTAAAAACGATAGTTTGTGCTTCTATTTTCAATAAATATTCCATACTTCTGAACCTTCAGACATCAATTCGTCTTACTATTCTCCTGTCGACGTTGATTCGTGACACATCCCCTGGATATGAGTAATTTACTCCTGTATAAAACTATTTATAATCCTAACTGATGCTCCACCACTAAACGGTGATTTTTAAGAAAACCATAATTTTACAAGGACAATCTGTTGGTAGTACTTCTAGGTTACAGTAAATCCGCAATTAACGTCCCAAATTTTTAAAACCAGATACTGACATTATTAAATCAAACATGTTTCTGCAAGTCTAACGTCCGGTTTTAACCTAACACCGCGTCACTTAAACAAAAGTTCAAATCTCATGGTGCAATACATCGTTCCACAGCACCATAAATTGAAACAGAACTTAACATTCCTCCCAACAACCGCCCAAAGTACGTCACTAAACGCGTTTGACATTTTAAAACCATAAAATAACCACGAAAGCACATTTCTAACTACTGTATACGTTTTCAGTTTTTCTCAACACAAATTTATTGGCCCAAACGCTGACTGGAATAAAACTATCGTTTGTGAAGTGACTGACTGTTGTTTGAGAAATATCAATAATAGCAATATAAATAACTTAATAAAAGTATAAAATTTATTTTACATTTTAGTTTATTGTCACTTCATACGAAATTTCAAAAGAAATAAATAATTGTTCTTTTCTATACAGTTGCCTGAACTACCTTTGTTTTTGGATATTCTGAAATATTATCATTTACTGCACTATCAAAATTGATACCTGACACATTTCCCCATTTTCCAACAGACATAACTTCATACAGCTTTGTCACCATCATAACTTTCTCATATTATGCAAAGATTTGTAAAAAATAGTTTTCTGTGACACATTTACAATTTCACCAACAAACATAAATAGAAAACCAACCACAAACATACCATATTATAACTTTGTTATCATGGAAAATTCCTCATTTAAAAGATTTCTAAAAATCACAATTGTCTGTGTCTCAAAATAGGATAGCTGGTCTCTCTTGATTTCCTTACTTTGTGGAGAAACCGTTTCAGCTGTTCGTGTTTCAAGTGCCCGAGGCAATCGTTCTATCCACGGTGGTGGTTACTTGTTCTACTACTTTCCACGTTGTGCCGTTTCTTCATTACGTCACACGACTTAAATCGCCGCCAATTGTCCATCGTCCAGTCTTTGAAGGACCAGACCCTGTGGCGAATACCTTGACCAAACCTACGATGATGCTTTCAAACTAATAATAACAGCTGATTGCGTGAAATCGCCTTTATAATGGCTTGTAAACATCGCTTTGCAACATGGCTGCTCTACGTCACACAAGAGCTCAAATCAGGTTGTCATTGCTATAATTTAGAGAGACCAAGTATTATTTTCTTTTTTTTGGTACTAACTAATACTATATAAACAAAATACTGGACACCAGAATAGTACTTTTCCATCTTAAAAGTTAGGAAGTCTTGCTTTTGTGTCTGGACATTATTATTCTGACATTGCATTTCTTAGTTGACTGCAACTTTCTGCAGTAGGCTGTCAACTAATTGTTTTCAATAATTTTATTGCGTATGGAGTGGTACAATACACAATATACCGTTGAACTTTTTAATAGAAACATCGGAAAAATTCGTTTTAAAACTAATTTTTAGTTGTAGGCCGCTACTAGGTTTATTGTTTTTGTAAAGGTAGTAAACGCGGAATATACGACAAACTGTTAAAATGACTGATTGAAAACTTGGTTGTAACTGCGTTTTAGTTTTTCTAACATACAGAAGGTTTTGAAGCAGTTAACAACATTGTGTGGCTTGATTGTAAACTACTGGTTGTAATTATGGAACCCCCCCCCCGTGTATTGCTATAGATAACACAATACTACAAGTGACATTAAAAAAACAAAATCAAAAAAGTCGGGCAACAATAAAAACTTTAAAAAGTGAAACTTAACATTTAAAGGACGATGACTAGCTCTAGCTCTATATCGCCTAACCTTTTCAGTGCTATGTTTTCTTTCTTTTTTTCACGCCCAATATAACCGATTTGTTTAACAACGCCATTTTTGCTATCCTTTCGACATACGTGTACCGAAATACTAAATTTTAAAATAAGTTGTTTTTCGGGTTCTATCACAAATATTATCAAACCCCAAAAAAAGTCCTTAGCCACTCGCTTAACACACGGTTTTAAATAATTTTAAAAAACAACCCCTTTTCAAAGTTCTGACGCACACTTACCTATTACACTGCCATCTACGTGGTATTTTAAGTCACACCCGCCAATTCCGTGTAATTATGCAATTAGCGCTTTAAAAGACACTTCGTCTCGGATATAGTAGCTATTACAACATCGCCCAATTGCGTTTAACTCAATTGTCGTATCCCGTTTCCCAAAACAAGTCGGTCGAGGTCTTAAACAGCTGATATGGATTAACGCAGTCATTTCACGCAACTTGGAACTTGAGTTGTGGATTAAATGTCTTGGATTGCATACATAGGGGGAAGAAAATGTCATAACCCACAATTGTCGATTTGCTTGCAACATAAATACAATTGTAACTTTCCATATTACTATGTATGGGTTTATGTCGACTCTTCATATTTGTAGGTTTTTTTTGAGAAAAAGGTTTTACCTTTACGTTGTATTTTAATGTCTTTTGTGTTCTCCGTTCAAATCGGTCGTACAATAGTTATGCGTCTCAATATCAGTTTTATAAACGAAATTTTGGGGGAAATATTTTTTATTCCTCTTCGTATTCGCAGGCTAATTAAAAAAAGTGGTCTTTACGTTGCATTTATATCCATTTTGTGCCTTCCGTTAAATTTGGCAATACAACATCAGTAAATAACCACACAAAATGACTAATTGGCACCAATTCTATGGTGGACGTACTTTCTTGACGATAATTCGTTAACGATATTATTTTTAACCCAAACTCGCTTACTTCCACAGACGAAGAGTTACAAGTGCAGGTTCGAGTCCAGGGATTGTATGTTCACCATCCACTTCAACAACGGGTTCAAACTGATGGACACCATCACCGAGGTATTATATAGTTCCAACATGTATCTGGGGTTAATACCACTGAGGCCCTGAATACACGGAATATATCGATTATTTCAAAGAACCATCCAACGGTAGCAATCATACACATCGCACTGCATTGGGCGCGATGTAATATGACTATTGCCCGTATTACAACACCCTTTGTTTATCCCATGGACAATCGTCAGAACACCTCGTGCCCACTGTCTGGTGACATGATCTATTGCAGTGTTATATAATTATGATTGAGATATTTCTTTAATTTAGTAGAACCCTTTTATCTACTGCGTTCCGACTATATCTTGGCAGTTAAGAACACACCTAACGACCAGCCACCGAATAGTGTGACGTTTTCTTTAAATATTATATGTTATGTTAATCATCATACGGTTAAATGTAATGTACATTATACATTGATGCATTGGACATACTATACGATATATACACTGATTATAATACATATATCTTGTTCGTTGTTCATCCTCTTGATGCAAACATTAATGTATTATATACATAATATTCCATATATACATTAATTATAATACATATATCTGGTCTAACAGGAGGTTATATGGGAATACAAGTTCTCCCAGTTGAAAGGTTCGTCCGATGACGGAAAGTCCTTGATCACCTTTACCTTCCACAATAGAAATACCGGGCAGCTTGATAAACAGGTGAGTGGTGGATTATTTGATATTCATGTTTATTTCCGTCAATGAGAAACCAAGGGGGTAAACACACTGGCAATCGTCAGATCACCTCGCGCCCACCGTCGGGTTACCGGAGCTATTGCAGTGTGTTGTGTATGATTCACACGTTCCTTCAATTTTTAGTGAAAGCCACTAATTTAGGCATTTAAGCGTCATAACACTGTTCGTATTTATTTTTCCTCGTACCTAAGTCCAGTTTACTGGAGCTATTTTAGTGCATTAAAAACGATGGGTACGTTTAAGATTTTTTTTAAAAAACACGACAATGTTTACCAAGTGCCCTACCCAAAAACACAAAGGCCAGCGGCTGGTTTTAATCCATCAACCTTCCCCTTACCAATCCAATGCGCCCATCGACCAAGTCATGCTAATCCACCTACCCTTCCTTAGTCGTTCACATGCGATCGCTCCTTCCCCCTTCTATTCTGCGTTCACGCCTTCCTCGCGGCCAAGCTCTCCCTCGTAGACCCCGATTTCCTCAAGCATTCTGCGCATGCGCAAACTACGTCACACACAACGACGACCACCTTGACCAACGGGACACTCGGCTAATGGGATGTCTTTATGGCGTCAGATCCATCATTGACGCCAGACCTATCAACGACGTCATAGATTTTCCATGACGTCACATATCCAAAAGCGTCACGTGCTTTAATCGATTCAGGTGATTCGTAGACGCCAGATTATTCAATGACGTCATGTTTTGATGACGTCATACCTGGTTATCTTCACCATTTTATGAAACAATGAAATGTTTGTATCGAAACAAAAGTTTTAATTTCACGCGAATCACCTATTATGTCCAATTTACATTTATTTCTAATTTTTACGCGCGACCGCATAAATCTTCTTTCATGAATTATAATTCTCTATCTGGTTGTTTTAACCTGCAATGTATTTGTTTGTACAATTCTATCACAGCTGGTAATTCCCCTATTTCGAGCCCAATTCTGACGTACGCAAGGTCAAGTTGCCCATGTGCCAAATATGCCTTTTTAGTCTCGCGAATTTTTATCCCTAATTCGGGAGTTTCCCTTTTTATACCGTGATTTTATGCCCAAGCGTCATATAAGCATCTTCAAGCGCAATTTCACCAGTTTCAGCAAATATGAACCCAAAGCTTTAACCAGCATTTTAAAACACCATAATCCCTCAAACCCCCAATCACAACTCAATCATATAAAGATGTACATAGAAAGGTGCTCAGAGCGGTCTCTATTGCGCCATCGTGCGTGTGTTCCTTAGAATTGTATTCTCGGGTTGTGTCCCCCAATCGTGTAGCAAACTCTTAGCGTAATTCTGACTACGGCTGGTCGGACGGTGTATTGTGTACAATGTTATTTGTCATCACAATAAAACGGTGTCATGATTTAGACCTTGTTTGCTTTGATTCTTGATTGAGAAATATTGTCTGATGTCCTATACTAGTTAGGATATTTTCATGTTTAATTCCGTGAATGGGAAAACCAAGGGGGTTAACCCACAGGCAATCGTCAGATCCCCTCGAGCCCACAGTTGGGTTACCATAGCTAGTATTACATAGATAAACCCTGCAATAAAAGAGAACTAACCTTTTAATGAATTAAATGGGGACTTTTAAAATAGCGCGAAACTTTTTTATTCCTCAAAAAGGTTTTTTTATATTCCTCAAAATTTCGAACGCATGACCATTTTTTATTATTGATTTGTATACAAACCACACGATCATTCTAAACGGGGCTTTAAAACAAACGATTTATGTGCAGTATTACACAACTACCAAATCATGTAATACCCTGCTTATGTAATTTCGTTTGATATAATAGCAATAGTCCAAGTGTCGATTTTCGTGCTCGTTTCCGTCACAATGAGGTTATGTAGGACGATTCTTGTTTCGACCTATTTTCGTGTTACTATCGAGAGAAATCCGTCAATCGCCTTTTATTTACCACCGTCCAATTCTATACAGTGTAAAAAGTAAATAGTTTATCTCACAACAGGTGTTGTACCAAAGGCTTAAGGCAAATCTCAATGGGCAAGAAAGATGGAAGCCGTTTCAGTGAGAAAAACAGGGAAATGTTGATTTTGCGGTTTCTTCTATTGTAAAACACCAGTCAGTCGTTTTGTAGCTAAACGCAGATTTTAAACCTTACAGGGAAAGATATTTTATAAGCTACCATTTGGAGGTATTTTTGTCTTTGTTTAGTTTACGTAGATGTAAACATTAATCCGTAGAGTAGCTTACTTTTATCATTCTATGCCATTATAAAGTTTTTATAAATAACCCGATGCGGTGTTATTATGAAGTTAGATATGCTGAATGTATTGTATAAAATATAATTGGATTTGTAAGCTAATGTGTATTTATTCGTAAAGTAAGTTCATAATAGTAAATGGTTTATCATATTAGGTGATGTCCGCATTCTGAAGCTTAATAATATTGTTTTGATTTTGTTTAAACTATTTAATGGCATAGGCCTAAGGTTTACAAAGAATTGGTTATGTGCTTTTTTGGTGCACATAGGTATCTAGTGGCTATCTGCCTAATGTTACCAAACCTGGAAGACTTCTTTCTAACTTAATCCTAGCGTGTATGGGTAAACTCAAACGTGGTTTTACACGCGCATTCGTCAGATTACGTTCCGGCCAAAAGGACAAAACTAAAATAAGGGAACAATTAAAAAAAAGTAAAAAATAAGTAAAACTGCACACGAATGTGGCGGTTAGATCGTTAGGGTTACAAGTAAGGCTATCTTAAGGGTTAGTTCTGATTTTATGATAAGTGTGTTTAGACAGGGTTAAAATTAGTTTTCTATAGTTTTGGTAAGCAGTTTCCCTCCTTGCCTACCTTAATTTTTTTAATTTTAACCTGCCTATTTTCGGAGTAAATTTCAATAAATCGCAAACGGAAGGAAACTCATGTAATATTTCCTTAATAACCGCATTCATACATTGTTTAGAAAAGGTACGTTTAAAGCATAAACAGTTTATTGTTGATGCTACATAGGCTTCTACCAAGGTGATGACAATGGTTGTTCGTTTTTAGTTTCATAAATAACAGGGAACAAAACCGGTCACCATAAACGTTAATAATAAAATGCCGGGAAAAGGAAAAAGTAACGTAACTGCACAACGAAATTTAAAAGCACATTGCTGTTAACATGAAGAATAACATTTTATTTATGTGACTAATAAACGAGGGTAGAATAAAGATTTGTTCAAGTGATTTAGACTTTTTATCGAGCCTAGTTTTAATTCCGTGATCGTCGCTAAAAACCTCCTTTATATATATATAATTCGGTGTATATATTGAACGCGTTAACCTTTAGGCAACACGACCGTATTTTTTACCGGATTTAGTTTTGAACCCAATGTAGAGTCGTTGCAAAATACCTGTTTTTCAGCGCCATGGCGCTATATGTTCAACTCTTTCTTAAATGTGACGTTCTATTAGAGGTGGCGCTCAAATAAAGGTTTTACGGTAAGTTTTTTAATTCGATAGGAGATGTTGTGGTCGCGTTACCCATTCGGTCACTCAACCGTAAGCGCTAAATGTGAATGAATCATGCAAGCTGAGAAGAACAGTTTAAGAAAGTTCAAGCGTCATGACGTAGGTATGACTGATCAGGTTAATAACCGCGTCGGGGAAGATTCACTACAATTTAAAAATACTTGTCTCTGCCGGTGTTTGAACCACGTCCATATAGCCTTGGGGTAACTATAAATATTATAGGCAGCATAAGCAGAACTGACCGGGCTATATCAAACCAAATTTAAGGTAAATGCTGTACAACAGTAAGGTTTTGGTTTTATCATTTTTAATTTGGTTCAGACTTGTCTGTATACAATTGGACTTAAATATTGCCAGATAGTTCGCCGTTTTATCTCAAAGCATTTGTACCCTAGCTCATGTGAATAGAAGATTTTTTACGGTTGAGTAAAGTTTGCAGAATTTGTGCAGGATCCAGTTAATTTATAAAAAAAAGTGGTCAATTGGAGAATTTTGCGGTTACTCCTGTCCTGGAAAACAAGCCGTTCGTTTTGTAGCTGTGTATAGATTTTAAACACATCTTTGAATAATCTGTTAATAGCGTTTCGTAAACTCAACTGCTTGTCAGTAAAGCGGATCTCTTACGGGCCATTTCTTAATGTTTTTGAATGTAACTGTACATATATCAGATATATCAAATAGATCCAAATATGAGTACAAATTACACATACATTTCAGCACATTGCTTCAGCAGGTAATTGTATTTGTAGTAGCATTCTTCACGATTATATATCTTTAGCAAATCGTATGCAGCAATTTATAATACCGCTGCTGTAATTGCAAAAGTGGGTTTACAGTTGGGCAATCAACCATGCATCAACTTGTCGTATAGGGTTCAGAGATTTTATTGCGTTATTTTGATTTTTTTTTAAATTTAATTTTTTTTCTGGTTATACCATTCGTTGCGGTTATTGATTACAATAATGAGTTCGTCACTAAAATATGATTTTTAGAGAGAATTAAATATTGAAATCGGTGACGTTAACCATTCAGTAACATAACTGTTAGCAGAGGTTTCATGGACTTTTTAGCTAGATTTTGGGCTAGGTTTTAAATACCTGATCGTCACCAGAGCCGTTTAACTAAGGAATAGTTTACACAATACAACATTACGCCCTTTGAGCATATTGCAATATGATACTTGCGCTATATCCTTAATCAATTTATAGGTTGTATTGTGCAGATTTAAAATGTCTGTAAATGTTCCTGGTTTGGTTTCAATCATCGTATTCTACCTGCTGATCCTCGCCATCGGCATCTACGCCGCTTGGAGGAAGAGGAGGGCGGGAACGGGGAATGAGAGCGAGACAATCATGGTTGGGGGGAGGGATATTGGACTCTTTGTTGGAAGTTTCACAATGACAGGTGATTTATGAGAGACCACTTGTGTATATCTGAGCACATAAGAAAGTTGCGAGAAGTTATATGTCAGATTACAATCACTTTTGATCGCGCCCATCGTCGGGTTACAGGAGCTATTGCAGTGTCTTGTGGTTGTGTTGTATTTAGTTTATCGGAACCCTTAATTCAGTGGTTTCGGGTGATTTCCGCTAAGTGTTTTGCCCAATGACACAACCGACCATCCAGCGACAAGTACCTTATCACAATATAAATCTCTAAATTACCTCGCGGCCACCACCGTATTACCGAAGCTGTGGCAGTATGTTGAGTGTAATTAAGAATTTCCTCCAATTTTTGTTAAACTCTTTAATCCACTGGATTCAAATATCCTACCCATTTAAGGAGGCGTTCAACTAATTATTTTCCCTATCTCTCCAATGCAAACTGACCTCACAAAAACGACTGTCACTCAAAATCCTGACATAGGAAGTCTTAGATTTTTTCACAATTTAAAATTGAAGCTTGGATCTGCAACCTAAACTCAAAACCCTACAAAAATTTGTTTAAAAATTTTGAGCCCATACCCCTTCGTACATCGGCAACTTTTTTCCAACAAAACAGCTAGCAGATGCACATTCAACACCTTTATTTTACAAAGCACTGCTCCACGATTACAAAACTTTACAGCTAAACGAGAACACCGGCGCGCAGCCTAGCACATGCTGCTTTCAACAAAACAAACTTTGGGGAATCACCACCATTGTTACTCAGCAAAACACTCGTTTAAAAACAATGACTCATGGAGGGTACCACTCGTCACATCCGGCCGTTCATAGAGGTCTTAATTGGTTATACGCCATCTTAAACGAATTTCTAGTTTGCTTGTAGTCTGATATGTAGGCTACATAGTAAGTTACGTATGTGTAAATATATTTACATAAGTGTGCAAGTTCTGCGCTATTAATCAGCCACTTAAAGCTAAATCAACGTAGAATTTGAAATGGCGATTGGTGTTCGTTAATTTAATTGTTGGCCGGTATAGCTTCGGTAGTTACGCGTTGAACCGGCAGTTGTAAAGTCATGGAATCGAAACCCGCTAATTGCTAGTCGCTTTTTTACCTTTGGACTTGACCAATAGGGTTTAATTATTTTACTTATCAGCTTATGTCTTATTAGGTTTTTATCAAAATCACTTGTCAAATTACCGAAGCTATTGCATTGTTTTGTGTATGATTGAGACGTTCCCTAAGTTTAATTAGAACCCATTATTCCACTGGGTTTTGATGACCTAGCGAGCAGTTTCGACCATCGGTTGAAACGAGATGTACTTACCCACCAAACTATTCGGCCAGAATCGTGCACGAAGTAATATGACAAAAGCTCACGTTATACGTCTGCATTTGTACCACACACCGCGAATAAGGCGAATAGTATATCCTTGCACACAATTACATAACAATTTCTTATCCTTTAGTCTGCGGCCAAACAGTTACCTAAATATATACCGATTTCTTTTTAAAAAGGAACAAGCTCACCATAGGTTCGAATCGTAATAAGGTAAAACATCTTTCACACAGCTACATGGGTGGGAGGAGGATACATCAACGGCACAGCTGAGTATGTCTACACTCCCGGATATGGATTGCTTTGGACACAAGCTCCCATAGGTTATGCATGCGCCCTCGTTATCAGCGGGTTGTTTTTCGCCAAGAAGATGCGAAACGAGGTAGGAATGATTGCCTATGTTTACTTAGTTTAAACCGGCTTAGTGTAAGCGGAAAATAGATTATAACTTTTCGACGCTAAGAAAATCGCGTAGTCTAATAACTAAGAAGTAAAGCCATGACCAGACAGGTGACTGCTTCGATTTTCACCCTGACCACTTATGATTATCCAATATATTGATCCTCACCTTGACCACTTTCGTACCGTCATTTATTTACCAGCCTACGGTTATAAATATAAAATATCGTATAAAATAAGTAAGCTGTAACAGACTTATAATAGATTGTAGTTTATGCGAGAAAAAAAATATTCTACTTAAATACCGATGATATTCCTGTTGTGAATCTAACTGTGATAGATTCCAATTTGTTTTGAAAAGATTGTTCAGTTCCATTTTGGTGCATTTTGACATATTTATTTGGCACAAATTGTGCAATAGTTTAGGACTTGCTAAATCTATGAAAAAAAATATTATATATATTAAAACAAAATGACTACTTATTTCCAATTAAATATGATTACAATTGTAAAATAATTTCGTTTTCAGGGTTACGTTACCATGCTGGACCCCCTCCAAAGAAAGTTGGGGAAAGTGATGGGAGCTTTTCTTTACCTTCCAGCCCTTGCAGGGGAACTATTCTGGTGTGCCGCAATTCTAGCTGCACTGGGTAAGAGGGTGGTGATTAATGCTTGTTAATAGCAATATGTGATGTAAGTGGAAGTAGGTGTATGTCCGGCTGGTTGCCCACCGAAATCTAATGTTTTTGAAAGAAAATTTAATCTGGTTCCAATGTTTAAAGATGCAAGCTAGTCATTTTCGCGGATCTTAGTAAATACGGTTAAGCAAGGTCCAGCGGTCTGTGACGACGTATTGTATGTTTAGTCGCTTTTCGGTGAGTTAGGTCGTCTGTCTGCCAACCAAATCCTTGTCATTTAACACCGGCCCTTTCCAAGTGGGTTCAGCATTTAGAGTTTACATTTATCGACCAAAATTGAGCCTGATATGTCCAACTGGAAAGCTCCTCTGATATAATGTCGACCCAAAGCTTGTGTAATCACGGCCAGCCACAGACTAGACATTTGTGTACATGATAAGTTTATCGAACGGTAATCGAAATTATTAAAATGATAATTCAAAATACAAACTGTTGTAACTTCTCCATGGTATTCAATATGCTGCAATAGCTTCGATAACTCGTCTGAATAACAAGATGTTAAAAACTTCTAACCAATTTCCTATCGATGTCTTTAGAAGCATTTATACTCCTTATTATGGGGAATCCTAAAATAGAAATGTCATACAGGTGGGACGCTTCGTGTAGTAATCAACCTCTCAATGACAGCCTCAGTCATAGTATCAGCTTGCATTGCGGTGATGTACACTTTGGTCGGTGGATTATACTCGGTTGCATATACCGATGTCGTGCAGCTTATATGCATATTTATAGGACTGGTAAGATGGTGTTTATATTTAATATATATGTATTGGTCAATGCATTTGTAGCTGTGTCGCTATAAAACTATGCACGAGGTTAAGTGTCCCGTTTAAAGGTCGGCAACCCGCATATGGATCTTTTATCCTTCTGATACGGATCTTATTAATTTTATTACTACTATAGCGAGCGCTTACTATTTTAAGAACTCATGCATAAGTGAAACAAACAGAGAAACACTCGCGTCTTTATCTCACACTGTGTTGTTTTCCTTTTATTGCGAAAATATTATTAGTTTTGCGGCTCCCAGTGATTTTTATTTTGTGGAATATCGGTTAAAATGGCCCTTTAAGTGCAAGTTTGACGACCCCCGATGTAATGAAAAAATCTTAAAGCTTAAATATGGATAATATATACATATATATATAACGAACGAGCTACGTAAATGCACAGTTTCAACTCATTTTAAATCCCGATACTGATAACCGAATTAGCCGTAGTCTGCTCTCTGTTGTGATTGTGGCGAGGATACCATTTTTAACCGGGTTCATTCATTCTTTTAGAAAAAGGAAAGAAAAAAAAACGAGTAAAATCAAAACGTTACCGTTATAAACTTTTTCAAGTAAAATTTATTTTATTAATATCTTCATGACCTTATTAAATTATATTTTTTTATTATTATCTTCATGACCTTATTCAAATAGAATTTATTTTATTTAGTGGTTAAGCATTCCGTTCGCCTTCACCCACCCAGCAGTTTCTGACATTGCGACCACAGCTTATCTGTCGCCAAACTGGTTGGGAACTTGGGACATCAACAGCACCGGACTCTGGATTGATTCGGCTCTGCTACTGGTAATGAGGATAAGCATGCAATATTATTGTGTTATCTTGGTAAATGGGGAAACGCCCAATGCGATGAGGGTTTCATACAAGTAACAGTCAAATTATCTTTATTCCTAGTCTCCAATCAACTAAGCTATTGCAATATGTTGAATATGATTAAAACATCTCTACTGTTTTTATAGCTCATTTCGGTAAGCCATTCGGTTTATTCTCGCTAAGTACCTTGCTCAAGAAACCCATCGACTACGTTTCAATCCATCAACTCTCAGACTTTAAAGTAGCCCTATGCTAAGTGATTTTTTTTTAATAATTACATAGAGTTAAGCGGTTATGCTAACCATTTGGTCACCCAATGCTTAAAGTGCGTACCATGCGGTCATTTTTTACTGTTCCAAGATTCAAATCTGCAATGAGTTGTGATATGGTCGATTTTTATATTATGCTGTATATGAACACATTCTTTACTGTTCCAAGATTCAAATCTGCAATGGGTTGTGATATGGTCGATTTTTATGTAGAAAGTCGCTCTAACCATTCGGTCACACTTTACTTGCAATTTAATTTATATTTAATTTACAGCTCTTTGGCGGCATTCCGTGGCAGGTATATTTTCAAAGGGTGCTGTCGTCGGAAAGTGCTGAAAGCGCCCAAAAACTGTCGTTTATCGCCGCATTTGGTTGTATGGTCATGTCAATTCCGTCTATTCTGATTGGAGCCATTGCCGCATCAACTGGTAATTCTTTATCACAGACATGTGTTGGTACAGTTTCTGTTAAAACAATTGATCCACTGGGTTCAAGCATCGTGCAATTAATATCTTATTAATAGACAACACTGACTCGGCAGTTGCTATTTTTGATCCCACTGTATTTAGATTAGCGTTCTTTTTCTCTATTACAAGGTCAACCCTGTGTTTACAGACAAATTTTAAAGCCATTGTCTTTTTGAATGGGCATATGGACCATTGCCCTTTTGAACGGGCCGTGTTTCTTACGAAAAAAACTTTTAGGAAAACTAAAATTTGATAAAACAAGTACAAATTAATTAAATATATTTTGCAGTTATTTTTCCTTCTTGACGTTAAAAAGACCCAAAACCATCGTAACCTGAATATTTTACTTTTTATTTCAGATTGGAACGCAACAGGATACGGCTTACCCCGACCCTATCACAAATAAAGAACAAGCCAACATCTTACCGATTGTTCTGCAGTACTTGACACCTGTCGCCGTTTCCTTCTTCGGTCTTGGAGCAGTGTCAGCCGCTGTCATGTCGTCAGCCGATTCCAGTATCTTGTCGGCGTCCAGTATGTTTACAAGGAATATCTACAACGTCTTGATTAGACCAAGGGTGAGTAAAGGTGGATAATGTATTATAGGAGGTGTAACTGTTCGGGAGACTTTTAGAACCAAGAAGTCTTTCCACCTCTTCAGTACAACCTTACCTCACAAAAGAGGGTATTACCACGGAAGCCTTAGATTTTTTTATCTTCAAAACAGTCGAGCAGCCCAAGAGCTAGCGATACCGATTTATATACCGAATTTTGTATAAAAAGCTGACATCGTCACGAGCCCATTGCAAATTAAAAAAATCACTTTCTAAATTTCAAATGTCCTTTATTTATTAACCCCAATGTTACAAGTAATTTGTTTACAAAATAAAAATAACATATCTTTCAGTTTTACTTTTTCTCTTTAGCACAAGGGATTCCGACGATTTCCCTTTATTATAAAGCCTCTTTGCGTTTCCCCACCCTAAGTATAAGCATGCGTGTATAGACTATCTTTTTAACATCAGTTTACAGCCTAACTTTTCTTTACAGGCTTCTCAGACCGAGTTAGTTTGGGTGATGCGAGTAACTATTGTTCTGGTGGCTGTAGCAGCTGCAGCACTAGCACTCGCAGTCAAATCGGTTTACCTACTCTTCTATCTGTGTTCGGACTTAATCTACGTTATTCTCTTTCCCCAGGTTAGTTTGATTCATACTGTATAAAAACTTATTCAGAAAACACATTTTCTTAAAAATAAAAATACCGATTTTCTTAAAAATAAAAATACCTTTGAATACAAATAGAACGGTTCCGACGTAAAATGGTGTAAGGAAGGAGTCCATGATTTTAAAACTAATACAAATAGATCAGTTTCATTCTTTATTCTCTATCTTAAATTATTTTTTGGATGATTTTTGTTCGACTTTTTTTTATTTTAACGTTTTTTCTCATTTCACTTTTGTTTTGTTATTTGTTTAAATCTTAGCCTGGTAAATAAAGATAACTAGTTTTAAATAGTTTCCATTTGGAGTTGGTCTTTATTCAATCGTCAGAGTATTTTGCTAAAGAATTTCACATATAATTAGAATTCCCTTTCATTGGAAGTGAATCGTTGTTTGTAAAAAATCTGCTTAAAATAATTAAAAATCCAGACATGTCCAAGAAAATAACCAGTTATTCTTGTTACCTTTTGGCAACTACAATTTCAAAATTCCCCGGTTAAGAAATTTTTATTTCCAGTTTTTCAGCGTCATCTACCTAGACCCAAACACCTACGGTTCAATTCCTGCTTACATCGTCGGTTTAGTTCTTCGGCTTGGTGGTGGCGAACCGCTGTTTGGATTTGCCCCTTTTATACCATACCCATACGGCAGTAACTTTCCATTTAAAACCCTTGCGATGATATGTTCCATCGCAACTCTGCTGGCTGTGTCATATCTAGCTCGGTTTCTCTTCGTACGGGGTATCATACCGGAACGATATGACTTCTTGAAATGTAATCTAGCGAATGGGGGTCGTGGGATCGAAACCCATGAAAGAAAAATTGCTAAAAGAGAAAACCACGAAATGCATACAAACGGATTCGGTAACGACGCCTTCGTTCCGGATAAAGAAGTCGCCACAAAAATGTAACAATAATATCCCGATCCCATCGGATATAGGCCTAAGTCATATTGCGCGTCATGTCTGCAGTAAACTTAAAAGAAAGATTAATGATCCGGGAAATGTATGCTATACATCAATGCCATTGTAATAATCACGTATTACTGAAATTGGAATAAAATGTAGGAGTAAAATGAACAACGCATTCCGCGGTGGCGTTAAACCATTTCTTTATTACTACTTAAACTGAATATTTGTTTTGTGAATTATTTAATGGATCACACTTTGACTACACATCTATTATATATTTATATTTTGCTGGCGCGTCGATTTGTAATTCTTACAACTGGTTGCATCGCATTAATTGTTATTTTGAGTAAATGCGGGATGGAATAACAGACAATAAACTTGATACAATTTTACAGTTCTTTTAAACTTGTCAAACATTTGTGTTGGGTTGTAACTAGAACGGTGGGCAGGATATGAAAGCCCACTTAAAAAAGTTAGTATGAAAAGTTAAAAAAACTGACGTATCCGAAAAATCAATGTTAAATTTAAGTGAACATGGAAAGTTCTAGAGTTAAACACATTAAATAGTGCATGACCAAGGTAAGGCATTGGTATAATAAAAGTAAGTAATAAAAAGGCATATTAGAGTAATTACAATAAATATTTTTTTAAATATGGAATGGTCTGTGTGTTTTATAGTCCCCAGATGACAAGAAATGCAACCAGGATTGAAAAGATAAAAGTTACTATACGAGTTTATATCTAGCCGTACTACAATGCACTGTTTAAATATAAGCAAATAATTCCAAGTCTAATTTTCTAAAATAGTAACACACAAATTATGAACAGATGAACTTCTGCGTTGTTCATTTTTCTACAGCCCCCAACCAACAGTTTTTTCACAAAATCATGGGGTAATCAAACTATATCAATTTATTTTCCCTATCATCTACAGAAAGATGTTGCAACTCATCTCTGCGCATTGCTTCCAATATCGTCTTTTTACCTTAGTTTCGAAAATTATGTAAGTAGGTATATGTATCCGTCGCGTTAACGATTCAACCACACGACCGTACTCCTATAAAGTTTTTATAGGTATCCATTGATTATAACAGCATACCTACGTCATCTAGCGTACACAAGTACTCAATGCAGCATATATCGTCTCGCTTTCTTTCTCAAATGAAAATTCCTTACAATATCACTGTATCGGTTTCGTTCGATTTGAATAATAACTATGTAAAGACTATTCTTACCAAGCCAAGAGTACACTTTGTGATCAAACATATGGTAGTGATCTAACAGATTTAAACCAAACTCTGTTATATTCTTTATATCCCCGGAATACCTATTGGAAATTGACCGATATGCGAACGACATAAACTTTGGAGACCGATATACGAATGACATAACCCGGTTTTAATTGCCTCCGTGTAAAATTTTATTCGATGAAACCAATGCAACGCAACACCGGCTGCAAGCACGTTAACGTTTACGTCATCGAATTTGTCTAATTTCAAGAAAATAAATACATCGACAACTATTCAATTAGACACGAGTTGTGATTTTATATATAAGGCACATATCTGGCCTGTGGGGCTGGCTGCCGTTGAGGTAATATACAAACTGCATAAGAAGCGGGAATGCAGTGAGGTAGTAAAAGCATCGAGATTCATGACTCAGCAAAATGTGAAAAATGCTGAGTTTTAGTTAACATATATAAAAGCTTATGTTGCATGTGTGATCACAGAAAAATTATCATGTAAACTTGAATAATGGTAAAAAATACCCAATTATTAGCCACCTCAATTATATTATACCTTCCTACACTGAAAGGAATATCTACATTTTTATTCTAGGTTCCGTATAAAATTGTTAAAAAAAGTTTCGTAAAATAAACAATATTGATTTTCCTTTTTATTCCATGCCTGGTAAATAACCCAAAACAAATTATAACGTAATAATAAAATGACAAAGTTTAGTAAATCGTGATTAGTCTAAATAGAAAACAAAAATAAGTCCTTGCACTTTTCTGTTATTATACCAACGTTTATCCAGCTAAACATGTGTCGATTTATTACTTACCAACTTTTATATTAGGTGGTCGGTATAAATCATACCTACATCGTTTTAAACACATAAGGTTTCCTTCCATTTTTTATTTTATTTACCGTGTGAATAATTTGGTGTCGTTTCAAATGACATGCTTGTGTAAACGATTTTTTACAAACATTGCATTTGAAAGGTTTCTCTCCAGTGTGAATCATTTGATGTCTTTTTAAAGCACCTCCTTCTTTAAACGATTTTTCACACACAGCACATTTGTAAGGTTTCACTCCTGTGTGAATCCTTTGGTGTCTTTTCAAAAGACATGATTGTGTAAACGCTTTATCACACACGTGGCATTTGTAAGGTTTTTCTTTAGTATGCAAATATTGGTGTTGTTTTAAAGTACTAGTACGGTTGAACGATATTTCACAAACATCGCATTTGTAAGGTTTCTCTCCAGTATGAATCATTTGGTGTTTTTTTAAAGTACTAGATTGTTTAAACGACCTTTCACACACATTGCATTTGTTAGGTTTTGTTTCACTGTGAATCCTTTGATGTCTTTTTAAAGTGCCTGCTTCTTTAAACGATTTTTTTACACATAGTACATTTGTAAGGTTTCGCTTCAGTGTGAATTCGCTGGTGTGCTTTTAACACACTCGCACATTGAAACGATTTTTCACACACATTGCATTTGTAAGGCCTCGATTGTGCTCGAGTTCGCTGATGTGTTTTCAAATGTACAGAAACGGTTCTTGAGTTTTTACTCATTTTATATATAACTATTCACACTAATTTAGTCACCTAAAAAAGGGATGATTTATTTCAATTCATGCAACGTATAATTAAAAAGTGGTTATAATTAAAATAGGTGACCCGCGGTTACGATACCTATTTTACAAGTATGAATGCAAAGGAGACGTATTATTAATCACATGATCAAAACAAGTCAAGCGTGCACGGTCTGTTATCAATTTCGCCAAAGATAATAAGGAGTTTAAAGCTAGGAGTGTTTATGTAAGAAAGATACCAATTTCATACTCGTGGGCTATATATTAAATTGGATTTTAAACAAATCTGTTTAGAATTTTAAACGTAAAAAAAGTCGCGTGGTCGGAAGCTCAAAAGTTTGGAAAGCTTTAGAATAAACGACGAATGATGTACGGTCGTATGGCTGAATGATTACCGCGACCGATACACATATTAACTTTATACAAAATGGTCATGAAGACCTGTTATAATTCAAAATCTAAAACATTAAAAAAATATCAACAATACTCATGAATATTTAAGCATTCGCAAGAAAGCCCACACTATTAGAATAGAAAACAATGTGTTTTAAAGACATTTAAATAAGCGACATGCGATGCTTTCATGGCGTTATATATGCATTTATAACCTATGAATGCTTAAGATGCTGTATACAATTAAGATAGCTAGAGCGTAACAATATAAGTTATAAGCAGTAACATATTTATCAATACAGCAATCCTTAATATATATTAATTTATACTTGACTTCATATCATCTCTTTATATCCTGGCTACTATCTAAGTATTACTGCATTAGTTCAGCGTTTGCGAACTCTCCCAACTGCATTGCAACTGAACAGAAGCGAAGAGAATTACAGCATCGTCGATTGCGGTTACAAAGAAACATAACACGCACTTCCTGAATGGCTTGTAGCAAATTTGCCTTTATGCCTTATATTATTAGCCCTTGGACGCATTGTCCAGATTTGTTTTACTGTTTTAACGTTAGCCTGTAATCCAGATTTTGGAAACGTCTGTTTCCTGACTAATCCTTTTCCACGGACTATGTGCTTTGTTTTTTGTTTCTACGTATCCGCTTGTGCTCAGACGTGGTTTAACTGAACTAATCTAAAAATGTGGTCTAACAAAACGACAGTCTAAAATTCGACCAAATAAACCAGAGTCTGATAACGCCTAACTATACGGCAGTTTATGGAAATCGACCAATGAATCTAAAGTCTTAAGAAATACACATTGCGCGTCATTTCTGCAGTAAACACCATACATGTAACAAAAGAAAGGTTCATGAGCCGGGAAAGGTACGCTATATATCAATGCCATTGTACGGATCACGTATTACTTACTAAAAGGGAAATAACACCTAGGAGTAAAATCAACACCGCATTCCGCGGAGGCGCAACGTCATTTTTTATCAATACTAAAACAAAAATTTTATTAATGGATATTTGTTTTAATAATAGTTTTGTTTTGTGAATAATTTAATGGATCACACCTTGCATTGACTACACATCTATTATAGTTATACAGTGGAACCCCGCTTGAGGACCATTTCGATAACACGACCACCTCTTTATCAGGACCACTTCAGTGCGGTCCCAAATAATTTACTATGGTAATGCATTGCATTCCGTTTCAATAACGCGACCACCCAGGTTTTCAGACCAGGACCGTCATATTTTGATCCTAAACTTTAAATTTGACTCCGCTTAAATGACCACATGTGCTAAATAATTTGCCTTTGTCACCAAAATAACAAGGTTAAAATTATTTTATGATCAAAACAATAAGAATAAATCAGCGCACACAAAAAATGTGGCAGACAGAACTGAATCCTACAAGATAAACTTTAGTATTAAATTCATTCTGCAGTATCCGAAAAATAATGGCATTTGGTAAAAATTTAGTAAAAATGCAGACGTTTAAGCTGCATATGACGACAACGTGATGTAAATCAAAATTCACTAACACGACCGCTTGATCACGGTCCCAAAGGTGGTCAGGTAAGCGGGGTTCTACTGTATATGTATATTTTGCGGGCGCGTCTATTGGTAATTCTTACAACTGGTTATGTCGCCTTATATGTTATTTTAAGCGAATGCGGGATGGAATGTACCAAACCAATAAATTTGTTACACTTTTCACAGTTTTCGTTTTATAAATTTGTTACACTTTAAAAACCCGATTTCGTTTTTTAATACCAATGAAGCATATGTGGTTTTATATACAGCGTTTAAGCTGTTTAACACAAGTGTTGCATTGTAATTAGAACGGAAGGAAATGAAGGCCCACTTAAAAAAGTATGAAAAGTGAAAAAACATAAGTATCCCAAAAATAAAAAAGGCACTACAAGTTTATATTCAGGCAAAGTACACCACTATGCACTGTTTAAATATAATTAAAAAATCCACAAATCGGTTTTCTGCAATAATAACAAACAAATTCTAAAAAGATTTAATGTGAACTTCGGCGTTTTTTATTATTGCAAAGCCCTAACCAACTTTGAGTTCATTCACGAAATCATTGGTGTAATCCAACTCCCACAATTTCTCCTCTAGATCATTTTCAGAAAGATATTGAGCAACTTATTTGCCATGCTTTCCATGTATATGCCAGAAGTATTCGTTGATTTTATAAACTCTTGTACGTCAACTAGTGTATACAAGTACTCTATAAAGCTTTTCAAAGGACTATTCCTTGAAAGTATCCCTGTATCAGTTCTTTTCGATTTGATTAATAGCTTTGCTGGTGCTATTCTAATCAAGGCCAAGAATGCAGTAGTGATCCCACATTCTAACCAAATTCAGTCATGTTCTCTATATCACTGAAAATAACAATTGGGACTAATTTTGGAGACCAATATCCGACAGAACTTAGCCAGTCGCGCGGTTTGAAATCTCGCATTAACTTTTGGTAAAATCTTGATTCATCAAATCAATGTAATCCACCGACTACTATCACGTGAACGCCATCAAATGGTGTTGTGAATTTGTCTATCTTTAAGGAAATAAATATATCGACGTCTATTACTTTAAATCATAATAAAAATTGCGAGTTCGATTAATTATAGACACGGCTGGGGATTTTATATATAAGGGTCACTTCTGTCCTGTGTGGGTGGTGGATAAGGTAATTTACAAACTGCATAAGAAGCGGGCACGCTGTAAATGTTCCTTGGTTCTTAACTAAGCAAAAGTTTGGAAATGCTGAGTAAATAAATTAGTTTAGTTTAGTTTATTTATTTTTTGCTCCAGTATTTAAAAATGGCAAGAGAATAAAATAACGACACGGGAACAGAAAAAGACAGCAAAACAAACAGTCGTTAAAACACGTCATCGAAAAAAATGATACAATTTAATAGATATAGCGGACGCGGCCGCAAAACCTAGGCAAAGAACAAACAATACTGAGCAAACAAAATTTAATTAAAACCAAACGATATAAAGCCCTGAGGAAGAGTGTGCGGTAAAGCGCGACCAGTTAATCTATAAAATCTGTTGCATGTGTGTTCACAACAAAAATAATTATGTAATCAAAAATTTTTTTTTATTGTAATACAGAGTCGTTATAATTAGTACAGTGGTTTCCATATAAAACCGTTCAAATGTTCCACAAATTAAAACGTTTCGTAAAATGACTCTCATTGCAAAGGTTGGTGCTTCTTGTTTAAGCGCTTGAATAAGATATTGCTGTTACGTTACAATAATCATTTGTCTTTTATTACATACCAGACGAGTAATCGAATACACATTTAAACGTCAATAACAAAATTTCAAAGACTTTTTCGTGAATACTCCACATGGAAACCAGAAAAAAATATTGCATTTTTTGCTATTTTGTGCCATTTTATTAATTACAAACTTGTTGAAAACTGATGAAATCCAACAGGTATAAATTCGCGTTAGACGGCGTAGTTGAACTATTAATGGAAGTTCTCAGTATTTTTGCTTCTTGCATTTGCAGGTTAATTTTCAATATGAAAAATTTGGTGTCGTTTCAAATTACTTGTACGTGTAAACGATTTTTCACACACATTACATTTATAAGGTTTCTGTCCAGTGTGAATCATTTGGTGTGTTTTCAAATTACCTGCTTGTTTAAACGATTTTTCACACACATTGCATTTGTAAGGTTTTTCTCCAGTGTGAATCATTTGATGTCTTTTAAAAGTACCTTCTTTTTTAAACGATTTTTCACACAACATGCATTTGTAAGGTTTTTCTCCAGCATGAATCATTAGGTGTCTTTTCAAATGACCCGCTAGTTTAAACGATTTTTTACACACATTGCATTTGTAAGGTTTTTCTTCGGTGTGAATCAATTGGTGTTTTTTCAAATTACCCGGTACTGAAAATGTTTTTTTACACACAGAGCATTTGAAAGGTTTCTCTCCAGTATGAACCAATTGGTGTACTTTTAAATTACCTGCTTCTGTAAAAGATTTTTCACACACAGTGCATTTGTTAAGTTTCTCTCCAGTATGAATCAATTGGTGTCTTTTCAAATGACCTGCTCGATTAAACAATTTTTCACAAACAGTGCATTTGTAAGATTTTTCTCCAGTATGAATCAATTGGTGCATTTTTAAATTACCTGCTTGTTTAAACGATTTTTCACAAACAGTGCATTTGTAAGATTTTTCTCCAGTATGAATCAATTGGTGCATTTTTAAATTACCTGCTTGTTTAAACGACTTTTCACAAACAGTGCATTTGTAAGGCTTTGATTGTGCCTGAGTTTGTTGGTATATGTTTAAATGCACAGAAACGGTACTTGATTTTTGATTCATTTTATACTTAACAACTCACACTAACTTTATTCACCTAATAATGAGGGTGATTTATTCTAAATGAAATAGCATGCACTCTTTTACTGCTACCTATGTGAATACGATTAATTAAAATATATAAATCCTGACACGTCAACTACATTGACGTGTATAGTATATATTGCTGCGAATATAATACAATGTTTTTATATGCTCATGATCGGGAAGGGTTACAAACTTTACAAATAACCAGCGTCATATAATATTATATCATTTTAAAATGACATGAAATAACTCTTCCATCGCTGGGGGTCAAGATTTTTTGGGGGCACAAAGAGTACATTAATTTCACACAAACTACAAGAGCAAATCATAACCTTTTTTTGCGGCCAATCGACAAAACTATTTCGCCGATCCGCAAATCTTTTTTGTATCCATGCCACAAAACTATTTTTTAAATCGACCAAAATATTTTCAAATCGGCAAAACTATTTCGCCGATTCGCAAATTTATTTGTAGCCAATCGACAAAACTCTTTGTCGATTGGCAAAATTATTTATTTAATCGGGAAAACATTTTTAGAAACCTCAAGTCTTTATTCACTGCCGACAACTGTATTTTCGAGCCGACGAATGATTTTTCGAGCCGGCAAAAGTATTTTAGACTTAGTTCAAGCAACTGTCGTTAAAGTCTTTACAAGGTTTGTCCAAGGACACAACCGACTTGTTGCTTACAGCGGCTGGACTAACAGCCACCTTTCGGCTAAGGGTCCTGCACCCCGCATCACCAAGCCAATCGTCCGGGCGACTAGGCTTCGAATTTATTTTACAATATTGTTTGTTTATTGTAAAGTTGTTATCATACTAAGAATGCGCAAGCGTCATAAAGCTAAGCTACTAAACCTTCCAACTTCTACCAGGTGGAATATCAAATGGGGAGAGAATTAAGCGTCGGTTGTGTCAAGATTTTAACAGCAGTTGCTTGAACCTAGTCAAAATTACTTTTGCCGGCTCGAAAATACATTTGTCAACTCGAAAATACATTTGTCGACTCGAAAATACAGTTGGCCATTCGAAAATACTGTTGCCGGCTTGAAAATACATTTGCTGACTCGAAAATACAGGAATTTTGTCGTTTGGCTGCAAATACAATTTGTGGATCAAAAGAGTTTTGCCCATTGGCTGCAAAAAATATTAGCGGATCGGCAAAACAAAAAAAGATTTGCGGATCGGCGAAATAGTTTTGCCGATTTGTAAACATTTTTGTCAATTATGAAATAGTTTTAAAGGCTGAAATAAAATTTCAGGATTTCCCTTATGGGCCACCGTATATTCTACTCAGCGCCGATACTAATAAACGCGTATCGCGATTATCGTTCCAGATGGAGCCACCTCACTTACAGACTTAGCATTATTACGTTATTACGTAATATAAAGTTCAACAATCAAAGTGTGAATTGTTGCTGAAATGACGTTGACAAACAAACAATAAACGACATGTATTCCGGGTTTGTTGTGTAATTAAGGGTTACTAAAACACTCAACGAAGGAAATATTTACGAATCGCTATAAGTAACCCGCGTTTTTCGATGCTTTTTACAAGTATCGTTGCAGCCCTAGTGTCGAAGAGCACACGGGAAGTGAAAGCCTCCTAACTGTACAGCGTGGTGTGAATACACAGCGGACGTATTAATCACGTGATAACATGCAAGCGAGAACATGCAATAACAGTCTGTTATCAACCGAGCCAAAAATAAAAAGTTTATGAGTGCTGATATAAGACGGATACCGATTTCATTCTCGTAGGCCATATATTTAGTAAGATTTTAAACAAATCTGTTGAGAATTTTAAACATAAAGAAAGGTCGAAGAATTTTTTTATAAATTGAAGAGGATCGCGAGCTTAAAAGTTAGTAAAGCACTAGCATAAACGACTAATGCTGTGCGGTGGTATTGCTGAATGGTTAACGCAACCGATACACACACTAACTCTATACAAAATGGACTTGATTATTTTTCTAATCCCAATTTAAAACATAGCCCGGTTAAAAAAGACAAATACTCGAAAGTCCAAACTATTAAAATAAAAATATTCTAATATGTTTATAATACATTAAAATAAGCGACATACGATGCTCACATGGCGATATCTATGTATTTATAGCCTATCAATGCTTAAAATGGTCTTTCTACAATTCAAATAGCTAGATCGTTACGTAATAGGTTATAATTAATGCACTATCACTTTAATCAACACGGCAATCCTCGATCAAGTTATTTAAATTTCCTCTTGACTTTATATCATTCACTTTAAAACCTGGCTGCTGGTTAAGTATTCTTGCATTATTTTGCAGGTTTGCGAACTCTACCAACTACATGGCAACTAAATCGAAGCGTACGGAATTACAGCCGTGTCGATTGCGGTACAAAGAAACAAAACAAGTACTTCATGAATGGCACCATACTGCATTTCTAATCACAAATTTTATTTTAATTCATTTTTACAGTCTAGTGATTGTTCTACATTATTATTACCAACCTTACACGTTTACCTAAAACACTCAACGTATAATACGCCTTTCTGCCGTTTTTACTCTCATCACTTCGTTGCCTTAACGAGCATGTTTCAGGTTGACTGACTTCGGTCATTTCCTTTCTATGTCTGTGGCATGTTCTTGCTCCTGGCGTTTATAGCGTTTCGCTGATTGCGTTGCATTGTTGTCAATACCAGCAAGGTATAAACGGTCATGTAGCCGAATAGTGAAAGCGACCGATTCATATACTAATAAATATTTAATAAAACTGTGTTACCCATATTTACCCAGAGCCCGTAATTAGATCAAAATGTAACTTAATAAAACTAAAAAATACATTACCCTAAAAAGCTTGCTATAATATTATTTTAAAGTGAATACTTTATTCAGAAAACATGAATATAGAGTTAAAAAGGTTAAGCTAACCCGGGATCACATTAGTTCGTGCTATAGCGAAAACAAACGTTGTAACCATTATACATGATAAGCCATGGATGGTTAGATAGTCAGGCAATCGGTTCGTTTCATTTAGATATTATAAATATAAAATATTAAATTGGTAACGCAGAAACCCTTTGGATTTTGCTCAAAGACACAAACGTTAGACCATGACTAATTTGATAATCATGAAACCCGATAGTTTCTCTATGCAGATAAATACAGCGACCACTCAAACGTAGTTTAAAATGTAGTGGTGGTTCACACGTGTTTAAAACTCTTTATTTACCTAATGGAAACCATCAGTTTTTGCCATAAAAAGCCATTTTATAAATCGTTTATAAAATATACCAATTGTGATTGGGAAACTAGCTTTTAGTGTAAGATTACGAAGTAATAAATATTTCCAGGTTTGAGTACTTACTGCCCACCGTCAGGTTACCGGAGCTACTGCGGTGTGTGTTGTTATTACCGGAGATAGAAATTTAACAAATTAAATGGTAAGCACTTCTATTGCCAATGGAAGACGAATATTTAAACGAAATTAATAACAAGTAGGAGTAGGCCTAAAATTTGTCGCTCCGGTTAGTCTGGCGGTTTAAGCCTTTCAGCCGAAAGATTGCAGGTTCTGAACTAGTTGCTAGCTATTTGGTTGTGTTCTTGGGAAAATCACTTTACGGAAATTGCCTAAACCCAGCGGATTGCTGAATTCTACCAAGTTGAAGGAACGTGTAAATCATACACAACACACTGCAATAGCTCCGGTAACCCGACGATGGGCGCGAGGGGATCCGACGATTGCCAGTGTGTTAACCCCCTAGGTTTTCCCATCCACGAGGATAAACATGAATATCCTATCATATCCACCAACACCGGATGCCGAGGAAACGTCACACCATTTCTTACTTTAACGAAAGTTTGGATTTGGGGTAATTTATTTTATTGATTCCTTTGTTTTGTGGATAATATAATGAAGCACATTCTGAATATATGCATACATTGTGTTTATTTTAGGTCGCCTTTCCAATTTTACTGCATATCTGGTAAGTTCTATCGCTTTTATTGTTACATTTAAGCAAATGCGGAATAGAGTAATAATATAGGCTACTATAAATATGTTACATTTTGCATAGTTCTTGATAATCATTTCGTTATTTTAACGCCAATGATACATATATGTTTTATGTACAACGCTAACCCAGTTTAAAATTTATGTTGTATTGTACCTAATTTTACCGGGCCAAGATTCCAGCACCGTTTTTGTGTATGAGAATCGGTATATGTATCGGTCGCGTTAACCATTTGGCCAGACGACCGTACAAAAAATTGTAACTGCGACCGTGGGCACGAAATGAAAACCCACTATCGGATAACCAAGCATAGCAAAATTTAGATGGTAACCACTTTAGATGGTAACCACAGAGAAATATAAGCTTTACATGGGCTTATATCCTCGCGAACTAGAGTATTATCTACTGTATAAAATATAAAAAAATACTTAAATATATTTTTCTTCAATAAAGCGGAAAAATTGTTAACAGGTTTAACGTGAACATTCTCGTTGTTCATTTATTCATTTCTGCAAAGAAAAACGGAAAAAATGTTAACCGGTTTAATTAATGTGAACAGCTGCGTTGTTTATTTTTGTACAGTCCCAACCAACTTTGATTTCTTTCACGAAATCATTGGAGTAATCCAACTTCAACAATTTTCTCTAGATCCTTCTCGGAAAGATATTTGCAACTCATTCGCCTTGCTCCCCGTAAAGCTTTTTTTCTACCGAGCTAAGTTTCGAATCCAGAATGGGATCATAACTTTCTTTTACCTAGAAATAAAAAAATGCGGAAAAACGGAAGACGGGACTAAAAAGTTAAACCCCTTCCTTAACTAGGGGCTACAGTCCCAAAATTACACTTTTTTTATTTAACCGTGCCCTTTAGACTGATAATTTTTTATTCGTAAAAAAAAGTAAAATAATAATACCGAATGTAACTTCCCGACAAGGTGTTGGCTCCTAACACCTGTCTAAGTGAGAGGTTGCAGTATGCTTATAGACGGCGTCCTTTATTCAGAGTTTGAAATAACGCGTCATTGTGCAAAACTTGTGAATTTATTAGAATTTGAATGATGGCGGAAACGAAAGGTCTTGAAATGACGGCTTTCTAAGGAAAAATATATGTACAATTTTTTTTTTTTAAAAGTACCGTTTTGTTTTTACACCTCTCAGGGGAATTCCCCTAAATAAATTACCGAACATATTGGTTTCTGCATATCTAGACCATGTGCGCTAATAAACGGCAAAGTTGTATTGCGATTCCATTACTTTTTCTACTAGATATCGGGGCCACATGCCATAATCATGATTTGAGAACAAAATCTTATTTTTTAGGGTATTTTCCTAGGTATTTTTTTCATTTTTCTTTCTTTTTACATTGTGCCAAATCTAATTAAAATGGAGTAGTAAACGCCATGCGAAAAAAACTAATTTTTTGAAAAAAATACCGTTTTCGTTCTGCACCTCTCAGGGGATATACTCTAAGTAAATTACCCAAAATTTTTGTGTCTGCACACTGCATTTGTAAGCTTTTACTCCAATGTGAATTCTTTGGTGAGATTTCAAACTATTGCCATGTTTAAACGCCTTTTCACACACCTTACATTTGTAAGGTTTTTCTTTAGTGTGAATTCTTTTGTGTTCTTTTAAATTACCAGCTCGACGAAACGATTTTTCACACACATCGCATGTGTAAGGTTTTTCTCTGGTGTGAATTATTTGATGTCTTTTTAAATTACAAGCTTCTTGAAACGATTTTTCACACACATTGCATTTGTAAGGTTTTTCTCTAGTGTGGATCATTTGGTGTCTTTTTTAATTACCTGCTTGTTTAAACGATTTTTCACAAATATTGCATTTGTAAGGCTTTGATTCTACCTGAGTTTGTTGGTATGTTTTTAAATGAACAGAAACTGTACTTGATGTTTGATTCATTTTGTAGTTAACTTTTTACACTAACGTTATACACCTAAAAATGAGAATGATTTATTTCAAATAAAATAGCATGCACCCTCTCACTGCTACGTATGTGGTTCCGTTTAAAATAAAATAAATCCTGAAACGTCTACTACATTGACGTGTATATTATATATTGCTGCGAATATGATACAATTTTAATAAATGCTTATGATCGGGTAGGGTTACAAACTTTACAAATCACCAGCGTCATATAATATTCTATATTTTTAAATGACATAAAATAGCGCTTACCAAATTTGGGGGTCGAGCAATGAATTTTTTGGTACGCAAAGTTTACATGAATTTCACACAAACTAATGAATCTATTGTACTTTTTTAGACTTTTTACAAGTGCAAATCATAAAATTTACCTTATTTTTTTAACTTTACGTAAATACCACTGTTGGGTGACTTCGTTACATAATCAATCCCTACCAGTAACCTCGTATAAATAAGAATGCTTGTAGAATATAGAATAATGCTACGACGATTTATCGGCAATCGCATTACTATCGATACTAATCAGGGACGATACTTATAAACGCGTATCGCGATTATCGTTTCAGATATGGTCTCCTTACTTACAAACTTAGCTTTATTACGTTATTACTTAATATGTAGTTCAACAATCAAATTGTGATTTGTTGCTGAAATAACGTTGACAAACAAACAATCAACGACATCTAAACATTGTTTTCTGTAACTAACTACTAAAACACTAAACGAACGAAATATTTACGAACTACGCTTGTTCGTGCCATGCAAGCTATTAACATTCCTGAAGTAGTTGTAAAGCGCGGTTAGGATTCACACATCGGTTTGTATGTTTATTGCAATAGTTACAAATAAGGTTGATTTTATTTACAATCCTTATTTAAAGAAAAACTGTAGTTTTATTGTAATCAAGAAAAGCATTTTAGTTCGTTAATGACGCTGAGTTTAAATGTTGGACATTGCCCATGTTTATTATTGATAATAGCGATACGTAAGCCGGCGTTTATCGATACTCTTTTACAAGTATCGTTGCAGTTCTACTGTCAAAGTGCACAGCGGAAAGTGAAAGCCTCCTAATTGTACAGCGTGGTCTGCCTGAATACACAGCGGACGTATGAATCACCTGATCAAAACAATGCAAGCGTGCACGGTCTGTTATCAACCTATAGCCAAAGATAATAAGGTAGTTTAAAGTAAGGAGTTGTGATGTAAGACAGATACCGTTTTCATACTCATGGGCCATCTGTTTAGTAGAATTTTAAACAAATCTGTTAATGATTTTAAACGTGAAGAAGAGTCTCAGAAAATTATATTAAAATGACAGAGGTGGCAAGCTTAAAATTGAGCGAATCCGTAGAATAAACGACTAATTCTGTAGGGTCGTATTTCTGAATGGTTAATGGATCGATACACATATCAACTCTATACAAAATGGACTTATTATATGAATGCCCATACTATTAGAAGAAAGATTAGTGTATTATACATTATGTATGAATGCTTAAGATGCTCTTTATAAAATGAAAATAGTGAGAAGAGTTTCAGTCATCAGGGGTATGGGTTCAAAATTTTGTAGGGTTTTGAGTTTCGGTTGCAGATCCAAGCTTCAATTTTAAATTGTGATAAAATCTAAGACTTCCTATGTCAGGATTGTTAGTGACAGTCGGTTTTGTGAGGTCAGTTTGTTTGCATTGTTAGTTGAACGCCTCCTTTTGTATGTCAAATAGTGTAAACAAGTTCCTTGTGGAGCTTTCCAAACCACTATTTCTTTAAAATATCCCTGTATCAAATGGTGTTTTGAATTTGTCTATCTTTAAGGAAATAAATATATCAACATTGATTAATTTTAACCATAATAAAACTTGCAAGTTCGATTAAATATAGGAGTGAAAAAATATTTTTATTATAATACAAAGTCTTTATAAATAGTATAGTGCTTTCTGTATACGATCGTTCGAATGTTTTACAAACTAACACGTTTCGTAAAATGACCATCATTGCAAAGGTTGGTGCTTCTTGTTTTAGCGCTTGAATAAGATATTCCTATCACAATAACAAAAAAGATTTGTCTTTTATTCCATGGCAGGCGAATAATCGAACACGCGTTATAAACGTCAATAATATAAAGACTTTAGTAGCTCGTGATTACTCCACATTAAAAAATCAAAAAAGTCATTGCATGTTCTATTTTTTACATTTTTTTGTTGTAAATTGATGATACCTGTCAAAACTTTGCGTAAGATGGCGTAGTCACGCGAGCAAAAAATTTGCACACGCAGGTTCCTTTCCAGTGTGAATAATTTGGTGTCGTTTCAAATGACTTGCACGGTGGAAGAATTTTTCACACACAATTCATTTGTAAGATTTCTCTACAGTGTGAATCATTTGGTGTTTTTTCAAATGACTTGGTCGTTGAAACAATTTTTCACACACATTGCATTTGTAAGGTTTCACTTTAGTATGAACTATTTGGTGTCTTTTCAAATCGCATGCTTGCTGAAACGATTTTTCACACACAGTGCATTTGTAAGGTTTCACTTTAGTATGAACCATTTGGTGTCTTTTCAAATCGCACGCTTGCTGAAACAATTTTTCACACACAGTGCATTTGTAAGGCTTCACTTTAGTATGAACCATTTGGTGTCTTTTCAAATGAGTTGCTTCTGTAAACGATTTGTTACACGCATTGCATTTGTACGGTTTCTCTCCAGTATGAATCCATTGATGCCGTTTTAAATTACCTGATTCTTTAAACGATTTTTCACACACATCGCATTTATGAGGTTTCTCTCCAGTGTGAATCCTTTGGTGTTTTTTCAAAGTACCTGCTTCTTTAAACGATTTTTTACACAGATCGCATTTGTGTGGCTTCTCTTCAGTGTGAATCAATCGGTGTCTTTTTAAACTACCTGCTCGTTTAAAAGATTTTTCACACACATTGCATTTATATGGCTTCTCTACAGTATAAATCATTTGGTGTCTTTTCAATTCACATGAGTATTGAAAAGATTTTTCACACACATTGCATTTATATGGCTTCGCTTGTGCCTGAGTTTGATGATATGTTGTCAAAGGAAAAGAATCGTTACATGATTTTTCACTCATTTTATAGTTAAATATTCACACTAACTTTAATCACCTAAAAATGAGGATGATTTATTTTTAAATGAAATAACATGCACTCACTGCTGCGTATATGGCTATGAATAAAATAATTAAAGCCTGGCACGTCTACTACATTTACGTGTATATTATATATATCGCTGCAAATATAATACAAGTTAATAAATGCTAATGATTGGGTTGAGTAACAACCATTACCAATCACCAGCGACATATAATAATTTATCCCCCCAATATGACATAATCCAGCGCTTCCCAAACTAGGTTCGAACAATAAATTTTTGGAGACGTAAAGTGTAAATCAATTTTACACAAACTAATACGTCTGTTTTTTAAACCTTTTACAAGTGCAAAGCATAAATTTTACTCGATTTGTCATTTCTACGTAAATACCGCTATCGGGTGACTTCGTTAAATATTTAATCCTTGATCATTAACCTCGTATAAATGAGAATGTGAGTAGACTGTAAAATATGGCTGCGACGATATATCGATAATCGCGTTATTAACTGTAATATTCAGCGACGATAATGTAATAAACGCGTATTCCGATTATTGTGCCACATATGTGGTCTCCTTACTTACAAACTTAGTATGTATTGGTCTATTATGTAATATAAAGTTCAACAATTAAAGTGTAAATTTAAGGTTATATTACGTTGACAATCAAACAATCAACGATCTGTAAACGGTTTTATGTAATTGAGTGAAGTAAAAACACTTAACGAACGAAATCTTTACGAATTACGTTTATCCTTGCATGGCAAAGTTTTCGTTTCTCACGCGTGATTTATTGCTTAAATTATTTACAAGCCTTTTTTAAGACAAGCCGTAGATTTATTGTTATTAATAAACACATTTCAATCCGTTAACGATGTTTAGCTTATACCCTAGTGTACAAATACACAGCGGACGTGAAAGCCTCCTATTTGCACAGCGTGGCGTATCTGAATGCTCAGTGGACGTATTAGTCACGTGATCAAAACATTTAAAGCGTGGTCTGTTATCAACCTCGCCAGAGATAATAAGGTTAGGAGTGCTGATGCAAGGCAGATACCTAGTTTATTCACGTGGGCCATCTGTTAGTGTGATTTTAAACTTATTGAAGGGGTCGCGAGCTTCAAAGTTAGGGAATCCCTAGAATAAACGACTAATGGTGAACGATCGTATGGATAAATGGTTAACCCGACCGATACACGTCCTAAACCTATACAAAATAGACTTGGTGAGTTTTCTAACCCGAATTAAAACTTATCCCGGTTAACAAGACTAATATACTTTTGGATATTTAAATATTTTGCAAGTAAGCCGACACTATTAGAATAAGGATTAGCAAATATGTTTATAAAACATTGAATTAAGCGACATACGTTGCTGTTAGCGATAAGCCCATGTTTGTATTTATACATAGCCTATACCAATGCTTAGGATGCTCTTTATTCAATTAAAATAGCAAGAGCGTCACAAATAGGTTAAATTTAACGCAGTGTTAATTTAACCAATACAGCAATCACTAATTTATACCTGACGTTATATCAATGCTTAATCTTGCAGTAGTTTAAAGTCAACTACATGACAACTGAACCGAATAAAACAGAATTACAGTCGTGTCAAAATTGGTCACAAAAAAACAAAACGAGTACTCCCAAATTGTTATTCCTAACTCAATTTTTACAGTTTAGTGATTGTCCAACATTATTATTAGCAATTTTCAAAGTTTACCTGAAACACGTAACGTAATCGCCTTTCTATTGTTTTCACCTTTCTCTCTTAGTTGCTTCTGTAAGCTTGTTTCAAGTTGAACGACTTCTCTTATTTCCTTTATAAGTCTGTGGCATGTTCTTGCTGCGGCGTTGTATGGCGTTTGTTTGATTGCGTTGCATTGTTCTCAATACTGGCAAGGTATGAACAGTCCTCTTGCCGAATGGTTAACGCGACCGATTCATATACTGATATATATTTAATAAAACAATCTTACCTATATTTACCCATAATCAGATGGAAATTTATGGTGGTAAAACTAAAAAATACATTAATCAAAATATGCAAATTTACCATGAAAAGCTTGTAATAATATAAAAGCGATTCTTTTTTTTAGACTTTTGCACTCTAACATTAATACTTTATTCAGAAAACATTAATTCAGAGTTAAAAAGGTAACTTCGAAACACATTAGTTTATGCTAGCAGAAACAAACGTTGTACCCTTTATATATGGCATAGCATGGAGGTGTCGTACCGAGATAATTAGCCACTGAGAACGTCGTTATCAAAATTCTAAGAAAAAAAGGAATCGCACCAAACGATGAACGGCTATCTAAATTGACGATGCGATAAACGAGCGGCGAAAAGTTCTAAATCTCGCGCCCAAGGATTTTCTATTGTAAGGAGCGCAAGCATTATCTATTGTGTGTGTCTTTGATACTTTACAACGCAATTTTTTCTTTGTTGCAAAATCGCCTGTAAAAGGCTCATTTCACTGGAGAGACAAAAAGATGTCCGAGCTTACAGCACTATGTTTCCAAATTCACAGTCTGTATACCCTAGTTCTTGTGACAACTAGGGCGGGTACGCTTAACGTACCCTACAGCATGTCCCTACTTATAAAACTACTTAGCCAGTTATGCTTATGCATTATTGTAATTGTACTGTTGCGCATATCGGAGTCAAATGTTAATAAAGTTAAACCTTTACCAGTCTACCGTGTAAAGTCTAAAAAATAATTATTATAAACAATAAGCAGCCACTATAGAGGATTAGATAGCCAGTCCACCGGTTTGTTTTATTTAGATATGTCAACTAGTACATACAACTACTGTATAGAGCATTTCAAACGACTATTCCTTGAAAATATCCCTGTATCGGTTCCTTCGATTTAATTAATATTTTTGTGAGTGCTATTCTAAACAAGACCATGAATGCAGTGGTGATCCAACATATTCTAACGAAATTCAATTATATTCTCTATATCACTGGAAAAAACAATTGGAACTAATTTTGGAGACCATTATGCGATAGAACTTAGCCAACCGCACGGTTTTAAATCCCGCATTACCTTTCTTTGTAAAATCTTGATTCAACAAACCAGTGTAAAGCCACCGACTACTATTACGTGAACGCCTTAGTCTTCAAGGGGTGTTTTGAATTTATCCATCTTTAAAGAAATAAATATATCGACATCTATTACTTTAGACTATAATAAAAATTGCGAGTTTGATTAATTATAGACACGACTGGTGATTTCAGCATAAGGGACATTTCTGTCAGAAGCGGGCATGCAGTAAAGCAGTAAATGTTAATTCAAATTTTTTGTTATAATTTAGAATTAGAGTCTTTATGAATCGTTTTTTTAGTGCTTTCCGTATACGATCGTTCAAATACTCCACAAATTAACACGTTTCGTAAAATGACCCTCATTGCAAAGGTTGGCTTCTTGTTTAGCGCTTAGACATATTGCTGTTGCATATACAATATTCATTTGTCTTTTATTCCATGCGAATAATCAAACACAAATTACAAACGTCAATAAAAAACTCGTGATCAATTAGTCCACAATAAAAAAATTCATTGCATTTTTTGATTTTTTTTCCTTTTTTTTGTTGTAAACTGATGATAACTTTCAGCTACTTATTTGCGTGAGATGGCGTGATCACGCAAGCACGGTTTTTTTGTAAAAAAATTTGCACATGCAGATTCCTTTCCAGTGTGAATAATTTGGTGTCGTTTCAAAGTTCCTGCTTCTATAGACGATTTTTTACACAAAATGCACGATTTGTACACAAAATGCATTTGTAAGGTTTTTCTTCATTATTAATTATTTGGCGTTTTTTTCAAAATACTTGATTGTGGAAATAATCTTTCACTAACATTGGATTTGTAGGGTTTCTCTCCAGTGTGAATCATTTGGTGTCTTTTTAAAGTATCTGCACGATGAAAAATTGTTTCACATACCTTACATTTGTAAGTTTTTTTTCCAGTGAAAATAATTAGGTGTTTTTGTTAATTGTATGCCTGTTGAAACGTTTTTATACAAACATTGAATTTGTAAGGTCTCTCTTCACTATGAATCAATTGGTGTCTTTTAAAATAACATGCGTATTGAAACTATTTTTCACACACATTGCATTTGTAAGGCTTCGCTTTTGCTTCACACTAACTTTTTTTACCTAAAAATGAGGATGATTTATTCCAAATAATTAACATGTAGCCTCTCGCTGTTATGTAATTATGAGTACGCCTGACACGTCTAGTACATTATATTATATAAGGCTGTGAATATAATACAATGTTAATAAATGCTGATGATTGGGTCGGGTTACAAAATAAACAAATCACCAGAGTCATATAATAATCTATCCCTCCAATATGAAATAAACCAGCTCTTCCCAAACTGGGAGTTCGAGCAATGAATTTTAGGGGTCCCAAAGTGTAAGTCAATTTCACACAAACTAATAATACATCGTGTTTAAACTCTTTACAAACATAAATTTTACCTTAATTGTGAACCCCACGTAAATACCACTGTTTAGTGACTTCGTTAAATATTTCATTCTTATCATTAACCTCGTATAAATGCATGTAGGCCGTATAGAATAGGTCTGCGACGAAATATCGATAATCGCGTTACTATTGATACTACTCTTATAAACGCGTATTTCGATTATCGTTCCAGTAGTGGTCTTCTTACAAACTTTGCATAGCTTAAGTTATTACGTAATATAAAATTCAACAATCAAAGCGTAATCTGTTGATTATATTACGTTAAAAATCAAACAATCAATGACGTGTAAATGATGTTTTGTGTAATTGAGGTTAATAGAAAAAAATTATAAACGTACTATAGTTCGTATACGCTTATCGACGTTTGGCAAACTTTTCGTGTCTAACGCAAATACGTTGCTTCTTTTTGTAAGCCATACTTAAAAACAAACTGAATCGTTGTAGTCCTAGTGTGTCAGCGCACAGCGGGAAGTGAAAACTTCCTAATTGAACCACTTGGCATAACTGAATGCACACCGGACATATTAATCACGTGATCTAAAACAATGCTAGTTAAAAGATAATTATCTTTCTTTCCTTAGTACATTGCAACTGTGAACCGAAGCGGACGGAATTACAGCCGTGTCACAATAGGTCACAAAAACAAAAAAGTACTTTCTGAATAGCTCCATACTGCATTGTTATTCCGTTCCTAATTCATTTTTTATAGTTTAGTGACTGTCCAGCATTATTATTACCAATCTTACATGTCCTCCTAAACTTTTTAATGTATACGCCTTTCTATCGTTTTAACTCTCCTCACTTCGTTGCTTCTGTGAGCGTTCCAGTTGACAGACTTTGGTCATTTCCTTTATATGTCTGTGGCATGTTCTTGCTCCAGGCGCTATGACGTTTCGCTCATTGCGTTGCATTGTTGTCAATACTGGCAAGGTATAAACCAGGGAATTTAAAAGTTTTTAAGCCGCGCCCCCTTGACACACATCCTTATAATTGGCGCATCACTAAATATTAAGCAAGATGTTGTGTAAACATTTATTTTTAAAAACCAATATATCAATTGAAGGCTTCAACCTACATCTGACTACCCAGTCAGCTTTCCGGCCCTGCAGAAAAAAATCAGTCCTGTAAATACCTGTGCCAATATGTATTACCAGCGTTCGAACTAATGTTTTAACGTCGTTTTTTACGCAAATTACAAAATTTAACAAAATCGCGAAAATATAAATTACGGCAACTGATTTTGCGAAATTCTAATAATAAAACCTAAACACGTTAATATAACATTGTCTGCCTTCAACATATCATTTAACAATTAATATTTTTTACCTTGCCCTTACCTCGCCTTATTGATGCATAATAAGCAATTATATCACAACGCAAGAACAGCCATTGTTACTTCACCGCATGTTTCCGTTATTATATAATTTGAGTTGTAGCTTTGTTTTAAAATTGTCCGCTATAGAAATCCCTCTAAGGGCTTCCGGAGGCCGGTAGTTACCGCTGGAAGTGCTGGCAAATTTTATCGTATATTTTAAACCACTGTGGTGTTGCGTGATTGTTACGAATAAAAGTACATATACGTGTGAAATATACACAACACACACTCCGGTAATCCAATGGTGAGCACGCGTACTGGTGTGTACAACCGCGTCTGAACAAGACGTTGCATATTTACATTAACTTATATCTGGTCGGATATTTTGATTACCTCTCGCTAGGTTGTTTATTGATTTCTTTAAAAGGAGTCTTGAACCCAGTGCATTAATTGGCTGGGCAAACATTGTACCAATGTGTCCATTATCTTAAGCACATAGCAATGGCTTCAGTAACCGTCTATCAGCAGTCTAGAACAGCGTAATCCGTCAGTTATACTTCCACGGACAGTTTACGCGAGGTAATCCTACGATTACCGGCGTGTCACCGCCCTTGTGTTTTCCACTCACGGAAATAAACATCAATATCTTACCATTACTTAATCACATAATATATTAATATGGGTCGTAACACGATTTATTGTTATTTCAAATCAAGTTTAAAGCGTAATAAATATAATTACTTAAAAATTCAGTACAGTAATCTTTAAAAAATGATTCGCCAGACCTTATAAATATCATTGTAGTATTTTCCCTCATCTCGCATAAGTTGCAAGTGTCGAAGTAAGAGGGATCTGGTATTGTAATCATTAATCCGTGCGCGTCATCGCAGCTGACGATTAATCGGTTAATCATTAAAATTTTACAACCCAAGTCTCGTTTCTAAATTAAATATTTGGACAAAATACTTTTGTTGTTCAATACAGTTGATCTCTTATATGTAACCGTAGTGAGGCTATAACATGCTAACAAAATTCATATGGATATGGCGAATTACCAGGTAATTAGAAAATCTTCGAGTGACACGAAAAAAATAGAAAAACGCCAAACAGTTGCAGAGAAATTTGAAGAATCTAGTTTCACTGTAACTCCCGAAAATGGAACGCTCTTAGGATTGGGCGGGTTTGCAAGCGCCATCAAATGTGAACATAATGAGCTGGGTGCTGTAGTTGTTAAAAAGTACCATCTTACCAGTGGAAAAAATAGGTTACACCACTTACGGAAAAAGTGAGTGATTTGTTTGTACTTGTTTGTGTTATAAACGACAGCAATATCAGAAAGTTTCCCAGATGAACTTTCTAAGGTTTATTACTGGTATTAGTAAAGGATATTCATGTTTATTCCCACGAATAGAAACACGCTAGGGGGATTACACACAGGCAATTGTCCGATCACCTTGTCTGCCACGTCGGTTCACTTAAACTATTACAGTGTGTTAATTATGCTAAAGACGTTTCTTCAATTTAATAAAACACATTATTAATTCACTTGGTTCCGTTTAGTGCCTTCCCAAGGACACAGTCGATTAGTAGGGACCAGCTTTCAAACTATAACCCTTCGTCTGAAAGTCAACGTACTTATCCACTGTAGCGATCTCATGTGTTACATACGATTTATGATTGCCGCAGCCGACATTTGCGCTGATATTGCGTCATCACTAAACTATTATTATCGCAGCTGTCGAATACTTTGCCTATATAAGTTTATTTGCTCTGACTTAAAGGCTCCTAACAGAGAGCACCTAGGAGAGCTTCTAACGCATTACAAAAACTTGTATGTGACGATTACTGAGAGTTTATCGGGAATATATGTCGTTGAAGCATCTAACTGGTGCCAAGTTAATCGCCTTAATTGCCCAATGCAATTGATGTTATCAAACTAATGAAGATTTTATCGACAGTCGAGAGAGCGCGTAGGAAGTCGCCGACCGCATCTAGGGGTTAAAACCGGCTTTACCTGGGCCCGTACTAGAAACAATTCTAGCACAATTTAGCGAGCCGGCCTGGAAAGGCCCCCCACACCCCACAAAATGCTATTATTTTGGAAATATTTTTATACATACACATTTAATATGAGTTACAAATAGCGGAAGTAAACTGATCACTAAAACTATAGAAGCAAAATCCAAACATGCCTCAACAACCCAAGAAGGCAAACGTAAACTTTAACGCCAGTCCATCACAACTCTTATAAAACATAGCACAGGATACAATTAAAAATAGAAGCAAAAAACGGCCTAAAAGTACACTAGTGTAAACACGTATGCTACAAACACATGATGTTGTATGATCTCAGATATCGGTTTAGTTTAGTGATACGTAAACAATAATGATAAAACGACAATTTATACTGAAAAATTAAAACTTTATTTTTGTGATTTAGCGCAACACAAGAAGTGGAGATCATGTGTCGGCTCTACCACAAAAACATTGTCCAGAGTTATGGATTTCTGGAATGTTGGAATTATTTCGGAATCGTAATGGAATGCATCAATGGCGGTAGCTTGGCTGATTTAATTAATTCCGAGGAAAAGTACCCAGTGTCATGGGGTCTTCGTGTTCGGATGCTTACCCAACTCGCATCAGCCATTTCATACCTACATGGGTTTGGAAAAAAGAAAGCCATAATACATGGAGATATTAAACCCAGTAACGTGCTACTAACAAATCAGTTGGAAGTTAAGCTTGCAGATTTTGGATCCGCTGAACTTAAAATGGAAACTGGAGCATCGAATATTTCGTTCGAAGTACAGCCTACCAAACAGTACACCATTCTTTATGCTGCACCTGAATTGTTACAAGACTCAACAAAATTAAAGACAAAACAAATGGACGTATATAGGTATCAGTAAATTGATTATGCCTAACAAACTTTCAATTAATATTCCTATATTTTTAATTTCAGTTTTTCGATGGTAATGCACGAGGTCATAGCTCTTGAGGCTGTCTACAAAGGTTTCCAATGTAACATGGCAATAGTAGCTCAAGCTATAATTCACAAACCACAACGACCCGAGTTTGTGATCCCCCCCTTGAATCCATCTGATTTGGACATCTGCAAGTTTCTATGTGGGATTAAGGAGAAGTGCTGGCAAGGAAATCCACACAGCAGACCAGATATAAGCAAAGGTTTATATGCGTCGTCTTGTTTACATGCGATTCTACACACTATGATAGTATATGATATATTTATGTTTATCCCCGTGAATGGGCAAAAGCAAGGGGCGTATAATTGTGTGTCATTCTATTTAACAAAATATGAAATGATGATTGTCCTGTATAACTTTAGTTGAACTTGAGTTGAAGCAACGGTTGAAAGGATTGATCGGAGCTCAGTTAGCAATTGCTGAAAGAAAATTGGCGTCGATTCTATTTCAAGAACATAAATCTACAGACGAAACAGCGGAACCACAGACAGGTATGGTTTATTGATAAACAACTTTTTAGTTTAATTTATTTTAAAATCAGATTTAAAAAGCTTTAAGGTTCATTTGTATGGGGTACAAAGTACATTTAAATAACCGTTTACGCAATGAATCACATCGCCTATACGTTCCTTTAATTTAGTAAAAACCTTGAATCCAATGGATTCGGGCAAAGTCCTTTAAGTGCCTTGCCTAAGCATACGGTGCATCCATTGTATTGGCTTGTTTCCGAATGGTTAACATGGTCATTTCACATACGAAAGTTTATATAAAAAGTAATTATAGGCCCATGATAGTTTCACAACATACCTGGTATAAACACATAAAAAGCATCCAGGAATAAACTTATATGTTTATATAACCTGAAAACCTACTAGTTTCAAGAAAGAATGTTTTTGTTATGATTTATTCGTATGGAGTACACAGTCCGTTTAAATAACTGTTTACGTAATCACTCACCTGCCTTTTTTAATTTTTTTAGTTCAATGCACCAGTTTTACAGGGGCGTCAACAAAACTACCACGAGCACAAGTTGTAGAAGTAAAGAAAGTTCCAAACAATGATATATTTGTGAAAATTGAAATGGTGCATGAATTAATCGATACTGGGGAGTTGGAAAATGGTGTGACGATAACCCAAGAACTAATTCAATCATTAATCGGTGTTTCTGATGAGGAGATAGGAACAATTACCATTGCAAAACGACTCTGTCAACTTGCCAGAAAGCTTGGAGATCAACGCCAGACTACCTTGGCAACACAACTTGTAGCTCATGCTTTGGACATATATTGCAAATTGAATCCTGATGAACAGTTAGATGGTTTGTGGCAGTGCGTTGTGGTGGTAGACCGAATTTGTGATTGGTTAGCTGACAATGATATGAGAGATGCAATAGAACCCCTGTTGCCAATCATGGAAAAAGTTTATACAAGCATGAACGCCGTTTATCACCATTATAGGAGCACCAGCCAACCAGTGGATAAAGTTTTAGAGAAAGAGTTGTGGGTTTTAAAAAGTATCGGAATAATGAATTATAGTCTGGGTAATTACGAATTGAGTGTTTCGTACTGTGAAAAGGCATTGAGCTTGGTCGAGGATTTTCCGGACTTCACCCCGGATGTGGAGGCAATGTATGGCATCTGGCGTATCTGTGGGGGAAATTACATGAAGCAAGGGCTCTGGATGAAAGCGTCAGAGTCATTAAAGAACGCCTTAGATATCTACAACGATCAAAAATCGTGCAACCGAGATTTTTCTGAGGATTGGTGGAGAATACAGATTGTGAGATCGAGTATAGAACATGCGGAGAAAGAATTATCATTATTGACCAAACAATAATAATTGTTACGCATAATATTTTTGCTGTGGCGTCTCGTGTTACACTTTAGGACTTCTTGATTTAATTCTTAATATAAGCCAAAAACTTCACTTGAATTGATTGGTATAATTAAAATGACTTGATTCCAAGTCAAAACGTCAAAATAAACAAATTGTCCTGAACATTTTATTAAAATTTATTCCAAATATCAAGCTAAATGTTAAAAACAAATTTGGTGCATTTTTCTCTTATCCTTGATATTTTTGTAATGTATGACCACGCCGAAACCGTTTAATTAAGCTGACATGTTAACAGATGTTAGCTAATAATAATGTAAGCTATAGTTGACGCAATTTTGGATATAATGCGGGGATTCCCGCCGTCTTACAATCAGGATAACACCTCTGACAAATGAACTTAATTTAAAGAACCGAAATCTCATTTTGTGTTTTGTCTTACCAGAGCGTTCCACATATTCAAAAATTTGAAATGTGTAATAAGCATATATAGTTTGTAATACGCATTTTATCAGTTAACAGTAGTATTTTTATATTGAATTTGAAATGTGTTTAGTGTTTATTTTTATGTTTATTTTATAGTGATCAAACCACACACTAGATTGCCCGTGTGTTAACGACCTTGCGTTTTCCCATTCACGGGAATAAACATGAATATCTTATCATTACTAAATCACTAAATATATTAATATGGGTTTTGACACGAATTATTGTTATTTTATTATATCAAGTTTAACGCGTGTAAATATTAAAACTTAGTAATATTTATTAAAGAGTCGAGTATTCTTCAACGGACTGCTGAAATTCAATCTTTGTATTTTACCTTCATAACGCATATTAACTTAGTCAGTGGGCGGTTTAATGAGATCATTAAATATCGCACGTCATCGCATCTTGTACAGTTAACCATTAACTTGAAAGTTTACTACGAGTATGATGGGGCCATGAGATTTTTCAACGCTCTAAATTGGCCGGCACCAAGTCCTAGTATCCGCTGACGTCTATATCTAACATATATATCTCCGCTTTGACCCCATATGTACACCTAGGCTTGGAGCTAAACTCAACTGGCAGCGAAACCTCCACTAAATAGAAATCTGCACTCCTAGATGTATTTATTATTAAGTTGTGTTTGTATGTATGTGTGTGTGTGAGTCAGTGTTATCGCACAACGCTTTATAAAGCAAATAATGACGCAGATGGGAAACAACTGCCTTAGCTGTCAATGACGTCATCAGGTGATAAGTATTGTAGCGAATCGTATAGTGGCAGTTTTTATTCTCCCCTCTCGCATTCAACACAATCTTTTATACAGTGCGCCGCAGCGGCAAAGGCGCCCGCGCGCCAAATTAAGGCCAATCAAGTAATAAGCAAAAGAAATGCGAGGAACGTTACACTCTTCCTTCCTAAAAAAACACAAAATATCCAAAATATAAATTACCGATACAGAAAAAAATTAAATCACACCCTCAATTCGAAAATAGTTTAAACGCGCTGATAAACCTCCAGGGTCGAAGACCCGGTTCATCAATAACCACGAGGTCCTTTTTACTGGGTCAACAGCAAAGTCCTCTAGATCAAACACACAAACACTCTTCTCGATCACGTCCGGTACCAAACTTCCACGTCCTGGCGCAACGAGAATTGTAAAATGCTTCTTATCGTTCTCGGAGCACCCACGTCCCACACAAAATGCCTAGGTCCTTTGTCGTATTCGTCTTGCCCCTCGTCGATGACGTCCAGCACAAAACTCCCATGTCCTTCGTCTCCCACATTGGACGGGCCGCATACCCTGCTGTCACTCGCACCCGACACAATTGCATCCGAAATATCCTCACAATCGATACAATCAAGAGTACCGCTATCACGGACATTTCCACAACTAAACATTGGCGAAATCTCGGCAATTGCCTCGGTTGCACGACCCTTTAATAATTCCTTCATTTCGACTTGTTCCGCATTGTCGACATGGTCCATATTGTCGTGCACCTTTCCCAATTTCGGCTGAATCGCAGTCACTTCCACGGTCCCATGATCCATCGGCGACTTGACAACCAACTTGGCTTCATTGTCATGGTTTACTATGTCGTATGCCTCTCTAAAGTTATTTTCCTGTTCCTCGTTGTCAAGGGGACCTCCTGGTAAGCTGACCGAACACGATAGAATTCTTTGTAGTCGCTCACCTCCATAGCCACGTGGATCGCCTCTTTTAAAGAACGAACATTTCTCATTCCAACAAAAACTCGGTCCAGCTCATCAGGCAGACATCTAACGAATGCGTCTACCAGCAAATTCTCTTAGGTACTTTTTGTCAACTTCGGGTAACCTCTTACCACCAATTGTTGCAAACGCGAACCAAGATCAGCAAGCTTCTCTCTCGGTTGTATCTGTGCTGTGTGCAACAATGTTCTGGATTTTTGGCAACTATACACGTGGCCAAATTTTTGATCCAGTGCCTCACACAGGGAAATGTAGG
>CH003425.1:432761-463304 GCA_000149265.1 Ciona savignyi
GGTGATCTGACGATTGCCCGTGTGTTACCCCTCTTGGTTTTCCCATTCACTGGGATAAACATGAATATCCTATCCTTTTTTCTTATCCTTATGACCGTGTAGCTTATTTGGAATGACAACTTCCAAACATTTCCAAAATGCAATTTACGTTAGTAGAATTTTTATTGTTGTTGTTGTATTTTTAAATTAGTTCCCATATTTCTATATTAAATATATTATCGAAAAAGTGCATTTGTTTTTATGTGCAACATTAAATAAAGAATTTTTGACTAAGTTTTAACAGAAAAATTCTCCCAATGAGATTGTTTTTGATATTAAGTAGTCGCGCTAACCATTCTGCCACCATTCCTGAATAAAAATCGGCTGCATTGATTATGCGTTTTTTTTAGAAACCCACCAATTATACAACACACAGCTATAGCATCAGCAACCTAACGATGAACGTGAAGTAGGACAGGATATCCATGTTTATCCCCGTGGTTATGGAAAATCGCAAGGGCAATCAGACAACATAAGGTTTTTTGCGCCAGTTTGGTAGAATGCCGTGCCCTTGAAAATGTACCGGTAAACAGACGGTGAACACGGGGTCATCGCACAAATGGCCGTGATAACATTTGCCGTCCCCGATCACCAAAACATAACTATTCTAACCTTTTAACCAGAGAAAGAATTACAATGATATCTCAAAATACCATTGCGCACATATTTTTAACACGTGGTTTTAGTAAACTGATTTAAACACAAATGTTATATTTCACACACTGAACATGATAAAGTTATTAAATTTGACTATATGTACAAATCAGTGCCGTATATCATAAAGCTGTCTGTTGTTTGACTTTCGAATCATTAATATAGCTCTCGTTGGCCACCCCGTGGTTAATATCAGCATCTCCTACGTCATCAATCTCTTTCCTTTCAATACCCCGTCCACCATGAGCTAAATTGCAATCCAGAAAATCGTACCTTGCCGGCACTTTGCCGCTTTTAAATAGATACCGTGCTAAGTAGGACACGGCGTTAAGTGTTACAAGAGACGACACCATTGCAATTGTCTTGTAAGGAAAGTTGTCTCCGTAGGGATAGGGAATAAATCGTTCCAACCCAAACGCAGGTTCCCCACCGCCCAGACGTAGAACCAGACCAACCACAAAGGCGACGATGGACCCATAGGTATTGGGATCGAGGTACAGGACGCTGAGAAACTAAACAGAAAGATTGTATCAATGGTTCTGTATCATGGTATATATCAGGCTATAGGATGGAGTATAATATTGATATTTTATTCCTGTCAATAGAAAAACCAAGGGGGTTAACACACGGGCCCACTGTAGGGTTTAACGGAGCTGTTGCAGTGTGTTGTATATGATTAAGAAGTTTCTTCATTTTTAGGCAATTTTTTAATCACGGAGTTCATACGATATCCGATAAATGCCTTGCCCAAGGACACAACTTAATAGATAGCGACTGGTTACGGTACCACAACCTTTTGAGCAAATGGCAACGCAACCCACTAAGCTAATTTGTCCTTATGAAATAACTTTTATCCCCCGGGAAAAGAAAACATCGTTGTAGGGTTGGAGCTCTGCTGACCTCCATAAGGCTTATTATGCGCACCAAAACTATAAAAACTAAATCTAATACTGCCCAAAGAACTAACCCTAACTTAATCCATAACAATGACTCTAAGGCAACAATCTTCATTTAAGCGAGCAGTTTCCCTTCTTTCTTAAGTTTATATTGCCCTACTTCTGAACCCCATAACTATCTCCAACCCCAGTCATGACCATAACCCAAAATTCACAAACTTCATTTCATTGAAATTTTTTTCGCTTTCCCTAAATCATTCTTTTCATTTTTTAAGTTTTCCCCGATGCACCAAGTTCATTAACGCACCACAACTTACTTGAGGGAAAAGTATCACAAAGACAAAGTCAGAACTCAGATACCACAACGCGTACACGGAACCGACAGTCAATGCAAGCACAGTGGCTGCTGCCCCCATGGCAAAAATCGCGATTCGCATCACCCAAACTAGTTCTTGTTCCGTTGCCTGGAATGTATTGTACATTTGGTAAGTTTTCGTCGTAGGATTGAGTTAAAGTTGGGACAAACCAGTAAGAATAGTTTGTCCAATCATTTTGACTTGAACACAGTTTTTTAGCCAGCATTTTTTAAGTTTAGCCAAGTTATTTTAAAGAAATGACTCAAGTCAAGATTTTGTAAGATACGTTTCGAGTCAATACAAATCTTTGTAAAAACAACGAGATAGACAAGCCTACTATTTGCTTTGCCGTAAAACTCTTTTTTAATCGTTGTTTAAGCATGCATGCCTATTTTAAAAATAAGTTTATCCACCCAAGATACAAAGAAAAGTATGCTATATACTAGAAATATATTTAATTCCATTATGATATAGCGACCTCTAGTACAATTAAATATGCATATCCTTTCGAACCTTTTGCCTGAAAGTGACGTTGTAGATATTCCTTGTGAACATACTGGACGCCGACAAGATACTGGAATCAGCTGACGACATGACAGCGGCTGACACTGCTCCAAGACCGAAGAAGGAGACGGCAACAGGTGTTAGGTACTGAAGGACAATCGGCAGGATGTTGGCTTGATCACCATTTGTGATTGGGTCGGGTAGCCCGTACCCTGTTGCGTTCCAATCTGCGTGCGGAAAATGAATATCGAGTTTGTTACTTTAGCATGAAATAGGTTATTCATGTTTAACTTTGTAGGATAGGATAGGATACGATATTCATGTTTACCCCCCCCCCCCCCCCGTGAATGGGAAAACCAATGGGGTTAATAAACAGGCAATCATCAGATGACCTTGCGTCCAGCGTCGGGTTACCGGAGCTATTGCAGTTGTGTATGATTTAGACTTTCTTTTAGTTTATTACACTCTATTATTCTACTTGGTTCAGGCGGTGTCTATTAAAAACTATATACAAATAGCACAAACACGCAGTTAGCCGCCGTAAACGTCCGGTAGATCCAGCCTTCAATACTTACCAGTGCTGGCTGCAATGGCTCCGATCAAAATGGATGGAACGGCCATTGCTATGCATCCGAATGCAGCGATGAAAGATAGCATCTGCGCATGCGCTGCACTGTCGGAGGACAGCACACGTTGAAAGTAAACTTGCCATGGGATTCCACCGAATATCTGGAAAATTGTAAATCAACTATATATTCTATGTACAAGTAGCACCAACCACGCAACACCAATGCGGTATAAAAATATGCGATAAAATTAGCCAGCACTTCAAGTGCGGTAACTTCCGGCCTCCGAAGGCACTTAGAGGGCTCACAACGCAAGTTAGCAGTGTCTCTTGGATATAATCAAATCTTTGTGTTCGAGTGTCACGTCCATTATAATAGAATTGAGTAATCTATAGTAGTCTTTCCAACGTATCCATGATGAATTAAACTTTACCGCATTTGTTTTCTTAAAATGCTCGGTAGTTTCAGTTTAGTTTAACTTTTGCATAATTGCAGAGCGACTACACATATATACTATGTAAGATGGTATTACCAACGTTCTTATCAGGGATTAACCTTAGCCCGGTAAATATATAACAGTATAGTTAATTTGTTTTAAATGCGTTAAAACCACAAAAATTATTAAAACAAGCATTAAAACTAGCAAGAGGCAAGCACAACAAAGCACGTCACGATAAATAAAGTTAAGACAATTCAAGATAGACTAACGAAGGCAATCATTAAATCGACCATTGTCTTTCCAATACGCTTATCGTGGTATAAAACTCCGCCCCGTGAATAAAAGCAAATGGCAAGCTCAAAAAATATAAAAGGTCAGTCATTATAGCACGTCACGATAGAGCATATAACCCATTTGTGAAAAATCGGTCGTAAAGTATAAACAAAATTAAATTGAGCCGTCGTATTACCAATATTTTAAATGAGCTTAGGACAAATTAGGACAAATCAAATTTAAAAAGTGAAACTTGGGATTAACTGAGAGACTATTCTGTTCATTGCGGATTCAAAATTTGGTAAAATGAGATGACTATAGTTATTCGTATCTCATAAGTGGAATCACTGGACTATCACACGGCCAATCGTCAGATTGCCGAGTGTTTACAGTCGGGTTATAGGAAATATTGAACTGAGTTGAATAAGATGGGTTTATTACTACATTTTCAATTGAACCCACTCAATCATTTGATTCAACAAATGTCCTTTAAGTGTCTGGCTTAATAACTCACTAAATAACCAGTAGCTGGAATCACACATCACCTTTCTTTCTACTAAAGGCCTAATGCTCTGACAACTGTGCTAACCGATCGGATATATGTGACGGTTTAGTCTGGTGGTTTAGTGCTTCGACTGCAGAAGAGTTGCAGATATAAAACTGGTCGCTAGCTAGTCGGTTTTGTTCTTGGGCAAGACACTTAACGGAAATTGCATGAACCCAGCGGATTAATGGGTTGTACTAAATTGAAGGAACATGTGAATCATACAAAACATAGCATAATGCAATAGCTTCGGTAACCCGACGGTGATCTGACAAATGCCCGTGTGTTAACCCCCTTGGTTTTCCCATTCACGGAGATATACATGAATATCCTAACCTATATCAAGTACTTACCAGTAGCAGAGCCGAATCAATCCAGAGTCCAGTGCTGTTGATGTCCCAAGTTCCCAACCAGTTTGGCGACTGGTAAGCTGTGGTCGCAATGTCGGAAACTGCTGGGTGGGTGAAGGCGAACGGAATGCTTAACCACTGAATAAAATAAATTATATTAAATTAAGGTCATGGAGATATTAATAAAATAAATTCTATTTGAATAAGGTCATGAAGATAATAATAAAATAAATTCTTTTTGAATAAGGTCATGAAGATAATAATAAAATAAATTCTATTTGAATAAGGTAATAAAGATGATGATCAATTTAAGTTAAATTAATTTCTCCAACAAATAGCCTGACACAATAATAGAAAATGTTACCTTTACAACATGATGATTTTTACAAATTAATAGGGAAAATGGTTATTATTAAACAACAGGAAAAAGAATCCTTACTCGTATGTATCCCGCACATGGTAAAACGTAGTCATGTAAACACACGGGTAATAGTCAGGTTATCTTGGACCCAAAGTCAAAATAAGAGTCCAACCGGTTAGTTTGGTGGTTTAGTGCGACGCCTTTTAACCGAAAGGTTTCAGATTCGCATCTGGTCGCCAGCTAGTCGGTTGTATCCTTGGGTAAAGCACCTAACGGACATTGCCTGAGCCCAGCGGATTAATGGATTCTACCAAATTAAAGGAATGTGTCTATCATATACAACACACTGAAATAGCTCCGGTAACCCGACGGTGGGCGCGAAGTGATCTGACGATTGCCGTATGTTGCCGTAACCCCCTTGGTTTTCCCATTTCACGGAGATAAACATGAATACCCTACCCCTACGATGCAACTGCGCATATATTATGTGTTTGATTAATTATTCCATTGGATTCAAGCTTACTATACACGATATATCTAACCTGACATATACATTCGAAAATCCATATTTTTACACAAAAAGAAAATTATTATTGATCAAAGCCATTAGCTAAATTCATACATAACCCATTTAGACTTCATACACTTTTTGTATACACAAAAAAGTAATCTGACGGTGGGTATTCTGACAATGGCCCGTGTGTTACCGCCCCTTTTCTCATTATCTAGGATAAGATAAGTATAAATATATGGCACAATGATTTTATACACAAGAAACCGCCACAACTTACCAGACCAATAAATATGCAGGCCAGCTGCACAACATCAGTGTATGCAACCGAGTATAGTCCACCAACCAAAGTATATAGAACAGCAATACAAGCTGATACTATGACTGATATCCGTATATCAAGATCAATTATCACCGACAGCGTTCCGCCTGCAGTAAAGTTTAGTTACAACTAAGTGAATTGATTTGACTCGATTAGGATAGGATAGGATATTCATGTTTATCCCCGTGAATGGGAAAACCTAGGGGGTTATCACACGGGCAATCGTCAGATCACCTCGCGCCCATCGTCGGGTTACCGGAGCTATTGCAGTGTGTTGTATATGATAGACGCGTTCCTTCAATTTAGTAGAACCCATTTATCCGCTGAGTTCGTAGTTTACTAACGGAACAAACTAGGATCTTTCCAAGGCAAAGTATAGTCGCAGGTCATTTTTTACTTGCTAAGTTTCGATCCCATGATGGGCTAGTCCCTAAGACCATTTTTTTTATACGAAGCAGGATATGAACTGGTCGCATTAACCATTCTGCCACGCGACAGAACCTAGTCACGGGGTAATTACTAATATTGTTTTTCCAATAAAAGGATGCTTAAAGACGATAAAAATTAGGACATTGGGCAAATATACATACAGTGTAAGATATCTCGACCCATTAATGTTTATTTGATGTCTATTATAAATCATAAATTGCACCACAGCCAAATTACGTCACAATGGGAGTTTGTGTTACAATATCTATACCCGACCGCGTGTTAGAAAATGCTTCCTTTTTGATTTAGTCACCGTACAGTCTGCAGCACAGTAATTTTATCTGATACCGTATTTTTCCGTTACGGTTCTAAAGCCAAAGTTTGGTGAGTGTAATTGTTTACTATTTTATACGTACACCCGTCAATTATTGATTTTGGTCCCTTTATTTTTAATTTACAGAAAACCGTATCATCCCTCCGTATCATCCCTCCGTATCATCCCTCCGTATCATCCCCACTGCGTAACATCTCCGTCCATATCGTCCCTGTATCACCCCCATATCGTCCCTGCCCCCTCCGTTCCGCATCTGTAACCGTTTGAACTCTGATCGCCAATTATAATTCGAGGACACAAACTGTCTGTTCTTTTATTCGATACGAGTTATTTTCAAACCAAAGCAACCCCGTTACTCCACCCGCGGAAGTAACATCGTTTTCAAACTGAGCAAACTGATCAAACCCATCGTAACCGTACCTCTCGACCATGGATAACCAACCAGAACACCGCGTAGAACAATGGCTGGACAACATTGAAGAAGCCAAGCAGCCAGGCATTGAAGAAGCCAAGCAGATACCAGCACCACCTAATTCAACCACACCACTCGATGAAAAGCACGAATCAGTAAGTGTTGTAAGCACTACAAGCTCGATGCGCAGCTTTAAGCTAAAAGATAGCAAGGTAAAGCTTGAACTTGCTAGGCTTGCGCGACAACAAGACTTAGAGAGAAAAGAAGAAAGCAAGCTGCTCGCTGAAACAGAGGAACATAAAAGAAAACTGCTCGCTGAAACAGAGGAACGTAAAAGAAAACTGCTCGCTGAAACAGAGGAACGTAAAAGGAAACTTGCTGAAAGAGAGAGAAAATTACAAGAGGAACTCACCGACCGTGAATCCCGGCGAAAACTAGAATTGGCTGAAGCTGAAGCTAGGGCATGGGAGGAAGCATCCCTTCCTGAGGCCAGACACAACGAAGTTCAAACCCGCCAATATGCTGGCTCAACGACACCGCTTCTAGAGCAGACTACATCCACTGAACAATCACGCAACGAGATATCACCGACCACAGCGCAGCTACCACAACGTTCTACCCTATACGCCCCGCCCGTTGTGCGCCCTAAGGACAGCGCTCTGTCACATCTTTCCTTAACCGAACGTCATTTGCCACCGTTTCCGTCCGACATCAGGGTGAACGACGAAAGAGAACACGTGACAACACAGCATCAGAACCGACCGTCCCGATATGCTGATTGCTCCCCAATGCGCAATCAACAACGACGTACACAGCTATCACCGACTCGTATCCGACGAGATTCACCACTCCGTCACGTAAATCACCAAGAGGTAGGTGAACGCTTTCTACCGAAACCAATTGTACAAAAATTTAATGGAGATCCGATGGACTACTGGGTCCTTCGTCAACCGATACCAGCTACATATTGCCGACAAAGTAGACTCATACGACCTTAAGTTAGTATACCTACTCCAACATTGCACAGAGCCCGTCTGTGAGAAAATTAAGCATAACTCCGTAGATAATTACGAAAATGATGGCTACGAAACGGCCATGCAAGAATTATTCGAAAGATATGGCCAACCCCATATAATAGCACGACGGTGCGAGAGCTTGTTGCAGGAATTCCCGAGGGTGCCCGCAGATGACCCCGAAGCGCTGGAGAAATTGGCCGTTCTGCTCCGAAACTGCTGCGCGTCCCTGGAAAAGGCAAGGGTAAAATCGACGGTAGACTCTGTTGGCTTCATTTCGACGCTGGTCAACAAGCTACCATTGGAACTGAGAAAGAAATGGATATCCAAGTCGCTGAGTATACAGGACAAAACAGGTGCGGTAGCTGTTTTTAAAGACTTTGCTAACTTCGTTAGAGAACAGAGTCGCGAAGCTAACTCTGTGTATGGAAAGTGTTTACTGCTAAAGTCCACAAATCCTGTAGTAACTACTGCACGAAAACCGAAAAGTGTCCGCTTATAACGTGAACGTGACTGCCGAATCTCCCACTGCTGCCGCTCCCACTCCGAAACCGTCTGGGCTGCAGTGCCCTGTCTGCAAGAAACCACACTTGATTGGCGCCTGCCGCGACTTCAAGGATAAATCGTACGAACAACGTAAGCGCGTAACCCGGGAATGCGGCCTATGCTTTAAATGCCTAAAGGCAGGCCATTCCGTGCGAGAATGCCCACATAAAATCAAATGCAGTGTAGAAGGTTGCACCGGCAACTTCCACCACACCTTGCTCCATGACCCGAGATGGATCATCAGACCTGCAGATAGACTTGAGAGCAACACGACCGTTAAAGCATGCATGCACTTGCTTAGCGCTAAGAAAAACACCGTGGTACCGACTTCCGCATATTTAGACATTGTCCCCGTACGCGTTAGAAGCGGAGGCAAAGAGACGAGAGTGTACGCTCTTCTCGATTCCGGAGCGAACCGCACATTCTGTGACCACCGACTGGCTGATCAGTTACAAGCTACGCCGACTGGTCGCGCCGCGAACTTTGACCTGTGTACAATGACTACTTCCGAACCGATCAATGTTAAAACGACTTCCGTCTCGTTAACTGTTCTTCCGCTTGCTGGCGGCGAAGAGCTTAACCTGCCCGACGTTGCGCTCATTAAGGAAATTCCCGCTACACCGAGCAAGATTCCAGAGCCCAATAAACTGAACCGATATAAGTACCTTCGTGGAGTGGACCTGCCACAAATTCCCGATGGTGAAGTGATGCTGTTGATCGGCAACGACAACGCAATGGCACACCGGTGTCTGGAAAGTCGCTTCGCACCAAATCCACGCGAGACGCCTGACGCTATCCGGACCCCCCTAGGCTGGCTGTTAAAAGGACCGTCGCTGGACAGCTTGCCGAACGAAGAGGGTGCAGCCGGATTCTTACTTCAAGCCACAGCAGGCTCAGGAAATGACGAGGCGATAAAAGACTTACTCATCAATGACGTTGGTGATGTGTTCCCCTCCTTCGATACTGCTGCAACCGACGACGTGGAAACATTGATGTGCTGGCTTCGAAGCCACAAGGAGGCGTCAGAGTTTGGCATGAAGTACTCAAAAGAAGACGTCATGGCCTACGATATAATGACGCGCCGAATTGAAAGAGTTGAAGGCCACTATCAACTTCCGCTGCCATGGAAAGACGACAGCACCGTTTTACCGGATAGCCTGCCAATGGCAAGATGCAGACTATCAAGTTTGAAGAAGCGCCTGGCGAGAGATGTCGATTTTTCAGTAAAATATACGAAATACATGACGATGATGTTGGACAATGGGTACGCAGAAGTAGTGCCAGAGGACGAAGTGAATACTACCAACAAGTTATGGTACCTCCCGCATCACCCTGTAATTAACCCAAAGAAACCAAGTAAGGTTCGTATCGTGTATGACTGTGCGGCGAAATGCGAAGGACAATCTATAAATGACAAGCTGATGAAGGGCCCCGATTTAGTGAACCCGCTGGTAGGGGTGTTGATGAGATTCCGCAGAGAACGCGTGGCTATCGTATCCGACATAGAAGCAATGTTTCATCAAGTTCTGGTTGCCCAAAAGGATCGTGACGCTCTGAGATTCTTGTGGTGGCCAGGAGGCGACCTGACCAAATCACCCGTTCCGCACCGCATGAAAGTGCACCTGTTTGGCGCCCGCTCGTCACCGTGCTGCGCAACTTTCTGCCTGCGCGAAACCGCCAGAGAATTTGGCAAGTTTTTTCATCCACGAGTGGCCGAAGTTGTAAAGAATAACTTTTATGTGGACGACTGCCTCGTAACCGCCGTTGATGATCAAGCCGGCATCCAACTGGTGAAGGATTTACGTAATCTACTTTCAATGGGTGGCTTTAAACTGACGAAGTGGCTATCCACTAGTGTCGCTGTGATGGAATCCGTTCCGGCCGATGATCGAGCAAAGGTGATTCAAGATATTCCGCTAGGAGGAGAGGTACATGAACGTGTTCTGGGAATCAATTGGTGTGTCCAAGACGACGAGTTCAGATTCGACATCACTCTCCCGACAAAACCGCTGACACGACGAGGTATGCTTTCCGTTACCAATTCACTTTTCGATCCATTAGGCTTCGTTGCCCCCGTTGTATTGGAGGCCCGACTTATTTACAGAGATCTCTGCTTGATGAAAACCGACTGGGACGAGGTGGTCACTGGTACTGAGCTCGAGCGATGGAAAGCTTGGTGCAACAGCCTTAATGAACTGACCCGCATTAGAATTCCTCGATGCTTCAAACCACAAGTCCGTCATCCGACCCCCGGAGTACAGCTCCATGTATTTGCAGACGCATCTACCGCCGCCCGTGGTTGCGTATGCTACCTTAGAACCACCTTCGAGGATGACAACACGACATGTTCGTTCGTGATGGGAAAGTCTCTTCTCTGCGATTCTGGTAAGCACACAATTCCTAGATTGGAGCTCGAAGCTGCACTTGACGCAGTAAAATTATCGCGAACCGTGAAAAGGGAACTCGGACTGGACGATTGCCCGTGTATCTACTGGACGGACTCGACAATTGTTCTACAAAGCCTTTTCTCTGACTGCAAGAACTTTCCGGTTTTCTCTCGAAACCGCCTCTCTCAAATCGAAGCATACACAAGCGTGCACGACTGGAGACATGTTCCTACGAAACTGAACCCAGCTGATCAAGCGTCACGTGGAACGACGGCAGGGACCATGATGAAGACAGGAACGTGGCATTCCGGCCCTAAGTTTCTACACTGTCCCGCTAAAGACTGGCCTACTACGTTTTTACGGCCACAACCAACGGAGCAAATCTACCGAAGTTTTGACCTGCCAAAACCAGAATCTGTATTTCTGACAGCTACCAACTGCTCACCCACGGACAAATTCATCCGTTATTTCTCATCCCTGCATCGATTGAAGATAAGCACGTCCTGGATTCTCCGTTTTTGTGCATACCTGAAGAACAAGGAAAAGAAGGACACCGCAAAAATTCCGACATCGCCGATTGACGCCGAGGAGCTTCGATCTGCTGAGAGCGCCCTCGTGCGGTACGTACAACGTCGGGAGTTCCCCGATTGGATGCGCATGCAATCGACCCGACACCCGCCTTCTACGTCACCGATCTACAAACTAAACCCTATTCTCAATGATGGCATTCTACGCGTTGGAGGTAGATTGGACAATGCACGTCTTGACTACAAAGCACGCCACCCTGCCATTATCCCCGATAACTGCCACCTTACTGACTTACTCATCGATCACTGCCACAGTGTTGATGCTGCACACTCTGGTATGAATCACACTCTAAACATTTTATTTCAGCGCTACTGGGTGCAAAATGCTAGAGTTGCAACCCGACGTATCCTGTCCCGATGCCTACTGTGCCAGCGAAGAGCTGCAAGGCCCGAAAGACAGATCATGGCTGATCTCCCGCCGTCAAGACTGCAAATTGACGAACCACCGTTCACTCAAACAGGAGTGGACTTCTTCGGCCCGCTACTGACCAAGTTAAGGAGAAGTGAAGTAAAACGGTATGGATGTCTGTTTACATGTATGACTACTCGCGCCATCCATCTAGAAGTCGCTACTGACTTGTCTACCGACGCGTTTATAAATGCACTGCGACGTTTTACGGCTCGACGAGGTCCTGTCACTCACCTGTATTCCGACAATGGCACTAACTTCGTCGGCTGCGAGCGGATACTTCGAGAATGTATAGAAGAATGGAATCGCAATCAAGTCGGCGACTACCTGAGACAGAAAAATATAATCTGGAAATTTAACCCACCAGCAGCAAGCCACTTTGGCGGGGCTTGGGAACGATTGATCCGTTCCGTGAAATTTATTTTGCAGGCATTATTGCAGGGCAAGCCGCTCGATGATGACCTTCTACATACCCTGCTTGTTGAAGTGGAGGACATTGTCAATTCTAGACCGCTTACACAAGTGCCGTTGGAGATCGGAGAAGACCTACCGCTGACACCGAATCACCTTTTGAAAATCAACCCTACAATTACTCCGCCACCGACAGTGACACGTAGTACAGATTGCTACGCCCGACGACGCTACCGAGTTGTCCAGTATCTCGCTGACGAGTTCTGGAAACGCTGGATCCAAGAGTACCCTCGATCAATAATCTCTCGACAGAAATGGCACGAGCAAAAGGACAATGTTGCTGAAGGAGATGTTGTACTCCTTGTGAACAATTCCGCCCCTCGAGGACAATGGCCTCTAGGCCGCGTGAACACCTTGTTTCATGACAAACATGGGATCGTTAGAAGCGTCGAAGTGAAGACTGCCGCTGGGTTAATGAAGCGGCCTATCACAAAACTTTGCGTGATCGTGAGCGAGCGAGAGAGGAGCGCCCCATGACCTGGCTACGCCCTACTGTATATATTGTGTATAGTTGTTTTTTCCTTCGTTAAAAATGTGCCTCGAATCTTTTTTTAGTGTAAAAAAATTGAAACTGCTCTGATGACGCATTTTTCCATTTTTGGCGGGGGAGGATGTAAGATATCTCGACCCATTAATGTTTATTTGATGTCTATTATAAATCATAAATTGCACCACAGCCAAATTACGTCACAATGGGAGTTTGTGTTACAATATCTATACCCGACCGCGTGTTAGAAAATGCTTCCTTTTTGATTTAGTCACCGTACAGTCTGCAGCACAGTAATTTTATCTGATACCGTATTTTTCCGTTACGGTTCTAAAGCCAAAGTTTGGTGAGTGTAATTGTTTACTATTTTATACGTACACCCGTCAATTATTGATTTTGGTCCCTTTATTTTTAATTTACAGAAAACCGTATCATCCCTCCGTATCATCCCTCCGTATCATCCCCACTGCGTAACATCTCCGTCCATATCGTCCCTGTATCACCCCCATATCGTCCCTGCCCCCTCCGTTCCGCATCTGTAACCGTTTGAACTCTGATCGCCAATTATAATTCGAGGACACAAACTGTCTGTTCTTTTATTCGATACGAGTTATTTTCAAACCAAAGCAACCCCGTTACTCCACCCGCGGAAGTAACATACAGAAAGATCATAATATACAAACAGAATGATCATAATTTACAATCCTGCTTACGTATGGAATGTTAAATAAAATCAAATATTGACTTAGCCTTTAGCTTGGTTTACCTAATGCTTGAGCAGTAGTGTTGACTCTGCAGCCTCTTCCACTATTACAAATATTTAAAGGATAATTGACTTTGCCCGCTAATTACTTGCACACTGCTGTTCTGTGCTGCATATGTGCACTTCTAAGTTTATTATTAACACCGTAGTCTTAGTTTCGATATAAAAGTAAGACCACCCAGAGAGTAAAACATCAAAATTTGTAAACCACATTTTGTATACTATATTTAAAGAAAACATTGTCCTTCACAAAATTGATGTATTTTATATACCGAGTAAACAGTTTCTCTCTGAGTAAAAAGTTATGTCAACTCCCGTTTTTCCACTAATATAATTTCTAACGCAAAACCAACCTATTTAAGGTGATGATCGTAATGTGTTTGTCGCGGGTAGTTTTATTGCACATCGCGGCGAAGTTAAAATAAATATATAAAAATATATGAAATGTTTCCTTGCACTGCAAGTATACTCCCCCATCAATTACTTACGACTGCTTCGTGTAACCATTTATTGACAGTCAGGTTACGTTTAATAAAACAAGAACAGTTGTTACAATATAACGTAACCACAGCAAGGTTACCGGAGCTATTGCAGTTTGTGGTGTATATGATTGAGAAGTTTCCTTTTGTTCAATGCATTAACACCAATCGGGCTTAAGTATAGCAGCTTAACTACCCTGTAAAAAGACCCATCTAGCTAGCGACTGGCTTTGATCCCTAACCACTGGGCTGGCTGTCCGCTTCGCCCCCACATCCAAAAATGTGGCAGAATATTTTACCGTGGACTAGAAATGATACTCAAATAATGTCAAACATTGTTCCTTTTTCAAGGACACATCGGATTACCTAGCAAATGTTTTCGATTCCTTAACCTTTTGAGTGCCGGTCAGGCCAGATACCATCTAGTCGGTTTCGCGACCGATATGTATACTAACAATATCCAAAACGGTCTTGGGTACCCCATTATGTGTTTAACCCCTGGCCCGATACAAAAAAGAGCAGTTTAAGAATGTCGTTTTGCCTAATGGTTAGCGCGATTGATACATATATGGATTTCTATATAAAAACGATCTTAGTGACGATACCATCATCAGTTCGAACATTGGCCAGATACAAAAAGCTACCAGAACGCACCACGAATAAAACCAAATATCCAACAGCTATCTCACCCAACGCAGCTAAAACAGCTGCTGACCAGAATATTTCGCCAAGTAATGCTGGTAAGTATAACAGTCCACCTATCCGCCTTCCTAGCTTACGTTGTAAAGGGTCCAGCATAGTGATGTAGCCCTGGAATGGGAACTGTTAGGTAATTTAAAAATGGGATTTTTGTATTATCTGGGGCTATTTTTACCATTTTTTGTATTATGTGTTGTATTATCTGGGGCTATTTTTACCATTTTTTGTATTATCTTTTGTATTATTGTGGTCTATTTCTACGGAGCTTTTTCAACCCATGATGAGTTCCACATTAAGGCCGTCTTTGTCTAGGAGTGGGTTGACTCATTTAGCCACACGAATGACCCATTTTACCAGACGACCTTTCACCAACCGGCCTTGGTATGCTGTGGCTGAGACGATTAAGCATCTAGCATTTCGGATGGTGTCTGTGCCAAGTGCCTTGTCCAAAGGACCCGACAGGCCGCCATGATAGTCGGGTGAGCAAAGCACATTTTAAAACCCAGTGGAATATTGGGGTGTCATAAAAATGAATTTATATACATATTAACGCCCTATTTCTATTCATGGGATAAACAGGAATTTATTGTATTCTAGCCTGTTTAATTAATGTCATTAAAAACCGTCTAAAGATGACAAGAATATAATATGCTTTATGTTGTTTTGTTCGAAGGTAAAAATCAGTAGTTATTAAACATTGGTCAATTACTTTTGTTTAGTTTTTAGGTTAGTTTATTGGTTGTTTCCACGATACACAAAAAGGCCTTCTATAAAAAAAATGGTAACGGGAAAAATAAAGAAAACCAACAATGGTTAAAATGCGTCTATAATGCATCTATTTGCCGGACGTCGGTAAAACGAACGCAATAGTGACCGGTAAGCATGGCTGGTCAAGCATTAACATACCTGACTTCGCATTTTCTTTGCGAAAAACAATCCTCCTAACGCAAGACTGCAACCATATCCGAACGGGGCTTGCGTCCAAATCAACCCGTATCCAGGGGTGTACACGAATTCAGGATGTGTAGGGAGCCGTGCAGGTCGCTGCCTATTTCGCTAGATTGTTCCTTGTAGGCCCCAGGTAAGCCGGTTTACAACACCTGGTGCGATCTGCGATTCCCTACGCGCTATCTCGACTCTCGGAGGTGCGCTAATTAATTGAGGTTTTCTGCGTAAATGTCTCTTTGACTGATCTCCTGTAGTTCGCCGATAAACGCCTCAGTAGTTTTATAACATCAATTGTATTGAGCAATTGAGGCGAATAACTTAGTACCAATTGCGAGTTAAATCGTTAGATGTTTAAACGACATAGATTTCAGGTAAAAACTCTCAGTATTCTTCACATACAAGAATATTACTTAATGCGTTAGGACTCTCACTTAGGAGCTCTCCGTTAGGAGCCTTCCGTCGTCTCGCGCCAAAGTGAAATAAGCTTATATAGCCAAAGTATTCGTCAGCTGCGGTAATAATAGTTCAGTGATGACGCAATGTTAGCGCAAATGTCGGCTGCGGCGATCATAAATCTTATGTAAACATATGAGGTCGCTACATACACTTCCCCCCTCAGAGGTATGGTCATTTTAGTTTAGAGTAACCAACGAAAAATGGCCCTACTTCGTAAATGGTATTATGTGAGAGAACGAGGAAATAAACTGAAAAATTGTCGAACTCAAGAAATGGTGCGAAAAAATAATAATAAAATGATTATCACGTATTTGTGGCGACACAAGGTTTAAAAATGTCCCCACGATTGACCGTAAAAATGTTCTTAAATTGGTGTAGGATCGTTCAAGAGTGCGTCTTTGGCAAAGTGATCAAATAGACTTTCCAACGAATGTATGGGGATCTGCATCTGCTGTCTCGTTAGCATCTTCATTCTGGAGTTGAATGATGTTGTCCGTTGTAACTTGCGATTGATGTATTGAACCAAGAATTGCGCTGAAATGCTCCAATCCCATCGACGACAAGGGAATTTTTTCGCAAGCGAAACCAAATCGTCCGGAGTGGTTCTTCAATCGGAGTTAGAGAAAATGTATGCCGAACCTGGACATCAGCATGTTCTAAAGTATAGTTATCATACAAGTAGAACTTATCGTTAACACGAAATTTCAATGTCCTTCCGGGTGTATAGTGCTCAACTAATCTTACACCTTCATAGACCACATCGTTTTTCATGACTTGACCAATTCGTAAGGTACCATTACTATTGGTAAAGCTAACGAGAGGACGAATGGAGAAGTAGGATTTATATTGGAGAATGTGTCGTAATGTGGCATTTATTTGCTCACATACAATTTCAGTATTTCCAATAGTTATTGCAGCTCAGGAATTACCCATTTTGGCTGATAGCACTTTAACTGGGAAACAGTCTTCCAGTTTATTAAATATAGAACAGAGATATACTTGCAGTTGACATTCGAGGAATATATCGTCTATGGATTGATTGCTTAAACACCATTCTTGTAGAATTTAAACAGGTAGATAACCTGTGGTTGACTTCTTCTAAATCTGTATGAAGACTGACGCGAAGTTCCGATGGCGAAAGTAATCCAGAAATGATGTACAATAAAGAGGTCAGACCCAACACTTAAAGGTCATAATCCGTGATAAACAAGGAAGATGGCGATTTAGAAGTATTAGACAAGACGCTATACGCCATATCCAACGTCTTGCCTGACAGTTTTTTGATCTTGTTGAGGCTCTTTCTTGGAATCCATAACTTCTAGTTTTAAATAAATTCACTATAGCAAAACAATAATTTAGAACTCAATTGAATTGTCCGGGGAAGTTGATCTCGTTCCCGTCGTAGTAGATGCGATCGTCGTCTGTAGAATCCTCCAAATGAATCTCGCTTCTATGAACCGATGTGCGAACTTGACACCTCCACGAACAATAGAACGGAAATGTCCAACGTTTGTTCTTGATGGCGAATGCGACGTTTTCAGTTGATGCAGAAATGTACCTCGAAACTTTAAGAAGCAAAGCAATGTAGTTGAAATTCTTCCTTTTCCGGCTTTCCAATCATCAATGCCACCCTAAAATTTGCTCAGAAACGGGGTCACCAAATATATAGAGCCCTTCTTAGATCGGAAAGTTGCAAGTGCAAATCACGTCGGGTAGTCAACAAATATGTAGGGAGCCGTGCAGGTCGCTGCCTATTTCGCTAGATTGTTCCTTGTAGGCACCCAGGTAAGCCGGTTTACAACACCTGATGCGATCTGCGATTCCCTACGCGCTATCTCGACTCTCGGAGGTGCGCTAATTAATTGAGGTTTTCTGCGTAAATGTCTCTTTGACTGATCTCCTGTAGTTCGCCGATAAACGCCTCAGTAGTTTTATAACATCAATTGTATTGAGCAATTGAGGCGAATAACTTAGTACCAATTGCGAGTTAAATCGTTAGATGTTTAAACGACATAGATTTCAGGTAAAAACTCTCAGTATTCTTCACATACAAGAATATTACTTAATGCGTTAGGACTCTCACTTAGGAGCTCTCCGTTAGGAGCCTTCCGTCGTCTCGCGCCAAAGTGAAATAAGCTTATATAGCCAAAGTATTCGTCAGCTGCGGTAATAATAGTTCAGTGATGACGCAATGTTAGCGCAAATGTCGGCTGCGGCGATCATAAATCTTATGTAAACATATGAGGTCGCTACAGATGTACCGTTGATGTAACCTCCTCCAACCCAAGTAGCTGTGAGAAATGTGTGAATTTTCTTATTTTTTTGTCCGCAGATTAGCTTGATGGGTTAGTTTGTCGTCGCTTTTTAGTCAAAAGGTTACATGATCGAAACTGGTCCCCAGCTAGTAGATTGTGTTTTTTGGCAAGGCACTTAACGAACATTGCCTGAACCCAGCATATTAATGGCTTCTACCAAATTAAAGGAACGTATGTATCATACAAAACACACTGCAATTGCTCCGGTATTAATTGTTTAATGTGTCCTTCGTTAACTATTTGGCCGGACAAGGCGTGTAAAGAATGGTAAATCGTTTTTTAAATACGGTGAAAACACAGGACAAGAATTATCATTAGAATACACCACGTTCGAGGTTGCCAGATATATATAATCGTGTGTTAATAATATGATAACTTAACTTTTGGTCTATTTTAAACAACTATTTTAAAGAAATGACCGTTAAGCGACTTTGTTCAAGGACCAAAATAGGTTAGTTTATTTTTTGTTTCCACAATATAAACACGAAGCAGGACCTTCGATGAAAAATTGAAAACGGAGAAAAACTGGCAAAACGACAGTAATTAATGTCTATATTCCAATCAATTATTTACTTTGGTATGGTTAGACGTCGGCGCCGAACTTAAATCACGCAGAAAGTGACCAGGCTTAATATCAAACCCAAACCTACGGGGTCAAAAACTTAGTCTTTATCATATATACCATTAAGTGAAACGCAATAATCCAATAAAAGTCAATTTTTGCTTCAAGAAGTATTTCAAATTCTACGTTGATTTAGCTTAAGTGATTGATTGATAGCACAGGACTTGCACACTTAAGTAAATATAGCATTGTACACATACGTAATTTACAAGGTAAACACACGTAATCAGTACAAATGTATTTTAACGCCGCATTATCAGCTGACAAGCAAACTTAAATTACAGAATTGTGCGAAAGCAATAACAACAACTTGTTTATCTTAAAAAGACGAAGCAAAAACGGCATTTACTAGAATTTGATGAATTCCCTTGCGATATATACATTGATGTTGAAAATATTTCACCATACGGAAAAAAACTTCAATTAAATGCCCCTTGGGCTGTTTTCGGTCACATAGCTTATATGGTAGCCGTATACGGCTGTCAACAGCATGGTCATGGAATCGAAACCAGCTGCTAGCAAGTCGTTCAAGTGGCAATTACACTTAAATCCAGCGGTTTAATAGATTCCACTAAATTGAAAGAACCGTCTCAATCATACACAACACACTGCACTACTCCGGTAACCCGACGGTTGGTGCGAGGTAATCTGACGATTTCCCGCCCTTTTACTAGCTAGTCGGTTGTGTCCTTTGAAAAACTACGTAGAAGACATTGCCTGAACCCGTGAAATAATGAATTCTAACAAAATGCAATGAAAGTCTCATACATATACAAAAAACTGGACAAATTCTGGTAAACTAGTGACGTTTTCGCGAGGAGTGTTAAACCGATTGAACCCTACTGGGCATGCCTAAGGTTAAAAAATCGTTTAACAAGCACTGGGTTTCGATCCCATGATTTTACAACTGCCGGTTCGACGCGATACCACGAAAGCTGTACTGGCCAAGAATTTACATGTTAACAAGAATTGAAACCCGACGATGAACCCGATTAAAAGTGATAGTAATCTGACATATAACTTCTCGCAACTTTCTTATGTGCACAGGTAAACACAAGTGGCTTGTCACAAATCACCTGTCATTGTAAAACTTCCAACAAAGAGTCCAATATCCCTCCCCCCAACCATGATGGTCTCGCTCTCATTCCCCGTTCCCGCTCTCCTCTTCCTCCAAGCGGCGTAGATGCCGATGGCGAGGATCAGCAGGTAGAATACGATGATTGAAACCAAACCAGGAACATTAACAGACATTTTATCCTTCTACAATATAACCTGGAAATACAGTAAGGCCACACGTGAAAGACAGACTTGATTTTATTCCAACTGCAGAGTCATTTTAATACTGATATGGTATTTACGCCTTATCCACGTAATTGGATGCAGGGTCAAACACAGGGTCATTATCACACTGGAAATTGTTGAATAACCTCTCACACACCGTCGTATTATCTATTTCTTATTTCTGTCCGTTTTGTGCCTTACGTGCGTAAAGACACAACCGACTAGTTAATGACCAGTTTCGTACTTGCAACCTATCGACTGAAAGATGCAGCACTAACCCAAGCTCTTAGAACTGATGTATATAATCGCGAGGTGCTGGATTCGAAGTCCACCCTGGCCATTTTTACGCAGTTATGTACTCAGGTGTGACACTTAGAAAATATCTACAGACACTTTAGCGAACAGGCTAAGAGTTTCCGCATAGGCCAGCATCAGAAAACAAACTCACTAAATTTCACAATAACGATCCTAACAACTAACAACACAGTACTGTGGTAATTTAAGCTCCATTGTCGAGCTTCTCAATTAATGCTAAAGTAGTCTGTCATTTGTTATTACATAACCACTCGAAAACCCTTGAACAAGCCAAACTTTTGAACTTTTGTTGTGTAAGACAGAGAATATATCAAAACTGCACATTATGAAATAGAACTTTATTTTGGTTTGAGATATCGCATTACGGTTAGCTAACTAAAACACACATTCCGAATACGAATACGGTGATAGAACAATTCTTAAGATATATTCTGAAAGTAACTCGCCTAGCTAAATTTATTTTAAAATCACTTCTTTCTCATATATCGAGATCGCACGCCACACTCTGACCGGTACTTTTCACACATTGAACGGGAGTGCAGTAATGCATTGACCCATTTCTCGCCCCTGTAAGCTGCCGTTCCGCAAGAGTTATTTTACACAAAAATGATTCTTTTCTGTGGTAGCTCCCATATATACAACGTAGTAAGTAGCAAGCCTATCACGGGTTTAAAAACTGTCCAGGCAAAAAACTTTGTATTTGAATGATAGATAGCAAAGTTGTTTTATACCTTTCGTAATCTTGTTTTGCTGATTCAATTCCGCACCATATACAACGTGGTTTTCGTTGTAAGCCACAGCGACGAAATCGCCCGATTTATAGCATCTTAAAACACATCTGCTCAAACTAAATTAAAATATGCCACACTGTCCACAAATCCGTCACTGCGCTTTGTCTTTTTCTATTTTTACATGGCTGAGTTTCGAATTCATTATGCGCCTGTCACGAATACTGCTTTTTTATATATGCAGAACGGTGTTAGAATCGGTCGCGTTGACCATTCGGCCACAACCATTCACCCAGTGCTTTGACGTTTACCGCCAACCGTATCACGTTATCCGCGTTCTGTGTTCAAGGCGTTTAACACCAGCTAAATAACGATCATTGTGGGTCGAATGATGCTTTTTTAAAGTAATTAAATTTATACGCAACACCCTGTTGGTTTAAGGGCACGAGTGCTATTGGTTGGAAATAAATTCTATTCGATGCAACCTTATGAAATGAGATGTTTTTTTTTAACGAGTCAGTTTTGCATTTCGAGATTGTGATGTTAAATTTTATTAAAATTAAACAAACTTGCGTATGCGCACACGAAATGTAATTCCCACGAAATAATCACTGACTTACTTGGCGTTTCAAGATATACAATAATCAGAAAATCGACTACATAGTTCTTACAGTCCATTTCGGATAATTTACCTTTTACGATAGAATGTTCATAGTTTCTCTGTGATTGCGGAAATAAATACTCATAGTCACACTACCTCACTGCCACTGTAGAGTTGCGGAGCTGTCGCTGTCTGTTGTGTATGATTGGTACGTGTTTTTAGAGGTTATGGTGGAACCCATTAATCCACTACGTTCCAGCGATGTTCTCTAACTGCCTTCCCAAGAACGCCATCGATGAGCTGGCTGATGGTTTCGAATCTACAACCCTTCAGCTGACGCTTTAACTGAGTAATCTAACTGATTTCGACAAATTTTGCCAGTTATTAAAATCTTCAAAATATCAGCCCTTTCCACCCAAATTCCCGGTCCAGATGAAACCTTTTAAAATATAAGTTAAACAGCCCCTTTCGTTTACACAGCTATAGAATAACACAGAAGTAGTTGAAAGGCATTTCAAATAATTATACGAGCGTCGGCCAATTGTTGCGACGAGTTTCGCAAATATGCGAATCAAACAAACTCAATGGAGAATTACAGACAATATTTACGTGGAGCGTTCTTATAAAGCTGACGGTGTAAATTAGTGAACCAACCGTGCAAAGGTTATATTGCGACGGTGATATTTTAACAGGGTTTTGATCCTATCACGTGCTAGTTCCTAAGACCGTTTACTGGATAGAAAGAACTCGGTATATGTGTCGGTGACGTTAAACTTCCACACTACCGTACGATCCAGGATTCGTTTTAATTGTTTTATCGGGTTGGTTTCGAACCCGTAATCGGTTCGTCGCTAAGGCATTTTTGTATGATTGGTATATGTATCGGTAGCGTTAACAAGCTGGTTACAGGACCGTACATAGTTTTATTTTTTAACAAACCAAGTTTTGAACTTATGATATCTCGTCCCTATGACTGTGGTTTAAATAGAATTTGTATATGTATATGTAGTGTTATTTTTGGCCACACGATCGTACAATCTTTCATAGTTTTTTATCGAGAACAGTTTCGAACCATGATGGCCTTGTCGCCAAGACCGTTTTTTATACAGGAATCGACATATGTATCGGTCGCGTTAACCATTCGGCCACACGACCTTACTTGCCCTTATTACTTTTTTTTACCGAGATTAGTTTCGAACCCATGATGGGCTGGTGGGCTCGTCGCTAAGACCGTTTTATGAATAGGATTGGTGTATGTATTGGTCGCGTTAACCATTCAGCCATACGACCGTACACTTTTCTACCACTAAATGAAAACATTTATAACAGGTAGTATTTTATTAGTATAGTGCGCAAGATTACCGATGTACAGTTATTGTGCAAAAATACATTGAAAATAAAACTTTTTTTTTACCGAGCCAAGTTTCGAACCCATGATGGGCTCGTCACCAGGACCGTTTTTTGTTTAAGAGTCGGTATATGTATCGGTCGCGTTAGCCATTCGGCCACACGACCGTACCAATGAAAATAAAACTCTATAGTTTAAAATTTAGTTAACCCTACAGCGCCATATAGCGTATTAGGACGATATGTCCTGGCGGGCTGGAAATTCACGTTGAAGGATTTGTGATGGTCACATGGTTATTATCCGTCTGTGGGAAATAGATTTAATCTGTTTTGGCAGCAATGCCAGGGACCAGTTGTCACAGCTACCGTAATGCATTTTATTCGTTTTGCCGTCTTTTCCTGTTCCTGTATCGGGATTATATTCGCTTGTCATTTCTAAAAACTGGGGCAAAAATGAATAAACTAAACCAAAATTTATTATTGAATTTCCGCATAAACACAAAATAGTTTAGCATCCAATTGGCCACAAAACTGTACGTTTAATGCAAGTGTGCGTTGCATATCAAAGTTAAGATTATGTGTATCAGTCGAGTTCACCAATTGGCCACGTAAAACTGTTAAATTTCCTTTTTTTAATTCTTTCACAAGACACGGGCTGGGATCGAAGTCTAAACATCTCGATTAAAGTTTCAATGCTATTCCACTAGACTATATAAGCCAACTAAAGTGTGGTTATTAAAACGAAATATAAACTACACAGAGGTAACAATACCACACAAAGTAAGATCTAATCACAAAGTACATTGAACACAGGTAAACATGTCGTAAATACGAAATTGCAAAGGATTAATTCATCGCTAACAGGAACAGTGGTCGAAGAAATAAAATTAAGCTATTAGGTAACATTGATTCATATTATCGGATAAATTACGGTGCAAATGTTATACATGCTACAGCTGAAAAATACGCCTAAAACAGTACATATAGGTAATACAATTGGTAACAGAAATACAGGTTTGTTTTTAAACATGTTAAAGCGAAGTAATTAGGTAGTCTTAAAATAAAATCACAGTTTTAAATACCACAATGCACATGCTATGTAAGGACACGTTTGCCTTAGTCTCCTATTGCTTCAGAATAAATTTTAATTAATCGACGTGATTTAATAAAAAGTAGTTTGGTCGTATGTTTTCTTTTTTTAGGTAAAATTAAGAAGGTTTTACATTTTCATGACCATATTAAGAAAGAAAATACAAACTAAATTAAATAACACCCCTTATTAAAAAAAACATTATAAACTTAATTACTCATAACTAAGCATATGTAAAGCAGAATCATAAAATTTGGAAATAATCCTCAAAAAACATTAATCTAACGGTGGTTATGGTACGCTGTCCGGTATAGTTGGTTCGTTGATATTCAAGTACAGTAAAATCTCACTAGTATACCTCTAAATACACAGTATATTGTAGCCATTTTACAACCCTCGTTACTATACCCTTTGCTACTATACAAAACACTTTTACAGTACATTTTACTTTAGTTGTTTTATAAACTCTAGTTATTTTACCATTATTGTTACTTTACTCCAATTTACCTCGGTCCCAAAGGATAGCATAGTAACAAGATTTGACTGTATTTTGGGGGAAATGATAAGTTTGCTTTATAGATGTGCAATCATCATGGTTTGATATCCTCTATGCGTTTTAACAGATTGGTCTTTTCTGAACAATTTCCCAAAAGATTTTCTAAACAATTTCGGTCCTAAAAGGTGGCATAGTAACGAAATTTTGATTGTATAACAATTTGGTTTAAAAGGTCGTGGTCGTTTTTATTGGGGGGTCCGATATGCGTTTGATAGATTTGTCTTTCTTGAGCAATTTACTACAGTTTAGTTAAAATCTTCTATGCGTTTTAAAAGAGTTGGTCTTTTCTTTGCATTTTTCCAAAAGATTTTCTAAAAAATTTCGACCCCAAAAACCTAAATTTTGATTGTATATCAATTTGCTTTAAATAGGCGTGATTGTTTTGATTGTAGGGCCGATATGGGTTTGATGGATTTGTCTTTTTTTGATCAATTTCCTGAACTTCTAAAACCCGTCACTCTTCTGGTCCATTCCGCTTTCCGCTGTCGTGTTAGTACTTGCGGAAGTGACGGGAGTGACGGCTGGTTGTCCGTCATTTGCGCGCATTTTCCGCGCATGTTCGATCAACGAGAGACACACGAACGCCCAGTTGTAGATCTGCTGGGCTGGTCGGGAGCCATGCTTTGCCACCGCTCCATGCGCTATGCCCTGTAGATGTGGAGGGTTGTTGTTTAAATTAACAATAAGGGGGAACTATCACACAGGCATTCGTCAGATCACCTCGCGCTCACCGTCGGGTTACCGGAGCTATTGCAGTGTGTTGTATATGATTGACTCGTTACTTCAACTTTTGTTAGAACCTATTAATTCACTGGGTTCAGACAATTTCCTATTTCAAGTACACAACCGGCCGGTTAGTCTGGCGGTTAAGTGTGTCGCCTTTCAAGGTTGCAGGTGCGAAACTGGTCGCTAGCTAGTCGGTTGTGTCCTTGGACAAGGCACTTTACGGGCATTACCTGAACCCAGCGGATTATGAGTTCTACCAAATTGAAGGAACATGTGATTTAAACACAACACACTGAAATAGCTCCGGTAACCCGACGATGGGCGCGAGGTGATCTGACGATTGCCCATGTGTTAACCCCCTTGGTTTTCCCATTCATGGGGATAAACATCAATATCCTATCCTATCCTAACCGACAAGCTAGCAACTGGTTTCGATCCTACAACCCCCCCCTGACTCTCACCTTCAACAACTTGCCAACCGCCTCAACCACGTGATCAGTTTCCTCCTCCGTGTCTCCATTCTCCCGGTCGGAGGTCGGATCATACGTCACGATCTGCTGACGTAGCTTCCCCGTCACCATCTGTGATATTTCAGTATATTTTTCGTTTCCACGATAAAAACATTAATCAGGACTATTAAAAAAATTTGGGAAAAAGGGAAAAAACGGAAAAACGACAGTCGTTAGAACACGTCTAAAAACAGGAATTAAATTACTAAATAGGGTGGGTGGGTGGAAGGGTGACGAATATGACGGTAGAATGGATAAGACAGCGGTTCCCAAACTTTTTTTGTTGGCGGCGCCTTTTGTAAACTTATTAAACCTTGCGGCTCCCTCATAAAGCCAAAATTTTCAAACTGCATATATTGTATATTGTATATCCAGACTATAGCATGCATTTGGATAACCATTAAAACTCTTTAAAACTATTCACTAAACTACTAAAGTGACGAACAGTCAATTAATGCAAAGCAGTTATTTGACAAACCATTATTCGAAAACAATGCCATGTTAGTGAGCAAATAGTGGCAGATAACACCGAACAATGGATTTTACAAGTAAAACGAATGGTGTATTGGTGTATGCCAGTGTGTGGGGTTGCACACCAGGCTCAAACATCTCCAATTAACGTTTTACTGGTGTAACACACATGTACTGTTTTTTTGTGAAAAAAAAAACAATAAATGCAGCAACTTCCACATGCTTTCGCGGCGCCCCTGGCAAAGTCTCGCGGCTCCCCAGGGCGCCGCGGCGCCCAGTTTGGGAACCACTGGGATAGGACATAAGTGTGTCAGAAATACACGGTGGGCGCTGTGTTAACGGAGTATCGTCTTACCAAATGTATTTGCTGCGTTACTGTTTAATAGAAAGTATAACATACTTAAAAAACAAAAAATAAGTATAAAAACGTTAAAGCGAACGTTAACAGTTGTGTGTACTTAAAGAGATGAATGACTCGGGAAGGGAAGAAGGGAAACTGCTCACTAAAATTACGGAAACTAATTTTAACCCTAAGACTAACCCTAACTCCAACCCCATGTTTAAAACTAACTCTAATGTCATAATCTTCATTTTCGCATGCAGTTATCCTTTTGTATCTTAAAACAAACCAGTTGAGAACAGAAGCGGGGAATTATATCTAAAAACTTGGCGCAAACCGAGTTCGCACAATTTCCCTGAAGACCAATTATACAAATCCACGTGCGAATGGTATAAATGCAAACGGAGGCATCAAACTGTTAAAAGTCGTGAATTAAAAGTGAATGTACAAAAGTGCATAAATGTTTGAACCTTCTCAATCATATACAACACACTGCAATAGCTCCGGTAACCCGACGATGGGCGCGAGGTGATCTGACGATTGTACGTATGTTAACCCCTTGGTTTTCCCATTCAAGGGGATAAACATGAATATCCTATCTTATAACTTCTCCGAAATGTTGGTGCTAGTTTTAAATAAGTCTTAACTTTTTCTAACACCGAATAAAAAGTTTAAAACAAAATATTCTCTCACTTGTTTACATGTGACCCAATCGTCAAACTCTCGTTCCTTCTCAGGGTCGTGATGGAAAAGTAGGAGGACAGCTTTCAAAATATTGTGGATCATCTTTGGCGGGATCTATGGAGAGGAATAAATAAAAATTACATTAATTATTATATTTAGCAACAGAATATTCATGTTTTTCCCCCGTGATTGTGAAAAAAAATTTTTACTGGGTTTAGTTTCGAACCCAGAATGGGTTCGTTGCTAAAATGGTTTTTTGTTTCAGTCGGTATATGTATCGGTCGCGTAAACCATTCGGCCACTGGTCACACTAGCGTAAAATAATGTAGGTTAACACGGCGATAATCGGGGTAATATATATAATCGGTGGACGCGCGAATTGTTTAATAAGTCCATTAATTGTTTAAATTATTTAACAACAAATATTCATGTCTTACCGTGAATGGGAAAACCAAGGGGGTTAACACACGGGCAATCGTTAGATCACCTCGTGCAAACTGTCGGGGTTACCGGAGCTATTTCAGTGTGTTGTATATGATAGACACGTTCCATCAAACCTATTAAAAACCTATAACCTATTAATCATCTGGGTTCAGGCAAAGCCCGTTAAGTTCATTACTCAAGGACCAAACCGACTAGCTAGCGACCAGTTTCAAACCTACCATCATTCGGCTGAAAGACGCACTTCCACCAAACTAACCTGACTGACAAAATATAGTATATTTATAATTGAATATGCGATGACTATGTCATAATTTGAGCAATAATTTTCATATAAGGTTTAGTTGTTTCCAAGGTAACGAGACAGCCGATTTCGACCTCAAAACCTTTCAGCTATCGCCGAAACGTCAACCGACCGATTGAACAGGTTCCAATACTCCCCACTTTAATTTTCATCGATCAAAACAGACACTTGATGGAGGTAGAGCTCACCTTGTAGTTCTTCAGCTCAGCAAACACACTTGTATCCAGCTTTCCCACATTCTCCCTCAAATCGGTCAACATGAGTCGATCAAACATAATGTCGACCCTGGTCTCATCCGTTCCTCTCTCTTCCGCTTCTGCGCGTTGATTGGTTGGTTTGAATTTAGGTCAATTCACAAGTTAAACTATTTTTAGACGGGTATCAATTAAGTAATACACATTATGACCCATAAACTAGAGAAAACGGTTAAACTACAGTAAAACACGTCATCACATAGACACGATTTAACAATTGGAAAACGTTAAAAATGTTACTGAAAAGGGATAGATTTCGGCAGAATTTATTTATTATTTAATTTATAAACAAAATTAAGTGTAATAAGTGAAAATTTGACGGTTTGTATGTTGTGTGGGGGACAACGAGCTATATAACACAGGTCTTTGGCAGATTTTCTTGCGGACATGATAAACCGAGTTAAGTCGTCATTGCCAAACCAAAATTGTTAAATTGGTTCTTCTAAAATTGAAGGGATTTCTCGGGCAAATACAACACGTTGTAAAAGATAAGGAAGCGATACGGAGGCGACTTAGGAATCTGACGATTGTCCGAGCAAGAACTCTAATAAGTTTACTACTAGGCCAAGTTGTTTTACGTTGGTTAAAACACACAGCTGTGTAGATAGTCCAGACCGTTGGTCTAACGGTTAAGTGCGTCGCCTTTCAATCGAAAGGTTTAAGGTGTGAAACTGGTCGCTAGCTAGTCGGTTGTGTTCTTGGGCAAGGCACTTTACGGATATTGCCTGAACCCAGCGGATTAATGGGTTCTACCAAATTGAAGGAACGTGTCTATCATATACAACACACTGCAATAGCTCCAGTAACCCGACGGTGGGCGCGAAGTAATCTGACGATTGCCCGTGTGTTAAGCCCCTTGGTTTTCCCATTCACGGGGATAAACATGAATATCCTATCCTATAGCAGCCCGGTCAATACGCTACAACGACAAACCCACCAAGAACCACCGTTTTCTCCCCGCTGCTTGATTCCTTCATTACTTCACGGTTGGCTGCTTGCAGAAGCTTTAGCATTCGTTGGACTTCTCTCCTTTCGTGACGTGGCAAACTACGTAGTTTACCGATACTTATGTCGAGTACACACTGTGGGTGGTTGGAGATTGGAAATGATAAAGATTGGTTCATTATTGGACTTAGTGGGTTAATTAGCCCTGCTAAAATTAAAGTCACAATCATACACAATACACTGCAATAGCTCCGATAACCCGACGGTGGGAGCGAGGCGACCTGACGATTGTCCGTGTGTTAACGCCTCTTGCGTTTTTCCATTGACAGGGATAAACATGAATATCAACGGTCGTGCAATTGTAAGGTTAACGTAAGGTAAATCTTAGAACGAACCCATCATGTGGACGAAACTTAGCCAGGTAAAAAAAATTAACAAGCATGAATATCCTCATGTGTATCACCCCATAACCATCCCACCTGCCCCCCCCAATAACCCCGCTTAAACCCCCATCAGGTAATCCCACCCCCTCCTCCACATAGTAAAATCGCACACCCCCACACCCAGTAACCCACTCAATAAACCCACAAAACCCAGTAATCCCACCTGACACACCCGTCGAAATTTCGCCTTCTCAAAAACAAAACATCACGAAAATCTTATTTGTGTAATACCCATAATCAGCTACACCCCCTCCACATATAGTAAAACCCCACAACCCCCCACCACCCACCTGACACCCCACACCCCACCCATCACCCCCCACCATCACCCCCACC
>CH003425.1:474848-506938 GCA_000149265.1 Ciona savignyi
TGTATCGGTCTATATGTATCGGTCTATATGTATCGGTCTATATGTATCGGTCTTATATGTATCGGTCTTATATGTATCGGTCTTATATGTATCGGTCTATATGTATCGGTCTATATGTGATCGGTCTATATGTATCGGTCTATATGTATCGGTCTATATGTATCGGTCTATATGTATCGGTCTATATGTATCGGTCTATATGTATCGGTCTATATGTATCGGTCTATATGTATCGGTCTATATGTATCGGTCTTATATGTATCGGTCTATATGTATCGGTCTATATGTATCGGTCTATATGTATCGGTCTATATGTATCGGTCTATATGTATCGGTCTATATGTATCGGTCTATATGTATCGGTCTATATGTATCGGTCTATATGTATCGGTCTATATGTATCGGTCTATATGTATCGGTCTATATGTATCGGTCTATATGTATCGGTCTATATGTATCGGTCTATATGTATCGGTCTTATATGTATCGGTCTATATGTATCGGTCTATATGTATCGGTCGCGTTAACCATTCGGCCACACGACCGTTTTACCTTGGAAAACTGTACATTAACAGGACCCACATCCATGCTTCCATCTGTGCTGGGAGCTGGAGTTATGAGGGAAACTGCTCCGTTACCTTCAGCTATTAACTTCGAAGCATCAAACTCTGGGGAATTGAATCAAAATGACTGGAAAATATCAAACTGGAACTTTAAATTAGTTTTTTTTATATAAAAAACCCATAAACTGACAGAAATTATATTTATTTATATTTTTTAGGGATGAAATATTAATTTTTGCAGGGAATAATTTTTGTCAAATTCTTATTTAAATTACTTTATTATTTTTATCAATAAATTCGATTCCTTACCCTGTTTTTGTGGTTGAAGATCTTCCCTTTGTTCCTCATTGTCATCCTCTTGTTCCGGAGGACTCACTTCGATCTTCTTCACATCTTCCACATCCGTTGACTCTTTCTGTTCCTCTCCAACCTCAATATTTCCGGAAACTCCTTCGTTATTCGTTCCTTCTTCAACCACATTCGCTTCAACCTTGTCGAAGAGATTAATTTGATAGAGCGTCTTTATGACGTCATCAGAAAACGACGTCATCAGAAAATGTCGTCATCAGAAAATGACGTCATAGAGCATCATTTTCAACTAAATGGTTTCAGGTTCGAAACTGGTCGCTAGCTAGTCGGTTGTATCCTTGACACTTAACGGACATTGCCTGAGCCCAGCGGATTAATGGTTTCCACCAAATTGAAGGAATGTGTCTATCATATACAACACACTGCAATAGCTCTGGTAACCCGACGATGGGCGCGAGGTGATCTGACGATTGCCCGTGTGTTAACCCCCTTGGTTTTCCCATTCACTGAATAAAACATGAATGTCCGATTCAAACCTCCGGAGACGAGATCTTTGGATCTTCCCCCACATCCACCTCCACTTGTGTCTTAGACCCCTCGGGATCATTCAAATCCTGAGTTGGAGTTGCAACCTCCTTCGTGCCACCCTCCAGGGATGCCAAATCCACCTCACCAACCACTGCGGATGCCAAATCCTCCCCACCAACCACTGCGGATGCCAAATCCTCCCCACCAACCACTGGAGATGCCAAATTCTCCCCAGCACCAGATGACACTTTCTCGGATAACTTGTCTTCTTCCTCAGCTGTGATTGAAGAGACTTTACTTAAACACTTGATATTTTAATTTAGATTTTTTTTATAAATTCATTGAAACCTTGCTTAGGTTTAGCAGTCAAGTTTGTTCAATTTATTATGAAAATACTGACAGTTGAAAGATTGTGGGTTGGAAATCAGCTAGTAGCAGATCAGTTGTGTACTTTAACCCAATGAACCAATGGGTTGAAACAAATGTACCAAATTAAAACATTGGCAAACTTTATACAAAACGGAAATAATTCAATCATAAGGATCATAAGGTTCGAAACTGGTCGCTAGCTTGTAGGTTGTGTCCTTGGGCAATGCACTTAACGGACATTGCCTTAACCCAGTGGAATAATGGGTTAAACTAAATTAAAGGAACATTTTAATTATACACAACACACTGCAATGGCTCTGGTACGTAACGAAAATACATCAAGGGATTTTTAATTCGAATGGAAGATTTGAACCATTCCAATATCACAAAAATGTATTCTAACCGGCCCCTACATATTCCCAAACACAATGATAGGATAAGGTAGGATAGGACATTCATGTTTATCCCCGTAAATAGGAAAACCAAGGGGGTTAACACACGGGCAATCATCAGATCACCTCGCGCCCACCGTCGGGTTACCGGAGCTATTGCAGTATGTTGCGTATTATTTATAAGTTCCTTCAATTTGGTAGAATCCATTAATCCGCTGGGTTCAGGCAATGTCGGTAAAGCGCCTTGACCAAGGACACAACCGACTTGCTAGCGAACAGTTTCACACCTGCAACCTTTCGATGGAAAGGCGATGAACTTAACCGCCAGACTAACCAGCCGGACGATTATCTCCCACCTTTCCCACCACCATCTTCATTTTCCTCCACTTGTGTTTCAGGAACCTCTCCCTCCTCTTCAATTGCTCCATGATCATCATGCTCCTCCGGCGATCCTTTATCTTCCACAACCTCCCCACCATTCACCACATCTTCTTTACCATCCTCTTCTTCATTGTGGGTATTCCCCGCATCTTCCACAACATCTGTGGCTGGGTGGATGGTAATCTCATCATTGGAATAATGGGGATATTCATGTTTATCCTCGTGAAATGGGAAAACCAAGGGGATCAACACACGGGCAATCGTCAGATCACCTCGCGCCCATCGTAGGGTTACCGGAGCTATTGTAGTGTGTTGTATATGATAGACATGTGATGCACATCATTAAGATGAAAATTATCATTCCAGCTGTATGTCTTTTGCTCATACCACCACCGTGTCTATCATATACAACACACTGCAATAGCTCGGGTGAACCCGACGATGGGCGCGAGGTGATCTGACGATTGCCCGTGTGTTAACCCCCTCTGGTTTTCCCATTCACGAGGATAAACATGAATATCCTATTCCTATCCTCCTATATCCAACTCCACGCAATATTATCTCTCCATCTTACCTTCAACCCCCGCATATTACCAACTCCATACAATATTATGCTCGCTTATCTTACCTTCCTTCCATGTATTATCCTCCCTTATACCACATGTAACATTATGATAATTAACATGTAACACGCATCTTCCACAACATCTGTGGCTGGGTGGAAATAATGGGATATTCATGTTTATCCCCGTGAATGGGAAACCCAAGGGGGTTAACACACGGGCAATCGTCAGATCACCTCGCGCTCATCGTCGGGTTACCGGAGGTGTTGCAGTGTGTTGTGTATGATAGACAAGTAATGGCTCATACTACCAACTCCATGCGATATTACCCCCCATCCTACCTTCCACTTCCCCCGTGAGATTGGATATCGGGACCGACGCCCATTCTGATGATGTCATTTCCTCTAATGATGTCATTTCCTCCGTAGAGAGGAGGATTGAATCATCACTCCCCTCTTCATCCGAGTCCTGATACAAATCATCCAGTTCTTCCAGTTCAATTACCGGCCCTGGGGGAGGGGGGGGTCATATGATCGTAATTTTTTTATAAATATTTATTTTATTTATTATTTATGTGGATTTAGCGGAAACTTCCAATAATATTGAAAATTGATAATTGATAGGTTTTAGACGTGTTCTAATGAATGTTGTTTTGTCGTTTTTTCCCGTTTTCCAAATTATTTTCAAAGGTCATATGATCGTAATTTTTTTATAAACATTTATTTTTTCAATTTTTATTTAATTATTATGTGGGTTTAGCGGTCACGTCTAATAATATTGAAAATTGATAATTTATTGTTTTTAGATGTGTTTTTCAAAGGTCCTGCTTTGTGTTTTCATTGTGAAAACAAAAACAAACTATTATTCACTCAATTATATGTCTAACTGATTTCAAGAATAGAAATCTTACATTTGCGCGGGTTGTGAAGAGTCTCTTTGTTCTCATTCTCCAATTTGTCGTAAAACTTCTCCAGTAGGTGGAGTATTCTGTGTCTGTCAAGCTCCCCTGTTGTCTCCGTGTCCAAGCTTTGGAACAACTGGGGAATATTTTTATTTGGCAACACTGAGGGAATAACTGGGGAATATTTTAATTTGGCAACACTGGGGGAATAACTGGGGAATATTTTAATTTGGCAACACTGATGGAATAACTGGGGAATATTTTAATTTGGCAACACTGAGGGAATAACTGGGGAATATTTTAATTTGGCATCACTGGGGGAATAACTGGGGAATATTTTTATTTGGCAACACTGGGGGAATAACTGGGGAATATTTTTATTTGGCAACACTGGGGGAATAACTGGGGAAATATTTTAATTTGGCAACACTGGGGAACTACTGGGTTGATATTTTAATTTGGCAACACTGGGAAACAAATGGGGAAATATTTTAAATTGGCAACACTGAGGATTATTTTGATTTGGATTGCCCGTTTGATAAACCCTTATTTAAAATAGTAAAAACATCTCAATCGTATACAACACACCAGAACAGGGAACATAGGCGATAAAGAGTTGAGATAGGATATTCATATTTATCCCAGGGGTTAACACACCGGCAATCGTCAGATCACCTCATACCCACTATCGGGTTACCGGAGATATTGAAGTGTGTTATATAATTGAGACGTTCCTTCAATTTGGTGGAACCCATTAATCCGCTGGGTTCAGGCAATGTCCGTAAAGTGCCTTGCTCAAGGACAGTGACCAGTTTCGAACCTGAAACCCTTTGGCTGAAAGTCAAGTTACTTAACCAATAGACTAATCTATAGGGCAGATGATTCTCCCATATAAGAATTACAGAGTGGAACATAAGGGAGAATCGTGGTATACCATATCATATATAAGTAAAACACAGTGTGAAACAAAAGGGAGAAATGTGGTATAACATATCATATATAAGTAAAACACAGTGTGAAACAAAAGGGAGAATCGTGGTATAACATATCATATATAAGCAAAACACAGTGTGAAATAAAGTGGGGCACCAACCTTAACAAACATTTCCTTCCACACTTCGTGTTCGAATGTTTTGCGGAACGCCAGAGCACACTGGTCCAGATGACGCAGCAAATTTCCAAATTCTTGCATAGTCATCTCGTTCACATATTGCTCCACATACTGAAGAAATAAAACAAATAAAAAAGGACAGATGAAAAATTAGAAAATTATTGACATTAAAAGCAAACTTTACTGCACAGTTTTTTTTAACGTTCTAATTTTGTTAATAGAGATTCAAATAATTTGCAAATTTTTTAATGTTGTTTAAACATCAGGTTTAAAGGCCCCAACTATTTTTTTAATGCTATACCGTGTATAATTAAATTAGATTTATATCAAGTAATCTTTTAGTTTTTTCCACCTTCTTTTTTATTTAAACATCCATGCCATTATATATGCTTTAACGAAAGAGCAAAATAAATCGAAACAAAGCTATCTTGTTCAAAATAAAAGTTAGTTTACCTGGACAAACTCGGTTTCTGTCAAAGTAATTCCACTTTCATCCGTCGCCTCTAGTTCTTTACTGTAGTGCACCACTGAAAGAAATAATTTTTTAACTTTTTTTTTAATTTCAACTTTTTTCAAACATGCAATGGGCTAATCATAAAGACTGCAGGTTCAAACTAGTCTCTAGCTAGTAGGTTGTGTCCTTGGGCAAGGCACTTTACGGACATTGCCTGAACCCAACGGATTAATGGGTTCTACTAAATTGAAGGAACATGTCTATCATATACAACACATTGCAATATCTCCGGTAACTTGACGGTGGGCGCGAGGTGATCTGACGATTGCCCATGTGATAACCCCCTTGGTTTTTCCATTCACGGGGATAAACATGAATATCCTATCTTATCATGTTTCTTTTGTCGCCTTTTCCTGTTCCTGTGTTGTGTTTTGTTTTTCTTTGCCTTCTTTAACTAGTGGGGAAAATTGAATAAACTAAACTAAGTTGTGTGTATTGCTTCAGCTAATCATATATATACAGGGTGTCCCCAAAAATGACTCCAATTAACATGCAAATATCACAAAAAGGACGAACTCGCAGTCAATGAAATTTAACAGGCATATGAGTTGACATAATTTATTTTAAAAAATATTGTCATTTACGCGTTGTCAACAGTACAACACACGTGCTTATTGAGTTTCTGGAATTCACAGGTTTTCAATGTGTGATTTTAAAATGGTGTCATTTTTTTGGGACACCCATGCATAGATATGCATGGCTAATAAAAGACTTGGTTATTTGCTAAATTGCATGCGAAGTTGGTTGTTTATAACTGGTTTAAAATTTTTCCCACCCGTTTCAGCTTCTGCTGCTAAATGAGAGGAAATCTCCAAATGAGAGAATAAAGCATTTTGTATCAACTGAAGTTGAACTCTGCCTGCTGAGTCCGCCAACCATTGTGAATATTGCATCTGGGATGGGGAGATTTAAATAATCAAGTTTTAGTTAGCTAGTAGGTGGATTGTAAGGATATGTTAATCGTCCGGCCCGTTGGTCTAGCGGTTAAGTGTGTCGCCTTTCAATCGAAAGGTTGCAGGTGCAAAACTGGTCGCTAGCTAGTCGGTTGTGTCCTTGGGCAAGGCACTTTACGGACATTGCCTGAACCCAGCGGAATAATGGGTTATACCAAATTGAAGGAACGTGTATAATGTATATCATATACAACACACTGCAATAGCTTTTGTGACTTGACGATAGGCGCGAGGTGATCTGACGATTGCCCGTGTGTTAACCCCCTGGGTTTTCCCATTCACGGGGATAAAGATGAATATCCTATCCTATCCTAATTGGACGGGACATACATTGATATGATATGTTTATCCCAGTGTGGGGGATAATGTAGGGGACTATAACACAGAAATCATCATATTACTTAGGAGTATCTGTGGGGGGGGGTTAATGAATTGATTCTTTGTTTTAGCTTGATTAATACAATAATTAATTAGTCGAATGAAGTTATTAAGGTTAATAGAATTTTTGTATGTTTGTTTATGGCTGTGGGTATGGTGTTAAAGAACGGGGACATTGTTTATCCACGTTGGGTGGGATAATGTAAGGGGTTTTACAACCAGGCGTCATAATATTACCTTAAGTCTGCAATTATATTATAAATCCTTTTTAATTTTACTTGATCAAAAAAGAAAATGGCACGTCCAAAAAAGTCATTGAAAAAATACCTTGGTAGAAAATTTAAAAATCATTAAAAAATCCTTAAAAATGTAAAAGTTTGAGGTGACGCCAGTCCAGCTCCAAACTTAATAAATAATCACCAAATTGAAAATAGAAAAGTTTAACTATAGCTCCAAAGTAATGTGGGTGGTTAAGCAACCGTTTAATTAGCTGAAGCCTGCCTGGAAAGTTTAGTCAAAAATTAAAAAAAAAATTAAATTGTTGTTCGACACATAGAGAAGGCTGCAAAAAATTTGGCCAAAAGAATTATGAAACGATTGCCTGTATGTTAACCTCCTGGTTTTCCCATTCATGGGGATAAACAGGAATATGCTATCTTATCCTATCCTATATCCCAAAGAATTATAAAATATCACATATTCTACTTGTAATTATTGTTGCAAACCTTTAATAACTTCTCTCTGTGCAATCTGTCTTCGTTTTTCTTTGTCTCCCTCTCCTCCATGGCTTCCCGCTGTCGCTGAGCTTCCAACTTGAGTTTCGCCAACCTGGGATGATCTTGTTATTGCAACAATATGATGGTGTTGGGTTCGATTTTCAACCAGACCACTTTTCATTTATGATTAATGAACATGTAGTGCGGTCCAGTGGATACATTGGAGGATAAGATAAGATGGTGGTAGATTCAATTTTTACCCTGTCCACTTTCTATTTATGGCTAATGGACATGATCTAATGGATAGGTGCTTACTCGCTAGACAAACTGGAACAATTAGCACCATTATTTTGATTTTGGCAAAAAGTTATTCTTTTATAAATAATTTGAAAGATATTTTTCATTTTACATGAAAGCAATGCCCGCTAAGTGATTTACCCAAAGACACATTCACACAGTAGATCTGAGTGAAGGGTTAACAAAGGGAAATCTGAACAAAAATTATAACCATGTTTTTTAACAGCTGTTGTAGCTGTTTAAACCCAGTTATTGTGACAAGAGTTTAATCTCTATTATTCCACCAGTAATAAAGGATTGGATATTCATGTTTATCCCCGTAAATGGGAAAACCAAGGGGTTAACACACGGGCAATCGTTAGATCGCCTCGCGCCCACCGTCAGGTTACCGGAGCTATTGCAGTGTGTTATATATAATAGAGTTCCATCAATTTGGTAGGACCCATTAATCCACTGGGTTCAGGCAATGTCCGTAAAGTGCCTTGCCCAAGCACACAACAGTCTAGCTAGGGACCAGTTTCGCACTTGCAACCTTTCGATTGAAAGGCGACGCACTTAACGCTAAACCAACTGGCCTGACGTTAAAGATAAGGACCTCATCCATGCAACCTACTTATTTGCTTCCAAGTCAAAAACATCACGCTTCAAATTCTCTGCAACAGCTTTCAAGCCGCGTATGTACGATGAAGATTCGGATAAATTGGAATATCTTGGGTTATTCCTCATCAGGTACTGAGCAAGAAGGTTAATTGGGTTGAATTTCCGTGCAGCTTCTCCATTCGATGGGTGGCCTTCGATCAATCCTTTCTTTTCCGCTTCTAACAGAACCTGGGATGTTGGGTTAGTGGTGGATGTAGGTGCAGTAAGTCCATGTGTTAATGTCGGACGGTTAGCCTGGCGGTTAAGTGCGTCGCCTTTCAATTGAAAGGTGGCAGGTGCGAAACTGGTCACTAGCTAGTCGGTTGTTTCCTTGGGCAAGGCAATTTATGAACATTGTCTTAACCCAGTGGATTAATGGGTTCTACCAAATTGAAGGAACGTGTCTATCATATACAACACACTCCAATAGCTCCGGTAACCCGACGGTGGGCACGAGGTAATCTGACGATTGCCCGTGTGTTAACTCCCTTGCTTTCCTATCCACACGGATAAACATGAATATCCTATCCTAATGTGACCAATACTGATTTTATATAAAAAATGGTGTTGGTGAGACCTTACGGGTTTGAAAATTCGCACAGCTAAATTTTGGTTTTGGGTTCAAAACTGGTCGCTAGCTAGTCGGTTGTGTCCTTGGGCAAGACACTTAATGTACCGGTATATTGCCTGAACAGTGTAAATTAATGGGTTCTACTAAATTGAAGGAACGTGTGAATCATATACAACACACTGCAATAGCTCCAGTAACACAACAAACACGAAACATTTAAAACACAACAAAATGTGAGCACAAGATAATTTGATGATTGTGAGAAGTGGTAGAACAGAAAGTGGACCAGGGTGGATATAAGAGCTAAAATGAAAGTCAAGCCAATGGAAAACCTAATCACAAATGTGTTAATTAAAGCTCTTCCACTACCAGTGAATAGTGATATATAATGAATGTCCAATGATGAAACTATATGCACGCGACCATAAAACCCAGTCAAATGCTTTACTGTTAAATTAACTTATATCTATATTGGGGGTAATTTGTACACAAAACCATTACAGTCTACAATAGGCAACACCCCTTGGGGATTTTGACCGGCCCACAGACTGTATCTAACCATACCCTGTAATGTGGCACTTGCATTAATGAATAAGTATGTGGTTAATATATTGAATACTATTCATGTAATAATCTGGCCCACCACGAACCATATTTGTTGGCCCGCTGACTAGAAAAGTTGCCCACCCCTGGTCTACAGTTACAACACCCAAACAAATAAAAGACTTCACAGTAAAATAAACTCTTATTCCTATATTGGTAATTTGTACCAAACTTTCAAAATAAAAAAAAGACTTCAAAATAAACTCATATACCCCATACCCATGATGATACCAAACCAACCTTCGACGATGAGCGCGAGGTGATCTTATGATTGTCCGTGTGTTAACCCCCTTTGTTTTCCCATTCACGGGGATAAACATAAATACCCCCCATACCCGTGATTTGTACCAAACCCACCTTTTCCACCCCAAGTATCAACGTTGGGAGCAACCTCTCGATGAGGTAGACTCGCGTCTCCGAGGAGGAGGAGTTGTCGTTGAACCACTCGAGGGCCAACATGTCCATCGGGAGCTGAGGTGGAACAATGAGAGCGTACGGTCGTATGGTCGAGTGGTTAAAAAAAAGGTCTTAGTGACCAACCCGTTCTGGGATCGAAACTAAGCCTAGCAAGCAAAAAAAACACTTGAGAGAACCATCATGGGTTGAAAATCCAGCACAGTAAAAACAACAGAAGCTACTGTACGGTCGTGTGGCCGAATAATTAACGCGACCGATACATATACCGACTAACATTTAAAAAAACGGTCTTAACAACTAGCCCGTTCTGGGTTCGAAACTAAAGCCTGGCAAAAAAACAGTTAAGAGCTGCATCGTGGGTTCAAAACACAGCCCAGTAAACAAAACTACAGTATGTTTGTGTGGTCAAACTGTTAGTGGGACCGATGATACATAAACTGTATTATTCCCAAAATCACTTCTGGTGAAATACCCATTATGGGTTCAAATCTAAGTAAAAGTAAAAAAATTAAAAAAATACAGTTAGAACAGAACATTCCAGAATTACATCACAGCTATTAGATGTTTTTATTATAATCAGTTTGTGTTCTACACTTATTCTGGACCAATAATTTATAACAACTCATAGCAGTCTGTTTGTTCATTTATTATGGAAATTGTGGCATGAGATAATCTGATGATTACCCTTATAAGTAGCATATATAAACAAGCCCATTCCCCTTTCCTCTCTCTACACTTTCACACACCGGTGTGAACCGGGATTTCTATCGAATTTACCAAAATAAAGCAAGTCCACATCATCAAATACATTAGTGTAGTGGTTAAATGCGTCGCCTTTCAATCTAAGGGTTTCAGGTTCGAAACTGGTCGCTACTAGTCAGTTGTGTCCTTGGGTAAGGCACTTTACAGACATTGCCTGAACCCAGCGGATTAATGGGTTCTACCAAATTAAAGGAACGTTTCTATCATATGCAACACACTGCAATAGCTTCGGTAACCCGACGATGGGCACAAGGTGACAATTGCCCGTGTGATCACCCCCTTGGTTTTCCCATTCACAGACATAAACATGAATATTCTATATCCTCCTATATATACTTATACAACAGGTTATCCCCCCAACATGAAACTTACAGTTCGTTCCAACTTCTGAGCAGCAGCCTTTGCGTCACGAAGTCTTCTCTTCTTTTCCTTCTGCAGTGAAATTAACCGTTGTTCAACAAACAACGATTGCTCTTTCAACCATTTCCGCTCAATTGATTCAGTTGTTGATTCATTTGTTGATTTAGATGTTGATGAAATTGTTGAATTATTTGTTGTCACTGAATTTTGGCGTGAAGTTGTCTCGTCTTGTTGTGCAGAAATATTCATGTTGGATTCCATTGCTCCCTGTAAACATATGATGTTCAATATTTACCTGCTTATGAGGTAACAGGTGGTATGACTTGTGTGTATAGGATAGGATTGGAAGATCCCCGTGAATGGGAAAACCAAGGGGGTTAACACGCGGGCAATCGACAGATCACCTCGCGCCCACCGCCGGGTTACCGGAGCTATTGTAGTGCGTTGTGTATGATAGACACGTTCCTTCAATTTGGTAGAACCCATCAATCCGCTGGGTTCAGGCAATGTCCGTAAAGTGCCTTGCCCAAGGACACAACCAACTAGCTAGCGACCAGTTTCGCACCTACAAACTTTCGATTGAAAGGTGACGCACTTAACCATTGGACCAACGAGCCAGACATGTACTTCAGTTACCTTGTGACCGCAGTCGGGTGAAGGTAATTTGAGGTCACTTTAATAAAACTTGCAAGTTCGACTGTCAGTCGTTTTGTAATCGAATCTACCAGTAGCTATTCGATTTAGTTCTTGGGCACTCTGCATGCATTTTCCTAAATTGCCTGTGCAATTACCCTTTTGCCGTCCCAAACACAGGAATAACATCTAGCATGGCAGTCATGTTATTAAGCTAGGTACTTAGTAAATATCGCCTAAACCCAGTGGATTAATGGGTTGCACTACAAAGTTAAAGGAACATCTAAGTCTCCTACAAAACTCTCCAATAACTGCTTGAATATGTAAGTGGGTACCATGTAATCTGACAATTGCCCATCTGTCGTCCCATATATAGAAGTGAATATGAATGTCCTATTACAACGATGCATTAGGATAGGATAGGATATTCATCTTTATTCCCATGATTGGGAAAACCAAGGGGGTTAACACATGGGCAATCGTCAGATCACCTCGCGCCCACCGTCGGGTTACCGGAGCTATTGCAGTGTGTTGTATATGATAGACATGTTCCTTCAATTTGGTAGAACCCATTAATTCGCTGGGTTCAGGCAATGTCCGTAAAGTGCCTTGCCCAAGGACACAACCGACTTGCTAGCGACCAGTTTCGCACCTGCAACCTTTCGATTGAAAGGCGACGCACTTAACCGTTAGACCAACGGGTCATTAAATACGCAGTAACTCATAATTCATTTACAGTTTACCTGTGAATGGGTTGCAGATCCTGTTTTGTGGGTTGTCTCATGACTATATGATGTTGAAGTATCATATGAAGCTGAAGGGATTGTGCTTTTCACGTGAATAGTGTCATCACCATATGACATGGACTGGTCATCTGTGTAGAAACTTCCAGCGCTACTTAAAGCTTGGGAACTAACTAATGGACTTGACATGGTATTAAGGATATTGACACCTGTATATCCTGTTATATAATCAATCAATCAAACCCATTGATTTGTTAAACATAAAGAAAAATAATAAACAATACAAAAACTGAAGTTTAATTAGGAGAAGCCATGCGGTTATCAAAGTATTAACAACAATTTAATGCAAATTAACATATATAAACAAGAAACATAAATAATACAGGACTGTACACCCAATGTTAAAAATTTTCACTAGCACACACATTTTTGTGGTAAAAATTTTTTTTTTTTTGTTGTTTTGGGGCAAAAAAATTATATAGGTCATAGCAAATATTTTTTGCTGTGCTAAATGACTTTTAAGGGTTTGGCATACGTGACTTCTCAGATGAAACTACCTAATTCCCATACACAGCATATCTACTTTGGTGACATAATATACAGTGGTGGTACATATCTCTTAGCCGAATAAAACGATTTAATTGTTGTTTTGTTTTTAAATATCATCTTTGCAATTTTTTAGGAAATTTGATGTTTCCCTGACTAATTTGACTGCTAATACTAAAAATTACTTCTTTTTTTATTTATATTGTTTGACTTTTAAATTAAAATTTACAAATTATTATTATAAGTAGTAATCATAGTTCATAGGTAAGAAAGAGTAAATAGGCAATTCACTTAATATAACCAGACTTAATTAGCTAAACAATTATGGAGAAATTAAGCCGGATACCTTGGACCATGTGTGTGGGTAAAATGCCATATGAAGTGTTTAGAATAGGATATTCATGTTTATCCACTTGAATGGAAAAACGTAAGAGGCGTTATCACATGGGCAATTTTCAGCAAATCCGTCGGGTTACCAGAACTATTGCAGTGTGTTGTGTATGATTCACAGGTTCCTACAATTTGATAGAGCCCATTATTCTGCTGGGTTCAGGCAATGTCCGTAAAGTGCCTGTCCAAGGACACAACCGACTAGCTAGTGACCAGTTTCGTACCTACAACCCTTCTATTGAAAGGCGACGCACTAAACCAACCAGACTAACCTGTTGTCTCAATTGTCACACGTATATAATTTTGCAATAACACCTGTTTATAACTTTATTTTTTGTTTCACTATCTTTGTTCATTGTAAATGAACATACCACTCGATACATTCATTAAATGTATTAGACTATACAGCATTACCTTTCTTTTTTACGGTTTCTATAAATATACCCAGTGTGGGCAGTGTGCCAAAGTTAGGGTCAGAGTTAGGGTCAGAGTTAGGGTCAGAGTTAGGGTCAGAGGTAGGGTCAGAGATAGCCCACACTCTTTACACAGTGCCCACACTGGGTATTTAGAGTCACCCCTTTCTTATTATTTATTTAATATTCCATTCTAACTGACTACAAAACTTGACTTTAAAAGTAAGTTTGGGTTCTGTCTCTCAAACCTACTGACGAACTAAATACACAGCTGCAGTTGACTCGGTGACTTTTTGGTCTTTCACAGCATTATTTGAGTTACATTCTGTAAATACTGTTGACTGTTGTTGTTTCTTGAATTTTGATGTCAGTATAAATTTAAAAATAAACTTGAACTAACTGTAGAGCTAAGTTGACACCATTAAAACCTATAGTTAATTCGATTTTGTGTCTTTTTATTGTAATATACTACCGTGTTATTCAAACAACGAACAAAATTTCTTCCACCTTGATTAGCGTGGGTTGTTTCCATGGACAAATTTCTCTCATAGACAGATTATATTATCTCGCTCTATAGCGCAGCTGTGTGGCGGAGACTGTTTATATACACTTTCTTACTTATCAGGCCAGACTATTCATGTTTATTCCCGGGAATGGGAAAACCAAGGGGGGTTAACACACGGGCAATCGTCAGATGCAAGTCAGTACATGTATCGGTCGCATTAATCATTGGCCACACAACCTAACGAAGAGATCGACGTTAAATTAGTGTCTATCCTTTATTGCTCCCTCGCTACCCAAACCTAATGAATTATTGGGCTGAATATTGTTATCGAAGCCGGTATGGTTGCTCAGTATTTAACATTTCCGTTTTCTCCTCCAATATCTACGCTTCCTCTATATCTCTTTACTTAGATTGAAATATTTAAGTTTTATCCACGTGAATGGGAAAACACAAGGGGCGTTATTAAACGGGCAATTGTAAGTTTAGTTCGCAGCCACAGTCGGGTTACCGGAGATATGGCAGTGTATTGTGTATGATTCACACGGTAATTTAGTAGAATATAGATATTAGTTCAATTGCTTGTACGACATCTTGGGGTAGGATATTCATGGTTAATTCCGTGAATGGGAAAACCAAGAGGATTAACACACGGGCAATCGTCAGATCACTTCGCGCTCACCATCGGGTTACAGGAGCTATTGCAGTGTGTTGTGTATAATCCACACGTTACTTTTCCAATAATTTACTAGGGTTTAGGTAATGTCCGCTGACCAGTACCGAGGATTTCTTCAGTTGTAGAGCGACGCAATAATCCACCAAACTATTTAACAGGAGCAGAGTAAGGTTGTATTGACCAGCCTTTCCTAACTATCCTGCTCATAAGAATCCACATTAAACTAGAACTTGTTTTTGTATTTTTCCTTTCTATACAAAAAGTAACAAAATCGAGAAAACAACGGATTTACCGCATGCCGCAACGCGACAACGGACGACGCATAACGCAAAAATCTCAAAAAATCATGAGAAAAACCACCAGTGGGAAATTCGAGTTAGAACAAGCGAACAGCAGTAACACAAAGAAAATTGCCGGAGCTAAGAAATATGCAGCTGAAAGGTTGTGGTTTAAAACTCAAGTTTGCAGCAGCGTGGTAGCAACGTGAAATGTGCAGCTGCGTTTTGTGTTCGAAATTGGAACGTAAAACTGAATAAAATGTGCAAGGGCGTGGGTGGCTCGCTTGTGAGGGAATGTTAGTGCCTTGTGCAAATTGATTTCGTTATTGGTTAGTTTGAATTCGCTAAATTGAAAGAATCGGATTTATACACTTTCGGTGTGGAGCAGCTTATAATCACAGCGATTGATGCTCGAACGAGCAACGGTAATGGCAGTTTGCGTGGAGAACAGTGAAAATAACAGCGAAATCACCAGCCAGTACTACGAACGCCTTTAAGTTGGTAACCTCGTGAAGGGGAGTCTTCTGTAATGCTTTCAGCGGTGTCGCCATACCCTTGCATGTGACACCAGAACTGTAAGTCCTCTTCGAAGCGGATCTCCATACCAGGGCTCGGCGCTCGCGGGAAGGCGTCGGCGGGGCTGGCGGCGTTGTATTCCGGTGGGGTCACCGGGTCGGAGTCGATCTCGAAATCCATAGAAACGTCGAAATTTGAGCAACGGTTTGAGTGATTATCTGTTTCAGACAAATATATACGTTGATGGGCGAAACCACAGCGCAATTTAAAAGCAGCTCAAATAGAGAAATGAAATTACAGGAGAGAATGGCAAAGTTAGCAAATGAATTAAAGTCCATGACAGATTTCGATTTGGCGCTCCATTAGATATTGGGCGTAAAAGCCCCCCCTAATAGTGGGGTGGGTTAGGGGTTCTTCTGGGGCTGTGTCCATTTCGACGTCATGGTGGTTTTGTGGGGGCTCCGTGTGGGTGGGTAGAATTGGGGGGCTGGTGGGGGATTCCCCTGCGAAATATGGGGGCGGATTAGAAGTGGGAAAACCGCGAAGCCGTAGAACCAAAAGTGAAAGAACGAAGAACTAAAGAAAGGCTGCAAAATTTGGGGGCGATGGGGATTTCCCGGAAATATTTGGGGGCAGATAAGAAGGGGGTAATCAACCTCAATGCTGTAAGTCGGGAACTGGATGTGAAAGAACAAAGAACCAGTGGGAGGGGGGGTGATTAGAAGTAATGGGAGTTTAAACTTTCGAGGATCTTCGCGCTTTTATCGGGTCGTCTGCGCGTCACGTGACGATCTCCTGGCCATTCTCCGTACGAGAACAATTCGTCTTCATACTGGGGAATCCCCTGCAAGCCCATGACGTATTTCTCGGCCGAGGTTCGTTGGTCGGTTTTGATTGGTTGGTTCTGGCTGTTGTGGGGAGTCCCCGCTTCCATTGTGACGTCAATAGAGTCCATTGTTACGTCATCATCGCACGAGTCCGAGCGCGAGTTGATGGATCCTGAGTGAAAATAAATAGTCTCACAACGATTCATGTGGCGCGGTTGCGGGGAAGTGAATGAAAGGGGCGAATCGTTGTGAAATAACAGTGTGGGAAGGATCAGTAGTATTCGTTGCTGGACTCCGATTCATGTGGCGCGGTTACGCAGGTAAGGAGCGAGTCGTTTTGAAGGGACAGTGGGAAGGATCAGTAGTATTCGTTGCTGGACTCCCGATTCATGCGGCGCGGTTACGGAGGTAAGGGTCGAAATGACAGCGGGCGTGAACAGTGAAGAGTCAATAGTATCCGTTGCTGTATACGTGTGGTGGTCGCTTAGACACCGGGTCAGCCAGTGCGTGGGAGATGTTGAAGAAATAACCCATCACTCCAGTGGTCTTGGGTTCGATACTACATTCCATCGCTTCGTGGGTGGTGGTGGGTGGTTGGGTCGATACTGGGGGGGTTTCGTTGCCTGTGTGGATATGCTGAGTCAGGATGACTCATCGCTTGGTGGCGGTGTCGAAAACACAAGTGACGAAACAGAAGTGACGTAGAAAGAAGTGACGTAAAAAGAAGTGACATAACAAGAAGTGACGTAACAAGTGACGTAGATAGTAGTGACGTAACAAGAGATGACGTAACAAGAAGTGACGTAACAAGAAGTGACGTAACAAGAAAGACACGGAATGAAGTAGAATACTAGGTTTGCACGTAGGAAAGGGAAATACGGAAGAGCAGAGATAATACGGTGTTGGACAAGTTATTACAAACTGCTGCATATTGAGTTGGTTGGTTGGCAATGTGGGGTGTTAAGGTCATAAGCATACCTCTACACACACACACACACACACACACGCGCGCACGCACACACACACAATATATACACGCGTACCCATATACTCACACATACACCCACACTTTTACACACCAATACACCAATACACACACACACACACATTAATACACACACAAACACCCCTATATACACACACTTGCATGTCGAGGGTGGTATTTGTTGCATCCTGCTAGCGTGCTAACCTATAGAGAACAAAAACCCATTTGTGCAATTGAATGTGTATGTGTATGTGGGTATGAGGATGTGAGGCGTATGTGGACTATTTAGCACTAACAAGTTGAATGATCGCAAAACGCCCTAATTTTTTGATTTTCTAGAAATTCATTTTTAACTCCTTTTTTTTGCAGCAGATTGTAAGAAGGGGTTAATTACCTGCGGTTCTGGCGCGCTTAAACAGGGGTATGCTTTCGTCGTCATAGCAACGTTTGTTGGAGACACTGATGTGACCATTGGTCCCGTTGTGGCGCCCGTTGGTGGTGAAACCGTTCCCGTTCGTCACGTGACAACCAGAGAAACCTGGTGAGGTGGAGTGAAAATCAAATTCCTGGGTTTGTTGTCGTTTAAAAGGTTGCGTGTTCGAAACCATTTGTTTACTGGACCAAGTTTCGAACCCATGATGGGCTCGTCAATAAGACAGTTTTGTAAATGGGCTCAGCCATTCAGCCGTTCGATAGTCACCATTTTCAAGAACTTGTTTAAGTAGAGTCGTGTGGCAGAATGGTTAACAGGGAAAAACTAAAAGGAGGGAAAGCGGGAAGGAGGGAAACTGCACAATAAAATGAAGATTATGACATTAGAGTTTTAAACATGGGGTTGGACTGTTGGAGTTAGGGTTAGTTCTGGGGTTGATATTAGTGTTTAGAGCAAGGTTTGAATTAGTTTCCAGCGTGCAGTTTCCCTTCTTCCTTTTTTGCCACTTTATTTCCTTTTAGTGTTGTCCAATCGGTTGCTAACCATTCGGCCACACAACCGTTGAGTTTAACATCGCTTTATAGATTTATTCCACAAAACACAAACCCACCATTCTGCAAGTGATGTCCGTTCAAACCATTGCTCGATTGATGGTTGGTTAGTTGACTGCATGCGATGTCAAGCACGTGAGCGCATTCTTTGAAGTTTTGCATCCTCGATAGATCGGCTGCTGAATGACCGTTGTTGTTACAAACGCTGTGGATAGAATACGAGGGTGAGTTTTAATTTAAACTTTTTAATCGAAATCTCTTTATAGTTTAATTATTGTAAGGTTTAACGGCCACGTGATTTTTCTCCGTTATACTCTTAACCATTTAACCTTCCATTTTTAAACTTGTAAATTAAATATAAAAACGTTTAATTTTTCGAATTATTTAATTTAAGAGAATAGCTAATGTAATAAAACTGATTAATTAAGCAATTTATTTCATATTACTATAACGAAACTATGAAGTTATACAAATAAATTCGTTTATAAATGCGAGTATGCTTATGATTGGGTGGTCTGTGTTAGGATTGTTATCAATTATTCATTGGGTGTTGCTGTTTTACGCAGCGGACAAAAGTGTTTAACCTTGGTTGCTTGCATAGCTTTCCATGGATTCTATTAAGTGTGGACGCGGTACATGCAATGCTTATTAGAATATTTAGATAGTGAATGGGTCACTTAAGGATGGGAAAATATGCTAAAAACACTGAAATTAATTCTAATCCTGCCACAAACACTAATCTCAACCCCAGAACTACTATACATAGCCCTAACACTAACGCGCTATTATAGTTTAAGTAGAGAAACGCAAATAAATAGCTGGTTAAAAACTTTTTCGTAAATCTCATTAAATTAGAAGGCGGTTAAACTCACAGGAGTTAAAGTGGAATTAGGATTCAGTATATATTGTCCCATTTTTATATTTTAGTAATCCGTCAACCCTGTGCTTCTATAGATGGCGTTAAAATACAGATATAATTGGATTTAATACTATTTGTTAAGCCAGTAGCTGTCGCCATTTTATCAATAAAATCAACACCCCCTGTTACATCTGCGCAATGGTTTCCAGCATATGAGTTTGCGAATTTTCAGTTAAATAATTTATGTGGTCACCGAATTGGATTTTAAGGCGAGAAGAAAGCCGATCTATTGGCACGATGGTACACGGGTGACATATGTGTTTGGAGGGTGTTCAAAATCTATTTATAAACGTGGGGGTCGGGTTGTCAGGCAAAATTAAAAGGGAGGGAAAACGGGAAGGAGGAAAACTGCTCACTAAAACTATGAAAACGAATTCTAACCATGTCCTAAACACTAATCTCAATCCCAAGACTAGCCCTAACTCTAACCACATGTTTAAAATTAACTATATTGCCCTAATATTCATTTTAGTGTGCAGTTTCCCTTCTTCCCGCTTCCCTCCTTTCAGTTTTCCCCGATAAGTCGTTTCAAAAACAAACTTAGTGGCGAGCCCATCATGGGTTCGAAACCCGGCCTGGTAAAAAAATCAATTTATAGATCAATTGTGTTAAAACTGCTAGATTTTCAATCTAAGACTTGTAACATAGTTATACCGCATTAGGGGTTAAACCGAATTTTGTCACATAGTCCATTAATGTAAAAGAGTCTAAAAATTTCACCAAATCTATCTTTGTTTAAGGATTCGTATAAAAAGTTTATTTTCGAGCCCTCTCTTTTTTGTTTCGAGCCCTGAAGTTTTTCCTATTTTCGAGCCCTGCATTCACGTTGGTCTGAACCGCAGATGGTAACCGCGTGTCTCCAAGCCGGTGCAGCCACAGCGTAGTAATATGGGAGCGTTAAACTTTGCGAGGTGGCTAGTACAGTGTGGGGGGTCGGGATGACGCGTTTCAATTGCGGTTTTGAAGCTTCCTACAGTGTTCAGATGTTTTTGAGATATTTAAACACATTTTAAACGGGATGACTAATTTTATTCTGTCAATAATAAACCATATTTTGAAGGAATTAACATTAATGGCAAATACACGATGTTTTTGGTCGATTTTGCTTTAATTTTTGGGAAAAATTGGTTAAAAACAGAATACTTTTAAAGTATATGGCTATTGGAATTAGATAAATCACGTTTGAAGGCCGCTTGACAGCGGTTAAGTGCTCTTATTACGTCATAGTAGCAAATATTAAAAACGGCGGGAACGGAGACCTATTATGACAGAACAAAGAAAAAGTTACTCCGTTCAAAACAACTTCTCTCGCGTGTCAAATCGGTTTCCTTTCTTATAAAACGAGAGAGAATTGCCTTTTTTCCATGCTCTCTCGTTTTAATAACTGGCAACAGATAGGTTATTTCCACGTGGTGTGGTTCAAGTTTTATTAATATTTGTTTAATCATTCGCTATGCTATCAATCTATGGTACTGGGCGGTACCACAGTGATATTTACAACGTGTGTAAATAAAGCCAAGAATCAAATTAATGTGAACAAGAAATTTCAATTAAGACAGAAACTTAATAATGTACCTTGTACGAATATATGCGACTTAAAAACTATATGTGTGTTGTAATACATAACGTTTGGATCGTGTTTCCGATATTACATAATAAAAATTTCCGACGTACGGCGCTGTCATTTCGAGCCCTGTACTCAAAGAGTTTAAACATAAACCAGCCAATCACATCGCTTCCCGCCATGGACGAGCAAAAGTGGGGAAATTGCTCGGAGGGACAATACTTTAAGGAGGGAAACTGCCCACTAAAATTACGTAAACTAATTCTAACCCTGCCCTAAACACTAATTTCGACCCCAGAACTTAGCCTAACTGCAACCCCATGTTTAAAACTAACTCTATTGTTATAATCTTCATTTTAGTGTGCAGTTTTCCTCCTTCCCGCTTTCCCTCCTTTTAGTTTTCTCCGCTTCGGAGTCAACTTAATTGTATCTGCTGTTGTGGATGTGTTTGACACCGTCCTGTTTACGACCAGGCCGAGTTCAATTTACAAGGTAATTTGCATAATGTCGCCTTTGTTCGTTGTTACTTAGCAATGTACTTGTTGGTTTTTGGTTAATGAGTTCTACTAAATTAAATGAACGCCCAAATCATACACAACACACTGCAATAGCTCCGGTAACCCGACGGTTGGCGCGACGTGGTCTGAATATCCTATCCTACTTTGTCTACTACAACTGAGATACGGTGAAACTACTAAGAGGGAAACTGACGCTCCATTAGAACCAGAATGGCATTGGTGCTAAGAAACCGTTAAACAGGTGAATATGAGCGTGCTAGTTTGAAGACAGAACCAGAATCGTTCTGTCATGAATTCGAGCTGTTCAACCAATTCTGACAGCAAAGAATAATTATGGAACTAAAACTATAGAAACCAAATCTAACCCAGCCACAATCTCTAATCTAAAACCTAGATTAATCCTAACTTTAACCCCAATGCCATAATCTATAGTTTAACGTGCATTTTCCGTCTTCCCCTCCTTTTAGTGTTATTCCTAAGAATCTAGTCAGTTCCGCACTGTCGCTAGTTGGCGCCTCCACCCCATTCCGTTCAACCCACACGCACACCCACGCGTCTTTCCGCACGCGCACACACACACGCGCGCGTTTCCTCGGCCAAACAATAAACAAAGCTAGCTGCTTCCTTTCCTATTTGCAGCGACAACGTCATAAGCGGCATCGTTACGAAAAGAAAGCCTATTTTGCAACCTACTCTCGGGAATACTAGGGGAAATTACGGCCTTTTTACCTCACACTTATATTGCGTTAGATTTCAAAGTGCAATCTATTTATACGCGATTTACTAGTCAAGGCTTTAATTTTAATAATTTGATTTTAAGTTTTCTTCTGCCATTTGTTTTTAATTTGGTTAATGCAAGGTTTAACGATCACGTCCACTTTTTTCCGTTTTACGGTGACTATTCACTAACGTGTTTCTACTACTGAAGTTTTGCCGTTTTATAGTTTCTCCTTAACGTTAATTAATTATATCATTCCTTTTTAATGTAATAAATATGAAAAAGAAAAACATAATCTACTAGTTTCTAGTAGTAAACAAATGAACAAATAATTCTAAAACATGTAAGTATCGCGTCTGCGTTTAACAAATCAAAGCACCCGCTGTCAAATAGAAGACGCATATACCAATGCGTCACAATTGCCTTTGTTCTTTAATACGGTGGATTAAAATTGAGATTTGAATGGTGGAACACGTGAAGTAATTAACAAATCAACCTAGTTTGGAATCGGATAACGACGGACCGAATCGGGTTGATTAAGAAAAGAACAGACAACCGAGACGGGTGATAATGATTTAGAAATACAGGTGCAAAAGGAAAGGCGTACTTAACCGTTTTACTAAAATTAGGTAATTAAATTACTTTTTGTCATAACAGAAAAACACATAGGCAAGTGGTAATTAGAAGAATGGGTTATCGTTAAATTACCGCGTGCTCACTGTCGGGTTATTGTTTTTGTAGCTATTGCAGTGTGTTGTGTATGATTCACACGTTCTTTTAATTTGATAGAACTCATTAATTCGCTGGATTCAAGCGATGTCAGCTAAGTGACTTGCCTGACTTGTTAAGTGACTTGTTTGTTAATTTATCATATTTATGTTGAACCAAGTACGCGTGATCCGGAATGCGATACGCGTAGATCCTTTTTACACCTTTACTCTTGGCGTCAACCGAATTAACCTAACCACCACCGCAGCCACTAACGTAATGCAATCATCGACTTACTTAGCTCGAGCCCCGTTTTGAAGAAGTGTCTTGATGCATTCGCAGTTCCCGACACGAGCCGCCTTGTGCATGGGTGTCTCGCCCAAGTAATCCTGTAAGAAAGAGCACTTGGTGAATCGATTCTTTGTCAGTGTGTGTGGTTTGTGTAGGTGGTGGTATGCTGGAATTGTCGGGATTTTTAAGTGAACTAAAATACGGAAAAACGTGAAATCACACCAATTCCTGATCCACCTTTACGCCTTTAAATTTAAAATAAATGGCTCTTTAATTTCCCTACCCACGGTTTTAAGGAGTAGTATTAAAAAAACGGCAATTCATATCCTGACCCACCGTAATATATACGGGAATTATACCAAGGATTTATACGTGGAAAAACATGAATTTATACCAATTCCTAACACACCGTAAACGCTGTTTAGTTTAAAACTATAAGAATGAAGATATTACTAACCACTGATCCCCTATTATTGTGATTCACAGAGAATTTTTAACTTTCTTTGTATTTAACTTCCGTATTTCCGTATTTTAGTAAATTTTCAAGAGAATGTTAGCTTTCATTCGGTTTCGGCGATTTAATAATGGGCAAATAACATGTCGAATAAATAAAATCGATAAATCGGCAAAAGAGCCTTTATGAAAGATAGTAAAAACGGTGTCCACCCACCACATGACTAAAAGGTCCAAAATTACACACAACCCTTTCATTTTAAAATCAATCGCTTAAGAAAACATGAACGAAAATATAGCGACAATTTTTCAGTAAATTTTTCTACAGCGTATGGCAATCAATATATGATATTATAACAAGGGCATATCATATGTATTTGTTCTTAGTGATGAATACGGCAATTATTTGCAAATAATGATGATTAATTAATCGAAACAGGATTACAAATACCGTTAACTTAGGCAGGGCTAACATGCCGCGAGCTGGGTCCGGTCCATTAAGGGATTTTGACCGGAATTTTTTGACTGTATCTAACCATACCCTGTAATTTAGATATAGAATACTAATCACGTAATAATCCGGCACCCAAAAAAATTATTTACCCTTTGGACCGCTGACTAGTTAACACAATGAAACCTATGTACCCTTGAAGAGCCATTTTAAACGGTATTCCACAAAATTAAAATCACTGGGAGCCGCAAAACTAACAATATTTTCGCAATAAAAGGGAAAACAACACTGTGTGAGATAAAGACGCGAGTGTTCTTCTGTTTGTTTCACTTATGCATGGGTATCAAACTTTTTAAGTGCTATCGTAACAAGAAAATTAATAATCAGAAGGATAAAAAAGCCGCAGGTTGCAGAACCCTGCCCTTTCGTATGTAAACTTCCAATTTATACTTAACACATTGAACTGAACTTACTTTAGAATGAAAATCAGCTCCGGACTTTAATAGTTCAAGTAGACATGTAGGGTGTCCACCAAATGCCGCTATGTGAGCCGGTGTCTGGCTGAATCGGCTTGTTCGTATGTTTACGTTCACACCGGTTCGTAGCAAGCCGTTCAAGCATTCCACCTGTGGTGCACGAATACGTGTGAAGGTAAAGGACAGGTGTACCTCGTGTGGCAGGGAAACAAAGGGAAAAAAATATTGATTTATTGTAAGTTTAAAGATGTATAACTTAAAATAAACTGCGCGGCGTAAAAGTCATTTAATATATAGTTAAATTGGGTTAACCATACATTAAATGTCTTTAGAACTGAATGAAATACTGCAAATTTAACATACGTAGGCAATCGTAGATTGATGAAATAAATCGAATTGAAGTAACCGCGAGGTCTATTTAAAGAAGCCTTTCACGCTTTATTAAATCGCATGGTTGACAGTAACATATGTTGCCGTATATTGAAAGCGTAAAAGGGGCCTTCGTTTTCGGCTTACAGTTCGGTTTGTGTGTTCAAATAACGCGTGTTGTAAAAAAAGGAGCCTTTCGAAATAAACGGTGTTGACGCTTAAGTTAGTATTTACGGTAATTTCGAAAACAACAACACTATGTTTGCTTACATAGGCTAGTAAGGGGCACTTAATACTCAATGGCGAAGAAATATAGCCTAGAGCTACATTAAATCACGAACTTAGCGCTAAAAGAAAGTTATATAAAGCAATTTATTATTCATAACCGCATAGAGTCATAGACGGTTGTGCGTCAACTTTACATTACGTTTTCCAATGTAACTTTAGTTCATCTTAGCGCAAAACAGGTTTTTGGTTAAGTAGTCGAGATTATAGTGCGTGAAAATCGACAGCGGTTTATTACGTGCTTTTTTGACAACATCTTGTGTAAGTAGATTGTAGTAACTGTGCAAGCGGTGCTAGTTTGAGAAAAACATCTTTCAGGAAATGGTGATTTAATGCATAAGCACGGCAACACGAGCTCTATCATTGCTGTAACAGTTTAGCTTACCGTACTGCTGTTGTATTCGTTGTATAACCTATACAATTCAGGGTATATTACGCGTGTTAAGTAACGCGTTTCATTTCTGATAACTATACAAGCAGTTAATTAATCAGCTACTTACTTTTCCGAAGTACGATGCCCAGTGAATCGGCGTCCACCCGTAGAACTGGTCTTCAGCTACCAGTTGATCGGGGCTTGCGACTGCAACTGCCCGGGAAAGTGTTACGCAATCCCCGTCGCGACATGCTTTGTGGATCGGGTACTGTCGCGCGATTACGGCTTCGCTTTCGCTGCCCCAGAACCCCATAGGAGTGTCTTCTTGCGTGTCCATAATAATCCGTATATCTTCCGCTTTCAAACGGTTAAGAAACTTCGAAACTAAACACTTTTGCTCCACTGCTAACTGTACGGTTCGACGCCTACAAATTACACCCACAATTAAGTTTCCTAAGTACAGTTTCGTAAGCACCTTACCACAGTTGAGACACTAGGCTAAAAAAACAATGTAGTGCACTGTTTAAACTTAAAATGAACAGTGCAGTTTACTGTACATTAAAATGAACAAACTGTTAGGCTTGATTTGTCTGATTAACTCACTGATTTTTTTGCAATTTTGCAAATGATAAAACTATCAACCTAAATTGTGCTAAAATACAAGTAATAAGGCGTCTGATAATTTGTACTGACTGCCTAATATACAAAACTTTCAGGACCTATCGCAGAGAACTAGTTATTTTCAGAGCGAATCGTGCCCGAAAAACGTGCAGTACACTCACTATTAGCATCTACGTCGGTCTGGTGGACTTGTTAGGCTCGTACACACGCCGAATTCGACTAAAAGCCCGACAAACACGAGTAACAAAGCATCGGTCTTTCTTCTACCAGTTGCGCGCGACGCGAGTGGAAAATTTTTGAAATCAAATTGCGACTACTCGACCGTATCGTAGACGTCATAATGAACCGGCACACAACATTACTGGTCGCCAGGGGTCACATACTCGGCGTGAAAATTTGCGATTTATTAAGTTTTGCGACTGGTTGTTGTTGACTGTTAAAACGAAAGAGGAAGTACTGAAAACCAACTGTTTCTAATCACAGTCCAGTTATTGTCTAATACACTATTATATCCCATAATTTGCATTCTTATTTGTTGATATTTTGTGTATTTACACTAATACTGAATTTATAAGACTTAATCTTTGAAATTTACGCTCTAGAAAACAGTTTCCTGTTTTACCAGGGTTGCCATTTGGCCTTTTTCACGGCCAAATTTCAGAAATTTGGCCGTACCAAAATCGTCCCGGACGCAAAAAAAATAGTTTGGCCGTGCGGAAAAATCTGGCCGAATTTGGCCGTATAAGAATATTGTCAAGTTTTTGGCCGAAGCGTCATATTATTTTTACGCTGAAGTAGAAATAAAGGAAAAAAGAGAGACAGTATATGGAAATAAATTAATATCAACGGTCTCATTTCCAAATCACAAAGCTGATTATGACGTTTTAAAATAAAATAATAACGATAGAAATTTCTGTATAGTATTTGAACGGGTTTGACAAATCTGGAAGGAATTGAAATTATACAATTTTTCAACAAATAAAGAGATAAATAGCCCAATTGGCTAAATTAAATAGTTTATTTTGCACTTGATACAAATTGGCCGAATTTTGGCCGTAAAGCAAAAACAGTTTGGCCGTAAAGCGTACTTTGCGTCTGGCAACCCTGTGTTTTACAAGAAACAAGCTGAAAAAACATATCCTGACCTGAACCGATGTATTACCAATCAGGAAACCTAGATTCAGTTTCTTTTATGTGGTCTTGAGATTACATACGGTATAGTCACTACGTATTTGTCACAAATTAAATATACATAGAATGAAAACATAAGATTTTCAGAAATGGTTTAAATTAAACAATCTTTTTAAATAATTTTAAAAATCTAAAAATAACATTTTCTACATAACATAAAGGTCTATTTGTTTGTAGGTATTTTTGTTCTCTATATTTAAAAAAAATTTTACTCAGTTTTTAGTAAAACATGCACCTACTTATAATAAACCACCATTATAAAATCTTTTTTGCTCTTTATTTACCATTCTCCCTAAAAAAGCCATACAGTACTGCACTTACACAACATATATTTGGTAACCATTACCCAAAATGCACCTCAAATCGATTAAAACGTAAATAGAAGTTTACACAAATAAAACATCCATATTTAAAAACAAACGTGTCTTCGCAAAATAAACAAGACGGTTTCCATAGTTGGATAAACAAACCCGTAATTTAAAATATGATTGGAGAAGAGTTTACTTCTTACCCCCCCAACCCCACCAGTTACTAATGAGACCGGTAAGACCAGCTTTTTGGGGATTTTCCTTCTTTCCTAGTTTCTTATCAAGTGAGGGGAAAGTTGCATGGTTAAGGGCGACATCGAAGAAAAGTGGTTTGCAAGGAACAGGTTCGAACTTAGGGGGGTAAGCGGAGGTCATTTGAGGGACTTTTGAGTTCGGTTTCCCGATATTGAGCGAAGAAGTTGCAACATCTTCGTGATAAACATCCAATCTTTCCAGGATCGGTATTGATGTATCAACATCTTTCTTTTCTCCCTCCTTTCCAGCCACACTGTCCAATATGGCCGACGCGTGGACTCTATAACGGTTAAATGCGATGGTTTCAACTAAGCTCTCCAACCGACCGGTTTCGACCAACTTAAACTCCGCAATATCCTCGGAAGAACGCATCATCATGTTGATAGCTTTGCGAGAATGTTCCAGAACCCTGTCGTACAATGCCATTGCTTCGGCCCATTTTTTCTCGTTGACGTACGCCTGCGCGACGTAGAAACACCGGAACGCCTGGAAAGCTGCTCTCTGGCTCCCCACGGCGTCAGATATCTCAGAATCAACCTCAATCCCAGGTAACGACAGAACCTCTGTGAGGTTATGTAGCACGCCGTCGTATAATCGAATAAAGTCGCTTGGTTTTGGACCTCGGTGTGCTGAGTCACCTTCAGCTTTCTCAACTGGGAAATTACTCATCAGATTTTGATATTAGACACCAGAGTATAGAGTATTATGTAGATGAGATATTTTGTCATAAAGCACGGTTTATTAGCTCTTAGACATACTGCATTATATTTTCATTTAGGCAAGAAATTTTTGATCAATTTGAATCCAGCAAATTAGGAAATGTTAGTAAATTGCCTGCATAGAAATATAATCAAAGGAAAAAAAATTAGAAAATACCACCCTTATATTTACCTTTATTGATGAATATAAAATATATTTGAAGAAGTTAAAATTGGTTAAGTATCTAGGTGGTATAATTGCCGGCAGATTATTCTGGTGGTTTAGCGTGTCGCCTTTCAGCCAAAGAGTTGCAGGTTCGAAACTGGTCGCTAGCTAGTCAGTTGTGTACTTGGGCAAGGCACTTAACGGAGATTGCCTGAACCCAGCGGATTAATGGGTTCTATTAAATTGACGGACCGGCTTAATCATACACAACACACTACAATAGCTCCAGTAACCCGACAGTGGGCGCGAGGTGATCTGACGATTGCCTGTGTGTTAACCCCCTTGGTTTTCCCATTCACAGCGATAAACATAAATATTGTGTCCTATAACACCTGGATGGAAAACCATTTTGAACCAGAACAAATATAAACCTTTATTTCAAACTCAAAATTAGTAATAATAATATAATAAAAAAACACCCCCACCCACCTGCCCTAGTGCTGAGAAGCATGGAAGGAGACTTGGCTTGGAGACCTCCCACCAGAATCAAGTTCCTTTCAATTGTCTTTGTGAGTCGAAGGTAGCTCAGGTAGGATTGGAGGAACTGTAGGTCCGATACCTGGGGGTCATGGGGGGTTAAATATACCAAGCAAATATAATTGAATAGAAAGTGTCATTTGTAACCTTTGGTTACTCTTACTTTGCAAGCTCAAAAAAATCACTTCTTTGACTATTTATAATGCAAACAATGCATAGCTTGGTTCAACTGTATAGTGTGTAGAATACATTAAAAAAACAAAGTTTAATTAAATAAACTTGCATTTTGCATGTGTTTTGGCTACATTACTGTTGCATGTGAAACGGTAAATCATATGATTAAGACTTTTCTTCAGTTTTGTAAAACTTATTAATCCTTTGGGTTCAGGCAATGTCCCTTAAGTGCCTTGTACAAGAACAGAACCAGCTAGCTAGCGATCAGTTTCGATCCTACTGAAATATGGTCAGGTGTATTAATAATGTCTGTTTGTTTTTTTCTTATATCAAACCATGTGTATGTAGCTGATTTAAGCCACTGTAGTTTTGCCGTTTATCTTCTTCTATTTTGTCCTTGCTCATAACTTTATTACTGTAAAACTACAATTGTATACAACGTATATGCAGTTTTATATTTTTTTGATGTTTCTCCAATGCACAAGTAGGTTATGGGAGAAATTGCACTGTGCAACCCTTTTAGCCGATGTTCTTAACAAGCTGTTAACAATCTAATAGTAATCATCAGATCACCTCGCGTCCACTGTCGGGTTACCGGGGCTATTGCAGTGTGTTTTGTATGATAGATATGTTACTTCAATTTGGTAAAACCCATTAATCCGCTGGATTAGGGCATTGTCCACTGAGTGCCTACATAAATCTAGTTGGGTTTAACGGCCACATTTATTTGTTTGTGTTTTCTTACATAATATCAACAATCAAACTACCCACTAAGTTGTTATTCTTGCAATTTTCCTAATCACAGTAATAAAACAGCAAAATATAGGCGAAACTACGGCCTTTTAGCGTTTTACACAACATGAAAAATACAACCAACCCACACAAAGTGCGTTACCTGGTTAGTTTTCTCGTTAATTATTGCATACAACGCATATGCAGTTTCAGATTTTTCTCTGTTTCTCTAATGCACGGGAGGTGGTCTTGGTAGGTTAGGAGAGAAATTGCACTGTGCAACCTTTTAGCTGATGTTCTTAACAAACTATCAACAATCTAACCCCCCACAAAGTGAGTTACCTGGTTAGTTTTCTCTGTAGCTTTAGAGTGAGGATCGGTACGAATATCATCTCGTGTAATCTGCAGAGCGTCCTTACATTCAGTGAGCAGACGATCGTAAACTTCCACACGAGACTCGCGATCCGATTCGCTTATCGATGACAGATCCGCCTCAAATTCTTTCACGCCTATCAAGAATAATCGAACCTGTTGGGCAGGAATTGAATAAAATCAACTTTTAAATCAACTATTGAATAAAATCAACTTTTTAATCAACTTTTAAATCAACTATTGAATAAAATCAACTTTTTAATCAACTTTTAAATCAACTATTGAATAAAATCAACCTTATATTCAACTATTAAATAAAATTAACTTTTTAATCAACTTTTATAATCAACTATTGAATAAAATAAACTTTTTATTTTTTTGGGGTTCAAATATAAAGTGTATAAAATGTTTTTTTGTCTGTATTATCCTGTATTTAAATCTAGTAGAATGCAGGGTTTCCATAAAACAATAGTTGCAAGTTTCAGGAAAAACAACTTCGATAATAGGAATCGAAAACATTGAAAGCGAAAAAAGTTATTTTATTTACTCAACATACTCCAATGCTTATAATAAACACTGGGAAACACAGGCATTTACCCCAGCCCCCCCCCCCCCCACCACTCTTACAACCCCCACCTTATTATTCTTGATCCGAATGGTTCTATTCCTCCAAACTATCTCACTCATCGAGGCCACTTTCTTCTCACGAGACTCAGCGATGAGGGAATCCAACTTCTGGGATAAAAGAGGATCCTGCCTCCCAGCTCCATGCATTTGTACGAGGTCGTCCATAGCTGATTGGTCTCCAATCGTGTACGCACAATATCTGTGGAAAGTTGTGAATGTTTAAAAAAGCCTGAAGCCACCATAGAATATTTGAAATCTGCACAGACAATAATCGTGTACATACAATATCTGAGGGAAGTTGTGAATAAAGCTCATATTTGAATAAAATTAAAGCCCCAATTGAGCATTCGAGATCTGCACATTAAATGTTTTGATGTCATTTTACTAGCATTTCTCCAAAGACTCTTGAGGGAAAACTATATAGAGGAGCATAGAGGTCAAATGTTGTTTAATGCTCAAGGACA
>CH003425.1:558639-568806 GCA_000149265.1 Ciona savignyi
CCTTGTCAGCGAACATGTCGGATAACAAGGTCACGACCTCTAACCTTTCCTTGGAGTTGTCGGCCTGTGGATTGGGGGTCGAGGGGTTGGGGGTTGGGGGGTCAGGGGTCATGAGTTATGGGGTCAGGGGTCGTGAGATCGTGGGTTGGAGGTCAGGGGTCGTGAGGTCATAAGGTTGAAATAAAAATGCGATTGAGAGGGGGGTTAAAATAAAAGGGGGTTAAAATCTACAAAATCAGAGATAGGGACATCACTACAAGATTATAATGTCAAAGTTAAATAAGTATTGGTGAATTATCCAAATATAATGAGTCAATCTGTGAGGATGGGGGTTAAAAATAGAAATAACAACCATGGACAGATTGTACAAGACTATAGAATGAAAGTTAAATATATATTGTTGTATTTATCCGAACATAATTATATATTTCTAAAACACAAGCCTACAGGGGATCAAAATAATACAAATGACAGATAGAAATGAATGAATAGCACGATAATATCGGTTTACAGTAACATTTGTATGGTGGCATTTATCCGAATATTATATCTGATAATTTCTAAAACACACGGCAAGAAAACTGTTGTCTGTCAAACTGTCAATGAGTTAGCTCAGTGGTCACTGCATGGTAAGAGTTAATCCCAAAGTTGTGAGATCGATTTTTACCTAAGGACAGATATTTTCTGACTTACCATTATTAGACTTATCATTTATACCTGTCCCTGATGGTCATAGTAATTCTCTTTACAACAAATAGTATGATTTGGATTGGAGTCTGGGCTACAATTCCTTGTTATTTGATAACTTAAATCTAAGAGCAGAAAATTTCACAAAAAAAAAAAATTACCCATCACTACTATATAGGGATGTGCAAATTCATAAAAACTCATAACGTTTAACCGATTGAACAATAAATCAGTTAACCGTTAACCAATGCACAGCCCTACTACTATACCAAGCAACTTACCCTCAATCGGAGTTCAAGTTGCGGCAGAACACTAAGCAGCAATTGTGGGGTGATCTTGTAAAGCTCTGGGATGAGTTTGGTCCAATGGGCCGACATTCGACTGTGTTCGGGTCGGTTTGCCAGAATAACATTCTGGAAAAACTGAACAAAACAGGTCGATTATTTCCATGTTTTTGTTGGATTAACCAGATAGAGCATCGTTATCAAGCTCGCAATCGCAACTGTGGTTTGTATGACGTAACAAATGATTAAATCTGGTGTTATAAGAATCTAACATTATGATGCTGATGAGTATTAAGACTCCAGTATTCGGAGTATAGTAAACCCAGTATAATAAAAATGTTATACTTTAGTTATATAGAAAACAGTCGTGGTAATGTTAAATAGTTTTTTACATGCGAGAGTAAATTATTACTCAGGCTCAAGTAAGTAATCATGCAAGTATTACTCGCGCGGATTTTTGTCACATACTAATCAACTCTAAAACTTCCCATGTGGGGTACTTGCATTAGGAATTGTTCTACTACGGGTTTAAAATCAAATATTAAAAAGGTCAAGGGTTCTAATCACACTTTTGATAATTAAAATGTTTGGTTGTAGCGATCTTTCTTGTATTCGTGCCAACAGTAAAAGAACAACGAAATAATGGATTAAACATAATGTGGTTAAAACACAAGAGAAAGGCCAAGCCCGCTTCGGTTCACAGACCGTGACGTAGCCAAGTCGCTAAAATGTGTTGATATAATCCCACCTGCATAAGGAATTGTTCCTCCAAGGGTTTGAAATCAAATATTAAAAATTCAAGGGTTCGAATCACACCTTTGGTAATTAAAATGTTAAGTATATATTCCCACCTGCATAAGGAATTGTTAATACTCGCATGATTACGGATTTTTAGCCCTGAAGGTAGGGATGCACGAAACTAGAATATCTTGGTATTCTAGAATAGTTATTTCGAATCCAGAATATCGAATCCTATTCTATATTAAAAAGCAAACTCCAGTTAAAGTGGCAGGATCGTCAAAAATTCCTGCTTCTGCTGACTACCTCTTTGGTCAGTGTGATTACATACTTATAATCATAGGCGGCGACTTCAGTAAAATGTTACCATTGCGCGAAATTGTATGACGTCACAATCGGCCCTATGCCTCGAACTAACTGGGATAGAACTATGATACTAACGATTTACAAAGCTAAAAGATTAAGCCAGGAGGAGTTTAAGTGTTTAATCTAACTACTTCCCCCGCTGAAATATTGCATGGTTATACGCTGCTCAGCGTCAACAATACGGAAAGAATATACCAAATATTTATGTGTCTGCGAGGGCTGTGCAAGAACCCAGATTCTTATAACGGTTAACTGATCAAAGAAAAAAACCGTTAACCGTTAACCGATGTTAGCCTACTGTTCTCTCTAGCTAATACTTAGTAATGGAAAGAACATGGGGAAAACGGGAGTGCGTCGTCAGTGGTCCTGTATTGAATCTAGGTCAACGTAACCCTAGGTCAAACCGCCGATCAAAGCAATAAACACCGCTGGAAAAGCGGCGCTGCGGTTAGACGATTTAATGTGATAATTATTTAAATGCGCAGGGAATTTTTTGCGTTATTATAAAACAGACATTGCGGCGCAACGGTGGAAGCCTGCGCGCTTATAATATCCGTTGTAATCAACGCTGTTGCAATATGTACAATGGAAATAAAAAGGAACTCCATGCAATTATAGTTTCTTAATGTGCAATGTATATTATTTCGAATCCAAATATTCGAAATAAACGTAATATTTGGATTCGAATCCTACGGGATTCGAATCCGGAAGATTCGATATTCTAGTTTGTGCATCCCTACCTGAAGGTCACTCTTAATCAACTCAAGAACTCCTACCTGCATAAGGAATTGCTCCACCACCACCACTGTCCTCTTGAGCAAATCCCGTGCAAGTTCGTACGCTGACGGGTTCATCTTACGCGCAGTGTCGAGCAGACACTCCAATATGATGTCTAGAAGGGGTTGGGGCACCGATGCGCTGTCCGTGATCGCGAACCCCATGATATCGAGCATGTGGGTCCGCACTTGCTTGTCGTGGCCCGAACTGGGATGGGGGGGTTACAAGTTATTTTTTTGGGGGGGGTCATGATAAATTATGTGGGTGGGATGAGAATTTAGGGGGCGATGGGGGGCGGGTAATTATAATGGGACTAATGGGGTCAGCACTTGCTTGTCGTGGCCCGAGCTGGGGTGAGAGGGGTATAACTAATGGGGGTGGGGGGGGTACATGATATTTTTTGGGGGTCATGATAAATTATGTGGGTAGTATGATAATATCAATTAAGACGCATCAATTGTAAAACGATTTACAAATTTGTTATTACTCCAAAAAATACAATTAACGATTTAAAAATTGCAATTAACGATTTAACCTATTTGTCTGCTTGTCAAACAAAAAGCAATCAGTAATAAAGTAATCAGACAACTTAACTCTTGTACTCATTATTACAAAGCATTTCCAACTTTAAAGCATCTAGTGTCGCTCACAAAGAAACATTAAGGTCATATTTTTATTTGTAAGATATTGCAAATCCTCACTAATTCTTCCAACTCTAATGCATGATGACAGAAATTATGATCCAAACATCGGACAATTACCCAATTTGTCGGAACTCTTTTTGGTCATTTTACAGACGTTTTTTAGGAACACCAAAATTTTAAGAAAATTACCACAGAAACACCAAAAATCAAGAAATATATATATTTTTTTTTCACCCAAGCAATAAAATAATTTATAAATATACAATATACTTAAAAAAGAAGTAACTTACTTGACGGTGCTGAAAAGTGTCTTAAAAACGGAGCAGAAAATTTCCAATGTTGTATTTGGATCATCAAGGTCAATACATATGTTGTACGACTTGATCGTGGCTATGTTCTCAAGGATGTGAAATGCTTTGGGGAAGAATGGTCCTTTGGAATCCTTGAGCAATCGAAGCTGATCCGTTACAAACATGAAGATGTCCTGGATTGAAACATATGTTAGCAATGTAACCAGTGTGTTAATTGGGTAGAATTAATGTAACATAAGTAATAGTTCTCGAAAGTAAAGCTCTATAAAGAGGTCCTAAATTTACGTTAATTGTTTTAAAATTTGCAGTTTTTTCAATTTCGTTATTTTCACAATCAAATAACAATAACAAAATTTGAGTAAATTAAATTTATTAATACATGAAAATTAAAAAAAAACATTATACAGACAACGGACGAGAGTATTTACTAGATAAGAAGATAAAGTATGTTTAATCTTTATCCAGACAACTTTCAGCATGGTAAAGGATTTTAATTGCAATTATAGTTACATAATGTAAGGCCAGAAAATTTTAGTCTCCAGTGTGACACGAACTTTTATCTTAAGATTAATTGATACCAAATTGTTTATAATATTAATTTCGTTATTATAATTAAAAAAGTTTTATTTTGTTGTTAGTTCCCTTAATTACATTAAAGACGAATATCACAGCTATTTAGAAAAAGAGGAAACAGGATAAAATGGTAAAAATAAAGTAGTTTTAAAACGTCAGTGAATACAAAGAAAAAAGTAACTTGTTCATCAAACCTTTATAAGGCAATAAAAAATGCAGAAGTAAATAGCAAAGAAAAAGCTATCTATTGACAATTACGTAATAACATAACATACTGTTGTTGTCACCATACACGGCGTTAAAGTAAAATGAACACAATTATTTCTACCTTAATTTTATCCCAATATTAGAGGCAATCTAATAAATACATATGTTATAATATAACATAAAACTGTTGTTGTTACCATAAACATGGGCATAGCCTACTAAGTAAAATTACACAAATAACTCTCTATTTATTATTTCTACCTTAATTTTATCCCAATATAAGAGGCAATCTAATAAATACTTATGTTGTAATATAAAATAAAACTGTTGTTATTACCATAAACATCGACATACCTTACTAAGTTGTCCGGCCCGTTGGTCTAAACGGTTAAGTGCATCGCCTTTCAATCGAAAGGTTGCAGGTGCGAAACTGGTCGCTAGCTAGTCGGTTGTGTCCTTGGGCAAGGCACTTTAAGGACATTGCCTGAACACAGCGATTAGAATGGGGTGTCTACCAAATTAAAGGAACGTGTCTATCATACACAACACACTGCAATAGATCCGGTAACCCGATGGTGGACGCGAGGTGATCTGACGATTGCCTGTGTGTTAACCCCCTTTCCCATTCACGGGTATAAAGATGAATATCCTATCCTATCCTATCCTAAGTAAAATTATACAACTAACTCTCTACATTTCTACCTTGATTTTATCCCCGGATCGAAATGGGTTCTCAGGAGCGTAGAGACGAAATAGATCGGCCAATATACATCCGATGAGGATCCTGCAATGCTCGTCGCTCGTCTCTTTGATAAATTCATCCTGGGTGATGAAGTGGCAGAACGGGAGGTATGTCCTCTTCAGGTCTTCCTCTTCTTGCTCCAGTTGGGAGAAGAATTTGCAGCATTTCTGGATCAAAAAAACATAATTTTGTTGATGTTAATGTATGGTACAAGCTACTCCAAGACACTTTAAAAGGGTTTAACACACGGACGTCAGATCACCTAGCGCCCACCCTCGAGTTACTGGAGAACCTACTGGAAAGTTCGTATGATGCGGCGGATATATCTGGCGTGGCGCACGGACTACTTTTTCGGGTATTGGCGAAGAAAACTCCAAAAATCATGCTGGCGTGGCGTGATTATATCTCCTTTCATTTATGTCAGTATTTTTATAACTTTAAGCTTTATATTTCAAAGTTTATTTGAAAATTATGCAACTTCGTTTGGGGTGGCGCAAATTGGCATTGCTGGCGTGGTGCAAAATTTAGGTTAAAAAATGTTGGCACAAAAATCCGGCGCACAGAAAACGAATTTTCCAATAAGACTGGAGCTATTGCAGTGTACTGTGTATGATTCACACATTCCTTCAATTTAGTAGAACCCATTATTCCGCTCGGGGCTAGTGACCAGTTTTATGCGATTAATTAGCATAAAAGCAGGCTTACAGGACGAAACACACAATTTACGATCAAAAACTTCACCTTTAAAACTTTAGCCATTTCAGTAGGGTTCATATCCGATGAAATATCTTTGACACCGGAAGGAAAAACCAAATCTCCCAATTCAGAATCATCCATTTTGCTGAAGTTTTAAATGCCTTCTTAAGATATCAAAATTGTCTTTGTGCAGAAATTGCTCACTTTAGGCGAACGAATGCCTAAACCATTTTAGCAAGAGCCAAAAGCTACCTATATTACTCTGCAACAAAAGTAAGATTATTTTAACTAATTTGGGTTATCATTTTGACGAACAGTTTTATTTATAACCTGTTTATACACGCAGTTAGAAGGTTGTCTGTCTACAATTTTAAAAACAAGTATGGTATAGCAAGTATATTATGACTACAGTTAATATATACACTTTTCATTTTTGTAAATTGATGAATTGTAGCGATTTACTCTTGCAAGAACAAGGCAGATATCAACACAAATTGCAAAAACTTGCATAAAATTGTCTGACAACATTAAAACGAAACCGTCCCCGTAAATTAAAAGTTCGACTTGCCTACGCTGGAAGGTATTACGGCGGGAACAGTATAGTCGCCATACATGGGTATGTAAACAAACTCTGATACAGTTTTAATGTGGAATTAAATTTTAATTACCGATAATTTAAAACCTAAAAATTTAATTAAAAAACTTGACTAAAGGCAATAAATCGAAAATCTTTTAAACATTTTCAGTAGCGTTTTAAAAAAATTTAAGACAATTTTAAGGATTTAGTCTTGGAATATGCTAATGATAATGCATAAACCAAAAGAAAACGTTTAGAATACACATTTAGCCAAATACAATAACATATTTTGTCATTTTACCGTTTTTCATCCTATCCATTTTAGAGGTGACAAAAACGCCGCGAGTTTTTCCTTCATCTGATTGGTCGGGAATATCGTGACGTCATTAGAGGAATAAAGTGCACCCGCGCTAAGCTTAAGCGTGATTTTTTGATGATTGTTTTTTTTATTTAATAGATAAAACGCGAATAAAAAACCTTCACTGTAACATTTTTGCCTTATTTAACGAAAAATGAGTAAAATTTTAGTTAAAGTATAGTCAATAATCCTAACGTAAACTGTGTATAATATAATTAGCAATGTTTGGTTCCCAAATACGATTTATTTGATGTGTATGTGGTGTTACGTGGTCAGATGTCGTATTGTCAATTCCATTTGAACCAATTTTCGTAGATATTTCAACTTTGTGGTGAAAAATTGTATCTAGGTTTTTATTTACTTGAATAGTGGATAATGGGGGACGAAACGACCCAGAAACCAAACCAGGTACGTCTGTCACTTAATGTTTTTTTTATAAAGATTCACGCAAATGGTAATGGCCTTTGTGGGGCAACACTAAAATTAAGAAAACTAATTTAAGACCTAACCAATATTTCTAACCCGGAAAATAACCCAGACTCCAACCCCAGGTTTAAAACCAACTCTATGTCAACCACTTTGTCCGACAGATTAGTCTGGTGGTTTAGTGAGTCCCATTTAGCCTAAGGCTTGCATGAGTGCGAGGTGATCTGACAATTACCCGTGTGTTAACCCACTTGGTTTTCCCATTCAAGGGAATAAACATTAATATCCTGTCCTGTCCACTGAAGAATTTTTATAAAGATACATGCAACTGGTAATAACCTGTGTGCCATTTCCTTGGTCTGAGGTTATGGCGCACATGGAAATTATCTGGTGACATGCACCACTTTTTGTTAAATTATACCGGTTTCAAAATGGATTCACATAAAGCAACAGTAAAAGAAAGTACCTGCGCACAATAAATGAAAAGTAACCTCAATATTAATCTCAACTCAGGCCTAACACTAACCTGAACCACTAATTGCTTAATTTTAGTGAGCAATTACCCTATTCCCCTCTCTCTCCTTTTAGTGTTTTCCTTCACACGTATAGCTCATTTATTTTTTTAAAAGGCGCCTTTGGTACACTCGTTTTTTTGTCAAAAGCAACCATACTTTTTACACCAGACTTAAAGAAGATATAAAAGAACACATTAATGGATGTTGACAGTGTGTAACTTTGTTTGTATCGCCAATATTAACCCTTAGTCCATTCAACAATAACCCCTTTAAACTGTTTCATAATAATAGCGTACTGCTTTGACAATTGACCGTTTTCTATTTTTTTTTTAAAAAATGCTCTTTTGTTGTTATTTTCTAAATATTATTTCACTTGATTTGCAGGATGTAAAAAGTGAATCAAGTGATCATATCAACCTTAAAGTTACTGGATCGGTAAGCAGCATGTATAGATTTTATTTTATAGTGTTGCATTTTAGCCCGATTTATTTTAATGTTGCTCGGTCTATATCCTCGACCGCCACAATGCAACTACACAACTGTACAGCTCACATAACTACTACTCGCTTAAAGCAAAAAGACACAGCCAAATATACAGAAAATCAGGCAATCAAGTAATCAACGAAACAAGGGCAATAATGTGAAATCGGCGAGCGTCCAAAAATGCAAGGAATTTAAACCCACCACATAGAAATAAAATAAAACTTTACAATAGGATACTTGTACTTTAAATGTTCATGACTGATTTTATTGATTTTTATTTTAAAATTTAGTGATGTTTGAAATTCGATAAAAAATTCATTGTCAATTATTTACCATTCAAATTATACCTTCACACAACTTTTTTGTTTTCTGCCAACCTGTTTTAACACTAGGGAGGTTAATATGTAAATCAGTTTGATTTCAACAATTATTTTTGAATTAATAAATTTGAATTTTAAATTTTGAACCGCTGTGAAATATATTTTTCGTATCATTTTAACACAAGTCCCACTATAAGAACTTATTTTTGAATTATTAAAATAAAAGAAACATTTACCAGTACCCGGTATCAATAAATTCCCACTTTAATCTTGATTGTGGAGTAGGGATAGGGATAGGATATTCATGTTTATCCCCGTGAATGGGAAAACCAAGGGGGTTAACACACGGGCAATCGTCAGATCACCTCCGGCGGCCCCACGCGGGTACCGGAGTTATTGCAGTGTGTTGTGTAGGATTCACACGTTCCTTCAATTTAGTAGAACCCATTAATCCGCCGGGTTTAGACAATGTCCGTAAAGTGCCTTGCCCAAGGACACAACCGACTAGCTACGACCAGTTTCGCACCTGCAACCTTTCGATTGAAAGACGACGCACTTAACCCGTTAGACCAACGGGGCCAGGACTAATAGACAACTCTACCCCCACAACAACATATATTATGTTCAAATATGCAGATTATTTTAATAATGTTTTCATGTTTCTATCCAGGATGGATCTGTGGTGCAGTTTAAAATCAAGCGACATACACCATTAAGGAAGCTTATGCAAGCATACTGTGATAGACAGGTATGAAGTCAATATTATGCATCTTGTAGATGGCTGGTCAATTATTGGACATTTTTGGTTTATCTTGCATCTTGTAGACGTAGTGGATAAATCGTTCAATCTTGTAGTGGATAAATCGTTCAATGCATCTTGTAGACGGCTATTATTGGACATTTTTAGTTTGTCTTTATGTGTATTGAATTATTTTGTACATTGAACGATTTATCCACAAGCTTCTGTTAAAAGGTATTACTATGAATTCACGTTAATAAATTAACATCACATTAAGTACATATTACAATTAGTTATATGGGAAGTTTCTTTTTTAAATTAGTAGCACTAAATGTTTGGATAAAAATATATCTGTGTCGTATTTTTATTAATATATCTGTGTGGAGTTGTTTTTATGTATGATGCTCTAGTGTTGGATTTGTGTTTCCTATTTATCCACAGCTTATATATATATTCTTTCATTCCTTTTAGGGCCAATCAATGAATATGATTCGATTTCGATTTGACGGGCAGGCAATTAACGAAAATGACACTCCAAACAAGGTAAAGATTATTTAATATTTAGGAGATAAATACAGTAATTTGTGTAATATCATGCAGATAAGACTACTGGTTGCAATAGAATCTATATCACTAAGTGTAGTAAATTAGTTCCACCATGGCTTAATGTGTGGGTGTGTTATTTAGACCATAAAATCAAAGATATAATGATGACTTGTGTTTA
>CH003425.1:570156-613990 GCA_000149265.1 Ciona savignyi
GAGCCGCACAAACTGCTCAATTTTCCTTTTATACTTTGATAATCGGTGTAAATAATCATTCTAGCTTGAAATGGAAGACACAAACTGCTAAATTTTGCTTTTTTGCACAAACTGCTAAATTGCTAAAAACTGCCGCACAAACTGCTAAATTTTGCTTTTATACTTCGATACATATTCAGACAATAATCGGTGTAAATTATCCTCTTAGCTTGAAATGGAAGATGAAGACACCATCGACGTATTCACCCAACAAACCGGGGGTTCCCGATCATGAAAGCAACAAACAATCTCACCACAACAACCCCCCCGCAGACCACTTTCCTGCAACCCGTTCACTTCTCGCTAAATTTTTGAGATATTTCGTCATTGGTTTTTAACAATTCCATCGGTCTTTGCCGAAATATTTGTTGTTTTTTCCGTTTTTTTCCTTGGTTTGAAACAGGTTGACTTTTATACCTGTGGCTTGAAAGATTCAGCAAAGTTAAATGATCTAATGAACACATTTTCACATTTGAACTTACAATCTGATTTTTTTTACGTATTCCATTTAAAAATGCTGCGATTTAAAAATTCATCTAAACCCACTATTATTGGTTCCCAAAGTTTTACAAACTTCTCCAAATGCGACCAATATATGGTTTAACTCTAGACCGATAATAAAATAAAAAATTGTAAATATTAATTTTGAAAAGTGATGTATATTAACCAAGGATAGGATATGTTAGAATATTCATGTTCATCCTCTAGAATTGGAAAACAAAGGAGACACACATGCAATCGTCAGATCACCTCGCGCTCACCGTCGGTTTACCTGAGCTATTGCAGTGTGCTGTGTATGATAGTGTTTCTTCAATTTGGTAGAACCCATTAATCCGCTGGTTTCAGGCAATGTACGTTAAGTGCCTTGCCCAAGAACACAACCGACTAACTACGAATTGTATACCCGGAACCCTTTGGCTAAAAGGCAACGCACTAATCCACCACGCTATTGAATCGGATTCTGTTTTTTCGTCCGGTAAGGCCTAGGATAGAATATTCATGTTTATCCCCGTGAATAGGAAAACCAAGGGGGTTAACACACGGGCAATCGTCAGATCACCTCGCGCCCACCGTCGGGTTACCGGATCTGATAAAGTGCGTTGTATATGATAGACACGTTCCTTAATTTGATAGTACCCATTAATCCGCTGGGTTTAGGCAATGTCCGTTAAGTGCCTTGCCCAAGAACACAACCGACTAGATAGTGAAAGGCGATGCACTTAACCGTTAGACCAACCGGCCGGACGAAGTATGTACATTTATCCAACCTATTGAATTTTGATGTGTTGTTGACAATCTTTATTGAACAATATAATAGTATACGATCCATGTAACAGCTCCAGCAACTGGACAGTTGGCACAAGCTATCCGATGGTAACCTTGGATAGATCCTTCAATGTGAATTCCCCCACCTACATGTAGAAATTATCCATCAATGTAAACGTCTAAATATGAACTGTAGCACACATTTCTACTGTAAGTATCCAGGTTTACCACATTGGAAGCTTATTACAACTATTTGCTCGGTTGTTTAGAATTGCAGGAATATGTAGCAATTTTGATACCATTGTAGGGAGCCGTTGCAGGGGGCTGCCTATTTCGTTAGATTGTTCCTTGTATGCCCCAGGTAAGCCGGTTACAACACCTGATGCGATCTGCGATTCCCTACGCGCTATCTCGACTCTCGGAGGTGCGCTAATTACTTGAGGTTTTCTGCGTAAATGTCTCTTTGACTTCTGTGGTTCGACGATAAACGCCTCAGTAGTTTTATAACTGTATTGAGCAATTGAGGCGATTAACTTGGTACCGATTACGAGTTAAATCGTTAGATGTTGCAACGATATAGATTCCAGATAAAACTCTCAGTATAGACACATACAAGATGTTACTTTAATGCGTTAGCACTCTCTCTTTCTCCTCTTTTTTTAAGCAAAAGTAAAATAAACTTATATAGGCAAAGTATGACAGCTGTGGTTATAATCGTAAACCTAATAATAATATTTCAACATGACGGAATGTCAGCGCAAATGCCGGCTGATGGGATCGTAAATCTTATGTAACACATGAGGTCGCTACACCATATTTGCAAAAACTGTATTTTCATTTAATCGACGCCGGCTGTGTTAATTCCGTCATCACCATGACGTCATTGACACTTAAAGCAGTTGTTTTCCATCTACGTCATTATTTGCTTTATAAAGCGTTGAGCGTTCAATTAATACACATACATACATTGACATATAACTTAATAAATATACATCTACGAGTGGAGTTTTACGGGTTTTCCGTTAAGTGGAGGTTCCGCTTCAACTCGAGTTTAGTTCAACTCCATGTGTGTACATATGGAGTCGGAACGAAGATTTATGTGCCATTTATAGACGGCAGCAGACCATGGGGACTTGGTCCCGGCCAATTTAGATGCGTGAAAAAAACCATGGCCCCACAAATATTACCGTCTGGGTGATCGGGACCGGATGGGTAGTAAGTTCTATCTTCATCCGGACCACTTTCTGCTCTGTCATGTACTTGTGCATAACACTTTATAGACATCACATGAAGTAATATCAATGCACAGCATGAAACACAAGTGGGAATCTCTTCCACATTACAAGTAGGTTTTCGGTATAAGACTTCACCTCAGTTAAACACAAATTTTTTACCAAAAAGTTTTTTGGTAACATGGCTATGTACATCAGCCAATCCAATCTTTGTTATAGGATAGGATATTCAGGTTTATCCCCGTACATGGAAAACCAAGGTGGTAAAATTAACACACAGGCAATCATCACATCACCTTGCGCCCACCGTCGGGATACCGTATATATTGCATTGTGTTGTGTATGATTCACACGTTCCTTCAATTTGGTAGAACCCAATAATCCGCTGGGTTCATAATATGATATAATAATGCAAGTACTAAACCGTGTTAACAAAACAGCCATACATATCCACCAAAGGTTCATGGTTTATTATTGACGCCATAACATCGAATAAGGGCAGCAAACTACAATGAAATTACACACAATTCGCGAAACAGCAAAACGCACAAGAAACGAATCTTCCATATTTATCTGCGGCAACCAATATTTTCAGCAACTTTAGTTAAAATAGAAATATCACGTTGACGAAAAGCAGACTGAAGAGAATTGGAAAACGAATGATTAATTTGAAACAACGAGAAATCGCGAGAAAAATAGAAATCTTAGATCTGCGGCTCATCTGGAAGAGTTAGCGAAGTTTCGATCGATTCTTCCGATATTTCGTTCGATTCGTTTAAAGTTTGTTGGTTTTCTTCCTGTGATTGAATCAGCTCCTCATCTGTGCTCATCTGCTCCATAGGACCAGGGATTGTGTCTTCTTCTGTCTTCTCGGAGGGTGGAAGATCGATCTCGGGGTCATCCAATACAAGAGGACCAGGGTCCTTTGGGAGGTTGGCGGGATCTTGATGATCAACTTGGATGTTGGGAGGATTATCTTGAAGGATAGGATGATCTTCTGGGTAGGATAGGAGCACCATCTGAGATGATAGGAGGATTATCTGGTGGGTTGGAAGGATTATCTTGGATGTTGGGAGGATCTTCTGGGAGGATAGGATTATCTGGTGGGTTGGGAGGATTATTTGGAAGGTTTGGATGATCTTCTGAAAGGATAGAAGGATCATCTTGGAGGATAAGAGGATCATCTGGCGAGTTGGGGTGATCATCTGGAGGGTTGGGAGGATCGGATGGAGGGTTGGGAGGATCGGATGATTCTTCCAACATCGGGACAGGAGTGGGGGGGATTTCTGGTGGTTCCTCCTGTGGAGATCAGTGGATGGTGTTTGTGTGGTTGATTGGTTGGAGCATTGGAAAGTAGTTGGAAGGTTGTGGGATCGAAACTATCCGCTGACTTTTTGGTTCTGTGCTTGGTGGCGTTTGTGTGGCAGGTTGGGTTAATTGGTGGTTTGCTGGTAGCTGGTTGGTTGTGGGATCGAAACCAGCTTGCTAGATAGTTTTGTCGTTAAACAAAGCTCTTATATCGCTTCAGTGGGTTAATGAGTTCTACTAAAAACTGAAGAAAACGTTTCAATCATCGTAAAACAGCCGAATAGCTCCGATATCCATCCTAATTTTTTTTTAACCGAGCCAAGTTTTGAACCCATGATGGGATCATAACTCAGACCGTTTTTGTATAGTAGTCGGTATATGTATCGGTCGCGTTAACCAATTGGCCCCGCGTGTACCTGAATAACGAATATCCATCACAATTGATAACGTTCGGGCAAATAACTAAACGAGTTGCTGGTTGTGTTATTAGGCAAAGCTGTGGTAACCATATCATGAATAATTTATCTTATAACTAGGTCGAAACTGGTCGCTAGCTAGTCGGTTGTGTCCTTTGGTATGGTACTTAATGGACATTGCCTGAACCCAGATATATAAACAGCATGTACTCCAAACGCCACACAGCAGCAGATGTTGTTGGGTTATATCTGAGGAAGGTTGCAGGTTCGAAACTAGTCTCTAGCTAATCGGTTGTGTGCTTACCCAAGGCACACTACACCCATTATCCCCAAAACACCTCATAATCCAGAAAAACTGGTTGCTGGTTGCAAGGCACTTAGCAGATGTTACCTGGACCACTCTTTTGTTAGCTAATTTATATTGTCTTGAGGAATAACTAGGTTAAAACCAATTAGTTACTTGTGTCCTTAGGAACGGTACATAGTGAAAAACCCAAATATCACATATCCCCCACTCCCAAACACCAAAACACAAACGATTGTATCCAATGAAGAGTGGCAGAGTCAAACAGGTCACTAGATAATTGGTGGTATCCTTGGCCAAGATACTTTGCACCCATCATCCGCCCAAAACACCTCATAACCCAGACACAACAAACCTTGTTGTACAAGAGTCAACCTGTCCGACCGAATAACCAAACACCTCATAACAACCACCAAGAACCTCTACTTGAGGAGCAGGTTATAGGCACATAGTGGAGAACCCAAACCCCACGCATACCCCACCCCCTAAACACCCCCCCCAAACACCCCCAAACCACCCACCTCTACTTGAGGAGCAGGTTCTTCCACCTCAGTTTTCTCCTCCATCGGATCCACCACATCCCCCTCCTTGGCCTCCATCCTCCCAACATCTTCCGACATCTGGGAGACGATGGTTTGACTGATCAGCGACTTCTTGTTCATCGACAACCGCTTTCCTGGGGGGGGGGTTATGAGAGAAAGTAAAATGGAGAAGAAAATATTTTTAATTTGGAGATTTTGACGACTCCAAGAAGAATAACCAGTGAAAGAAATATTTAAATTTTTTGTTTAGTTGAAATTTTCACTCAAAAAACCCTACACATGGCACACCTGACACACATAGCACACCCACACCATAAACTTTAACGTCTACAATTCCAGATTTTCTTACTTTTCTTTTTCCCAAGAAAAGATTGGCCCTTTGGTTTCGATTTCTTCTTTATGATTGCCTGTGTATCTGCTGCAGCTGGAATAGAAAGATGGTGATATTAAAAATACATTTGCATATCTGCATGGTTGGTACCAATTAGAAGTCCCGCTTAAGCCATATTCATATTAACTAGAATCTCAATCATATACAACACACTGCAATACTTCAGTAACCCGACGATGGGCACGAGGTGATATGACGATTGCCCGTGCGATAACTCCTTGGTTTTTCCATTTACGGGGATAACCATAAATACCTAAGTCCTTGTCGTTCTAATAACAGTCTTTTTTTGCCTATCGACAGAAATAAACACGGTCACCCAATACCACCCAAGAAGAAATCGACAATCCTACCCAAGGAGAAATACCTTGTGTTAATTCATCCACCAAAATAAACATGGTCACCCAAACCCTACAATAAAACAGCAATCCTACCTTGAGAATTAGCGGGGGGCTGGAGCTCATACCCCACCAGTTCACACCAGCCCACCGGGTAAATATCGGACGATTGGGAATCGACCCATTGATCGTATTCATTCTCCCATCCATCGAAGTGAACTCGTAACAATCGGCCCACTACTCTGTAATGAATGGGGGGTGTGATGTCATAATGATGTCTATGAGGGGGTGGTTGTAATGATGGTATGGCGGATATTCGGAAGACCAGTTGAAGGGTTGTGGGATCGAAACCTGTTGCTAGCTAGTTGGTTGTGTCCTTGGGTGAGGCATCCCACAATATATTAGTATTAAAAAAATAATTGTATTAAATAAACAGTACCAATGTCCCAATCATACAAAACACACTGCAATAGCTCCGGTAACCCGACGGTGGGCGCGAGGTGATCTGACGATTGCCGTGTGTTAACACCCTTGGTTTCCCATTAAAGGGGATAAACATGAATAGCGGACTTTGCCCAAAACCAGTGCCTAATGGATTGTACTTAGTTAAAGGAACATCTCAATCATAACAACACACTGCAATTACCCTAGTGACCTGATGGTGGGCACAAGGTGATCTGACGATTACCCGTATGTTAACGATCGCCATTTCCCCATCTTCACCAATAAACACCACACAAACCATCAAACCCAACGAACCTGGCCACAGTGGCGACGCACAATAGCCGCGGCTCCATCAAGTCCACGGCTTCCAGCTTCATACCTGGCATGAAGCCATGCGAGATGAGCTCATCATTGAAGAGATGTGCAGGTGCCGCTTCAGTATTCGTGTCTTCGAGGTATCTTTCCCATAGGAATGGACCTTTATGGTCTGGTGGGGGGGTTTGTTGGTGAAATTTGTGGTTGGTTGTTGAGTTCTATGTCGAAAGGTTGTGGGATTGAAACCGATTGATGGCTGTTGGTTGTGTGCTTGAGTTAGTCCAGCGGTTCCCAAGTATTTGACAAACCATTATTCGAAAACAAAGCAACGTTAGTCAGCAAATAGTGGCAGTTAACACCGAACAATGGATTTTTAACAAGTAAAACGAATACTGTATGGGGTTGCACACCAGGCTTATACATCTCCAACTAAGACATGTACTGTAATTTTTTGTGAGGAAATAATATAATAAATGCAGCAACTTCCGCATGCTTTAGCGGCGCCCCTGGCAAAGTCTCGCGGCTCCCCAGTTTGGAAACCGCTGAGTTAATCAATTAGCTGACATCGCCGAAAGAAAATGGACCTCTTTTTCTACCTTTGAATCACTTATATAAATAAAACTTATATTGTTCCACTAGGAGCACTTACATTTCCAATTGCTGGAATCAAAAAATAATTCGGAATAATTTCCGGGCAACACTAAAAGGAGGGAAAGTGGAAAGGAGGAAAACTGCTCACTAAAACTAAGGAAACTAATTTTAACCCTGCCCCAAACACTAATATCAACCCCAGAACTAACTCTAACCCCATGTTTAAAACTAACTCTATTGTCATAATCTTTATTTTAATATGCAGTTTCCCTCCTTCCCGCTTTCCCTCCTTTTAGTTTTCTTCATAATTTCCTGTTTAAATTAATTTCAAATATTGATTGTGGAATAGACACGAGTAGCGTTGTTAACATCACCACTTACCTTTAGGAGGGGTAAGTTGGATGTAGTTCAAAAATAAAAAAATAAAAACAAATAAAAAATATTTAAAAAAGTACAAAAATAATTAAAAACTATTTTAGAATAATTTCCTATTCGCATCGATTTCAAATCTTGTGGAATTGACATGAGTAGTGTTGTTAACATTAGCATATTGGCATTCTGAGTGTGCAGTATGCATACAGCATTGTAGATGGCATTCCACCAACCTTTAGGAGGGGTGAGTTGTATATCGTTGACTTCGCAGAATGACACAGGGAATATAGAGGGGGATGCGCAGTGGTAGGAGAACCAGTCCGTGCCATTCATTGCTTCGCTACCGTCGATACCTGGGGGGAAGGTAATTCAAGTGGTGGTGGGGTGTAGGCTAGGATATTCATGTTTATCCCCATTAATGGGAAAACCAAGGGGGTTAACACATACCTGCTTGGGGGTGTAAATCAGTTAATAACAATCGAAAAATATCCCACTACTTTCTTATAGGTTTGGATAAGTTTCATTATTTAAATTAAACCTCACCCACTGTCGGGTCATCAAATCTATGATTCACTACAATTGCTACCTTGGGGGTCAGTTAATATAAGTGGTGGGAGGTGTATTAGTGTCATTTTAGGATAAGATATTCATGTTTATCCCCATTAATAGGAAAACTATGTGGGTTAACACATGGGCAATCGTCTGATTACCCGATACCTGCGTGGGGGGGTGTAAATCAGTTAAGACAAATCGAAAAATATTTCACTAATTTCTTATTTGTTTGGATATGGGAGAATATTAAATGTTTTATTCTTGTAAATAGAAAACACAAGTGTCATTATTTAAATTACAGATCACCTCGCACCCCATCGTCGGGTTACCAGAGCGTATTGCAGTTTGTTGTATATGATACACACGTTCCTTCAATTTAGTAGAACCCATTAATCCACTGGGTTCAGGCAATGTCCGTAAAGTGCCTTGCCCAAGGACACAACCGACTAGCTAGCTACCAGTTCTGAATCTGCAACCTTTCGGTTGAAAGGCGTCGCACTAAACGGCCAGACTAAACGGTTCTAATCATGTCAATCCAGAAAAATTAAAAAATAATACAATTCCTTCTTTTGTAACAAGATATATTCGTGTTTATTCCTGTGGATAAAAAAACGAAAAATGGATTATTGCACAGTCTTCAGATCACCTCACACTTTTGAGACGTTCCTTTGATTTAGTAGAACCCATTATCGACTGGTCTTGGTAAATATATTTTGTTTCTACACTTAAACAATAATTACAAAAGGAAAAACGGCAACAGTTCATAAAACACGTCAACCAAACGGGCCGCAAAACTTAACCAAATGAAGTTATTAAATTTTTAAGTATCGCAAGCTTACCAATCATAAGGTAGCCATTTTTGAGCACTTTGCGCACAGTTGCGACACAAATACATGATAAGTTGAGCGGATCGATTGCTTCTAATTTCATCCCAACTTTAAAACCACAGACTTTGATGGGTTTCGTCTGAATGGGGGGGGGGGGTTGAGTAATGGGGTAGTTTGGTGAAAACTTGGAAAAACAAGAAAATTGTTTGAATTTTTATAGCTAAAACAGATATTGTAGAGTTGGTGAATCTTCTTGTTTTAAGAACATCAGGTTTTATCCCCATGAATGGAAAAACCAAGGGGATTAACACACGGGCAATCGTCAGATCACCTCGCGCCTATTGTCGGGTTACCACAGCTATTGCAGTGTGTTGTATATGATTAACATGTTCCTAAGTAATTTAGCAAATGACAAAATAAACAAAATGCCGTAGTAAATACAAAGAAAGTCAACTGTAAAGTATAGAACTGAATTTAAACCCGCTATAATAAATCAATCAACAAAAAACACACGCTACAGATTGGATTGATTAAGTAATGCCTATGTTAAAAGAAACGCTTAATACAAAAATGCTTAAAATACTGTTCACTCGCTTAGTCTAGTGGTATCAGGCGAAAGATTGTAGGTATGAAACTGGTCACTAGCTAGTCGGTTGTGTCCTTGGGCAAGGCACTTAGCGGACATTGACTGAATTTAGTTGATGAATTCTACTAAATTAAAGGAACATGTGAATCATACACAACACACTGTGATAGCTCCGGTAACCCGACGGTGGGCGTGAGGTGATCTGACGATTGCCTGTGTGTTAACCACCTTGGTTTTCCCATTCACAGGGATAAACATGAATATCCTATCCTATATCCTAGCCACTAGCTGGTTTGTTGTGTACATGGGCAAGGCACTTATTGGGATTCTTACTACAATTGAAGAACCTTCTCAATCATACACAACACACTGCGATAGTTCCGGTAACCCGACGGTGGGCGCGAGGTGATCTGTCGATTGCCCGTGTGTAAACCCCCTTTGTTTTCCTATTTACGGGGATAAACATGAATATCCTATTCCTATCCATACCATTTCGCGAACACCACCCCCCAGCAAACCACAGCACGCTTGGAGTTCTTGAACCCAGGTATGACCTTGTATACCCACTCACCGGTGCGAACAACTCAGGCTTGGAGTTCTTGAACCCAGGTATGACCTTGTAATCCTTGCTGGCTACAAGGATCCGATGTCCGACCTTCTCCGACCACCCTATGTGGTGGATGACGGGGGAACGGGAGTGACACCTGTATAGGGTGGTTGGTACTGTGATTCTTGGGACGTTATAGTGGTATACCAACATTTATGGTGATATAAGGCTCGAATATTTATTGACAGCGGTGAAAGTGGGAAATGTATTCTTTTGGCAAGATTTGCGGATTTGCGGAGATGACAAACTCACTATAAACCAAAACAAAAATCTCAAGGTCATTAGTATCCACATTTGACTGACCATAAAATCCCATCAAAACTGCAACCGTTTTGTCATCATTACTGACAGGCAAACGACAAGCAAAACTTTAACAAAAACTTGACATAAAGCTAATAAACAACCAAAGTTGTCAAACTGACCAGAAATCATCGTTAGGTTCATCGGAATCCTCGTAATGTAATCGAAGTCGTCCTCCTATTATCTCCTCCACTATTCCTACTCTCATGCGGGAGATTTGGGTTTTGTCCATTACCTGGGGGGGATGTGTTAGACCCATGTACCCGACTATGAGCACAAGGGTTGGGGGGGTGTTAGCACCATGTACCGACTATAAGCACAAGGGTTAAGTGGTTGTTAGCCTTATGTACCCGACTATGAGCACAAGGGTTGAGTGGTTGTTAGCCTTATGTACCCGACTATGAGCACAAGGGTTGAGTGGTTGTTAGCCTTATGTACCCAACTATGAGCACAAGGGTTAAGTGGTTGTTAGCCTTATGTACCCGACTATGAGCACAAGGGTTGAGTGGTTGTTAGCCTTATGTACCCGACTATGAGCACAAGGGTTGAGTGGTTGTTAGCCTTATGTACCCGCACTATGAGCACAAGGGTTGAGTGGTTGTTAGCCTTATGTACCCGACTATGAGCACAAGGGTTGAGTGGTTGTTAGCCTTATGTACCCGACTATGAGCACAAGGGTTGGGTGGTTGTTAGCCTTATGTACCCGACTACGAGCACAAGGGTTGAGTGGTTGTTAGCCTTATGTACCCGACTATAAGCACAAGGGTTGGGTGGTTGTTAGCCTTATGTACCCGACTATAAGCACAAGGGTTGAGTGGTTGTTAGACCTGTGTACCCGACTATGAGCACAAGGGTTGAGTGGTTGTTAGCCTTATGTACCCGACTATGAGCACAAGGGTTGGGTGGTTGTTAGCCTTATGTACCCGACTATGAGCACAAGGGTTGAGTGGTTGTTAGCCTTATGTACCCGACTATAAGCACAAGGGTTGAGTGGTTGTTAGACCTGTGTACCCGACTATGAGCACAAGGGTTGAGTGGTTGTTAGCCTTATGTACCCGACTATGAGCACAAGGGTTGGGTGGTTGTTAGCCTTATGTACCCGACTATGAGCACAAGGGTTGAGTGGTTGTTAGCCTTATGTACCCGACTATGAGCACAAGGGTTGGGTGGTTGTTAGCCTTATGTACCCGACTATGAGCACAAGGGTTAAGTGGTTGTTAGCCTTATGTACCCGACTATGAGCACAAGGGTTGAGTGGTTGTTAGCCTTATGTACCCGACTATGAGCACAAGGGTTGGGTGGTTGTTAGCCTTATGTACCCGACTATGAGCACAAGGGTTGGGTGGTTGTTAGCCTTATGTACCCGACTATGAGCACAAGGGTTGAGTGGTTGTTAGCCTTGTGTACCCGACTATGAGCACAAGGGTTGAGTGGTTGTTAGCCTTATGTACCCGACTATAAGCACAAGGGTTGGGTGGTTGTTAGCCTTATGTACCCGACTATGAGCACAAGGGTTGAGTGGTTGTTAGCCTTATGTACCCGACTAATGAGCACAAGGGTTGAGTGGTTGTTAGCCTTATGTACCCGACTATGAGCACAAGGGTTGGGAGTGAGGGTATGTTAGACCCATGTACCCGACTATGAGCACAAGGGTTGAGTGGTTGTTAGCCTTATGTACCCGACTATAAGCACAAGGGTTGGGTGGTTGTTAGCCTTATGTACCCGACTATGAGCACAAGGGTTGAGTGGTTGTTAGCCTTATGTACCCGACTATGAGCACAAGGGTTGGGAGTGAGGGTATGTTAGACCCATGTACCCGACTATGAGCACAAGGGTTGGGAGTGAGGGTATGTTAGACCCATGTACCCGACTATAAGCACAAGGGTTGGGTCGGGTGGTTTTTAGCCTTATGTACCCGACTATGAGCACAAGGGTTGGGTCGGGTGGTTTTTAGCACCATGTACTGTCTATGAGCACAAGGGTTAGCAGTGAGGGTATGTTAGACCCATGTACCCAACAAAGGGTTGGGCTTGTGCTCATAGCTGGTAAGGGTTGGGATGTTGTTGTAATGGTTGGGGAGTTTTATGTTGTCCAACCAAATAGCTTGGTGGGTTATTGCATCACACTACAGCTGAAAGGTTGCAGGTTCGAAACTGGTCACTAGCTTTTCTGTTGCGTCCTTAGGCAAGGCACTTAATGGACATTGCCTGAACCCAGCAGATTAATGGGTTCTACTAAATTGAAGGATCGTGTGATTCAAATACAACACACTGCGATAGCTCCGGTAACCCGACGATGGGCGCGAGGTGATCTAACGATTGTCCGTGTGTTAACCACCATGGTTTCCCATTCACGGGGATAAACATGAATAACCTATCACACATATCCCACCTCCAATCTCATGTTCATAAGGAACGGACAATTCATGCTTTCTACCACTCGTTGTTGGAAGTCGTTCGGCAGCGTTTTCGCTCCAGTGAGTCTCTGAACGAGGAAACTCTTCCAATTGCTGTACTTGAACTGGATCGCTGTGGGGAAGGGGTGTTAATGCAATCATTATGGTGGTGGATTCGAAGCTTGCAATTCAATACTTGCAATTTGCATTTTCATAGAATTAGTAAGTCAGTAGCAACTTTCCTATGACAAAACATTGTAATACCCCCATTAAAATACCCCCACCCCTCACCCGCAGGTGCACAAGTCATGCATTTTAAATCCTCCACGGACTTGGAGCACGTTCTGTGGTGGGTCTGTAAGCAGCAGAAAGGTTGTGGGATCGGAACCAGCCACTTACTTGCCTGCTGTATGCTTACGAACTTTGTAGATGTAGTTTGAACATAGGGTTGAATATTGAAATAAGGTAACAGAAAATTTCTATTAAACATAGCATTTTTGATTTTAAGTCCATGATACACGAATAATAATAACGCTTGTTTATTTAATGAAACTAATTATGATTTCTAATAATAATCAACAGTTCTTTTGTATTATTAGCTAAAAAACAAATTGGCTTTGAGTTGTATCTAGTATTTGTGAGACGGCTGAACTATGAATTTGGTTCCATTGTGAGCAATTATTTCAAGTTGTTTCCTTTTTGAATTGAATTGAAACCTTTAAGTGTGGAATTGACATAGCTGATCGAAAACCCTCTTTATATAAATAGAAATTATCCAAGTGAACGGAAAACCAAGGCGGTTAACACACGGGCAATCGTCAGATCACCTCTGCTCAGTTGTATCTTTGGGCAAGGCACTTGTCACAAACTAGAGTGTAATTATGTTTTTGTGTTGCGCAACCTACTTTAAAACGTTGTGTTTTTCAAATTATTACCATGGCTATGTGACGTCACAATGCATAAGTTATTGTCGTTTATTTTGATGTTTTTCATGAGACGTGGCAGTTGGAAAATGAGCAGTAAACAAAGCGGTAGTGTTGCAAATTGAAGTTGTGTGTTTTTCTGATCGCGCTTAAGATTAACTACAAACCTTTAGAGTTTAGTAAACTGACAATAGTCGCGTCTATCAGGAATCAAGACCTGAAACACGACATCACTTAACGGAGATTTCCTAAAACCAGTAAATTTAGGGGCTCTGCCTAATTAAAGAAACATCTTAATCATACACAACACACTGCAATAGCTTCGGTAACCCGACGATGGGCGCGAGGTAATCTGACGATTGCCCGTGTGTTAACCCCCTTGGTTTTCCATTCACGGTGATAAACATGAATATCCTATAAAGTTACAAACTCGATTTAGCATTATATTTGTAAACCTATTAATATCTATGTTTCATGCACAAATATGCTAATGGAGGTTCTTACTTTTAGGTGGCACCAGCGGCTTGCCAATAGTGGCGCACCAGCCCACTGCGTGCACATCGTGCGTGCACAGATTGCACCAGAAGTCACATCGACTGTCAGAATCACCGAACCCTTCGTATCTCAGCAGCGCTTTGTATCCAGACACCTTTATCACCTGAAAATAAAATTTAATTAAAAAATGCTTTTTTGTTTTTTTTTCGAAAATATGTGGAAAGTACAATATTTTTTTTTTTACGTTTTTTTATTTTACTTTTTTTTTGAGAAAATCATAAAAATCTTTGTGTGTTGGAAGATACTTCAGATAATTTAGATTATTTAAATACGAGGGAAAATTTGCAATCAGATTAAGATTTCATACTTTTGTTATATTTAAGATATACATGTTATTCACTGAGAATTGTAAAATGCAAGACATGTTATGTTAAAACACAGGCAATCGTCAGATCACCTCGCGCCCATCGTCAGGTTACCGGAGCTATTGCAGTGTGTTGTATACGATAGACACATTCCTTCAATTTAGTAGAACCCATTAATGCGCCCGGTTCCGGCAATGTCTGTTGAGTACCTTCACAATCACAAGGACACAACCGACTAGCTAGTGGCTGGTTTCAATCCCACAACCTTTCACTTGACAGACTGAAGTCATACAAATCAGCCAACCCAACACAGAACAACACCAAACACAAACACCCCGACAAACCTGCGCGATCCAATACACCTTGGTCGGCACGGGGCAATCCAGGTTAAGAACTTCAACTTTGACCCCTTTCTCTATCTCTGACCAGTGGTCGGCCATTTGCGCCTGGGAATATGAAACTGGTTCGTAATCCGTTTTTTGGATTGGATTTTTACAAAAATAGTCTCAGCAACAAACCCAAAATGGCTTCAAAACTAAGTCGATAAAAATAATTTTACTTAAAAATCAACAATTTCTGCAAGTATTCTTTTTGTATTTTAATTTTAATCACGGCGGTATATATTACATTATCATGTGGAATTATGGAAACAGTGCCTAGTAAAATGCCTGACACTTTTTAATTGCTTTTTATTTTTAATTTGATTGACATATTATGATTTTCAATTATTTTGTGTTGCACTAAAAAAATAGTTATTACCAAAGCAATAACCATATGCCACAATTATAAATATAATTGTAATGAGCTTTGCTAAGCAATCTTTCCCGATTTCTACCCCAGATTGTAATTAAAAATAGATAGTAATGTAATTAAAGAGATAGAGAATTAACCAACTGAACCTGCTGCATTATAATGGTTGCATTAGAATGAAAGATATATTGTATCATGAATACATATAATGATTTCCAATAAAATTAATAAAATGGCCCAACTAAACACGCAGTATTATTCTGGTGCATTAGACTGAAAGGTTTATTGTTTTATCAACAACAGACATATCAAAATGCATATGTTGGTATTCCCATAAAGTGATCCCCAAATTTCTTAACATTATCAAATAAGTTTTTTAAACATCTCATAACCCAAGCCCAAAAAAGGATATTTTGTACAAAAAACTAAAATATTGAATAATTAATATAAAAGATTTGGCATTACGTTGCTAGCTGTTTTTAAGGTCAGAAATCAATTTTTTTCAGGTAAAATAATTAATTTATTGATTGAAAACCCAATTTAACCCTTTTAAAGCCTTCCTTAACCCATTTTTTAAATTCCTTTCTTGTTTGTAAAGATTAAACCCCTTTTCATTTTTTACTCTTCGTGACATTTATTTTAGCAGCAACCATTATTAGGTCGCCACAGAGTAAGAACAATTGAACACAGGAAATCAATTATAGCGGCTGCAAAATAAACGTAACAATCGTCCTGCCGTGGGAACTTGATGTTTATCTACAAAAGACGACTGTAGTTGTTTAGACATAAAAAAAAACTTCTGATAGGATGGAATATGTTTGTTTATTACTGTGGTTCAACAAAATTTTATATCACAAGGTAAAAAGGGACTATCATATCAGGCCCACAATCAGGATTACCGGAGATTTTGGCATTGTATTGTACGATTGATAATGCTACAATTGCTGTTCAACCTAATAAATAGCTGGTTTCACGAAATATAATTGTTGCATGCTCACAATCTGCTTACACTGAACAGTTGGCAGAATGGTTAATACAAACGCTACATTTACCGATTACGCAAAAACCTTCTTAGCAGCAAACCCATCATGGGTTCAAAACCTGGTCCGGTGAAATATGATTTAAACACCTATTTTACGCAATTTTTACTTTAAAACCGTTTTTATTTGGACAAGTCCTTATGGGGTCCATGTTAACACACTAAAAAATTTAAAAAAAAATAAAACAATAATTCACTTAGATAAAAAAATGAATAAAACGATTGATATATATATTTGAATTTCTATATAACAGTGATCTAACTTAAGATTTCATCATGGATTTAATACAAGAATTCGTAAAAAATAAATACAAAAACCAGAAAAAATAAAAAAACAAACAAAACAACAATCCACCTACATGAAAAAAATAATTAAAACGACTGATATATATTCTAATTTCTATACAAAAGTGATCTAACTTAAGATTTCATCATAGATTCAATACAACAAATTGTAAAAAATAAAGACAGGAAACCATAAAAAAAAACCAAAAAAAACAATATTTCACTTATGTAAAAAAAATGAATAGAACGACTGATATTTGTTCTAATTTCTATATAAAAGTGATCTAACTTAAGATACCATCATGAATATACAGAAATTATAAAAAAAAAATATAAGAACCGCAAAGAAAAACAAAACAAAACACTGCACTCACATGTGGGAACAGATGCACTGGGGCTGCTTCATTGTTATCATCCACTAGGTACTTCCCCCAATCAAATCCCGCACATGAATATTCTCGTCGATCCATCTCAGATGGGAGAACGAGGGAATAGCTCACTCCGGTGGCCGGTTTCGACCTGGGACGAGGAAATCATTTGGAAAAAATCTCGTCATACTCTATATGTGGGAGGACAATAAAAAATTTTTAATACGGTTATAATACTCAATCTTTCACAATAATGTGCAATAGCTTCGGTAACCCGACGATGGCCATGAAGTAATCTGACAGTTACCCGTGTGTAAACGCCCCTTCCGTTTTCCATTAACATGGATAATATATGAATATCCTATATACATAAGAGTTATAATTACGTTATTCCGATCGGAAATTTCCGTTTCTTTTTCTTCACAACGTTGATTGGTGCGTTGGTTGATTTCGCTTTGAACTTTGAAATACTTTGTTTCCGAAACTTTGCAGAGAAACTGTGCGAGCAACGTGCGTCGCAAAATCGCTTTGTGTTCGAGTAGAAGGTTTCTCGTGGACCGACTATCCCACAAGATTCACACTTTGCTGTTAACAACAATTGTTTTATTCATTTTTTGACCCAGTATTAAAAATTGGCAAAGGAATCAAATCACGACACAGGAACAGGCAAATAAGGCAAAACGAAAAAAATAATTGTTTTAATTTATCCGACTTATATCGTGAACAATTTGCTGTCCATAATGATTGTTTTATTCATTTTTTGCCCCAGTTAAACAAATCAAATCACGACACAGGAAAATAAAGTAAAACAAAAATAAGATTGTTTTAATAATTGTTTTATTCTGTTTGACTTATATGGTGGACAATTTAATGTCCATAATGACCGTTTTATTTCATTTTTTGCTCCAGTTAAATAAAGTAAAATCACGACACAGGAAAATGAGGCAAAACAAAAATAAGATTGTTTTAATAATTGTTTTATTTTGTCTGGCTTATATGGTGGCCAATTTGCAGTTGAAATTTGCTGTTTACAATGACAATTAATGTCATTTTGTGTGTCTGATTAGCTATAATAAATAAAAAATGCCATGTTTTCCAGACTAGCCAGTACCCATTTTTGCACAAATTTTTTTTTATACTGCTAATGTACAAGTTTCATAACAAAACTCTCCCTGATTCGTTTAATTATATATTCCAACCTTTGTACTGTGGTCATAATCATATCACTAGACTAGTGGCACATCATGATTATTTTGTTCCTTATTTTCATACGTTATTAGGTCAAAATTCAATAGGGTACCGTGGTCCAGTAGCATGGACTGCAATAGATGTATCTTTAAAAAAATTAGGATGGTTTTCCTTTAAAAACCAATTAAAGAATCAATATTTGCTGACTTATATTACTTAAATATTATACCGTCACTGTCCAATGTCTTAGCAATATTGTAACTTAATTAATTTAGATTTTCCATACTTTGATCTCTTTAACATATTGTAAATCACTATTATATATTCATTATGCATTTTGTTTGTTTTCTTTTTTTTAGGGGTTTGTTAAAGTTTTTTGTCATTTTAATGTTTTTGCACAAATTTTTCACACTGCTATTCTGATTATTCTTATTTATTTATCTTTATATATACTTTATCATAAAACTAAGGAATTTTAAATTTTCACACCACAAAAGCTTTGTGTATTTCTGGTAATGTAATGCATTTGCAAACTACGGCAGCATTCACAAGTGCTCATATATAAAGTGCAATAATAAATGAAGAAAAGAAGGAAAACTGCTCACTAAAACTATTGAACGTGATTCTAACTCTGCCCTAAACACTAATTTTTAAAACACTAAATCCCACCATAACATATGCTCTAACGGCCCTATCTTTATTTTAGTGTGCAGTTTCCCGTATTTTTCTACTTCTTTTAGATTTCCCCATATACGTATATGCCGCAAGGTTAGCAATATACGTCACACACCAACTTTTTAACTCGAAAAACAAAATAACAAAACAAATGTTACGGTCAATCTTATGCAATGCAGACACAATTCAACAGCTTGTAATTCAAGTGTAACATGATATTTACCGGTTAAACTGCTGTCAGAGTTATCCATCCATCCATATGCTTTCGCCGATACGTTTTTAAGTATTTTCGTTTTCGATATACAGCTTAGCACGCCAAAACTAGTTGCTACGAGATTATGCCCTAACACGCGATTGCGTATATGCCGCACGTTGTATAGGCTGTTGTTTTGACGCAAACTGAGAATTTGAGAGTGAATCAAAATTAGCATTTTGCGATTTTATCGGGGTGTATTGTATGTGATTTATCACTTTACTTTAAGATAAAGAGAAATTTACTAAAATCTACTAATTTAATAACTATTAATGGAATACGATTAACATGTTATGTTCAAAAACATGGGGTTAAAACAGGCATGGGCAACATACGGCCCGCGGGCTGGGTCCAGCCCGTGAAGGGATTTAGACCGGCCCGCAGATTGTATCTAACCATACCTTGTAATTAAGATATTGAATACTATATATACATGTACTAATCCGACCCACCAAGAACTCCATTTTCCTAAATATTGCCCACCCCTGTGTTAACTGATAAGATAGATATATATTCATGTTTTATCAATGTGAGTGGGAAAACCGAGGGGGTTAACACACAGGCAATCGTCAGATCACCTCGTGCCCACCGTCGGGTTACCGGAGCTTTTGCAGTGTATTGTGTATGATAGACACGTTCCTTTAATTTGGTAGAACCCATTAATCCGATGGGTTCAGGCAATGTCCGTAAAATTCCTTGCCCAAGGACACAACCGACTAGCTAGCGACCAGTTCAGAACCTGCAACCTTTTCGCTAAAAGGCTTCGCACTAAGCATCCAGACTAACTGATCAGACAAAAGAACACAGCTTGCGTGTGGTTTCGATCCCACAACCGTTCATAGGACATCAGACTGGTACATAAAATAACTCACGGGGTCACTGTAACAGCCGCTCATTAACCATTTCACTTCAACATAGGGATGTTCGGGTTTAAGTCCGTGTGTTGTATGCTATTAAGACGTTTCTTCATTTTTAATCAAATTTATCGATTTACTGTGTTTTAACAATATCCGCTAATTTTTTTTTTTGCCGAGCCAAGTTTCGAAACCATGGTGGGCTCGTCACAAGGACCGTTTTTTGTATAAAAGTCGGTATATGAATCGGTCGAGTTAACCATTTGACCACATGCCCTTACCAATATCCGCTAATTGCCTTGTCCAAGAACACAATCGACTTGCTATAAGCGTGTAGCGGCTGCGAGCGGCCAAATGCGCTTGCCCCGATAAGAGTTTAAAAGAAAAGTAGGGGTGCTAAAAGCGACACGTTTCGGACCTGCAACCCTTCGGCTGAAAAGCAACGCACTTACCCAACAAGCTACTTGGTCAGACAACTGTTTAACCAATGTTGGCACAAAATTCAGTAATTGTGATAAAATTCTTGTATTCCATGATAAATAACAGCAAAATAAACACGAAGATATAAGTCCTACACACAGTTGAACAGTTAGCTTACATTGCTATATAAATACCAAAGTGTTGAAGAGTGTCCGATATAATCAGAATATTTGATCGATATATATCCCACTAGATATACATATAACACTATATGCAATGAAGATAGATATATCACTGCATTGTTAAAGTGTGGAACTATTAAATATTTATAGATCTTAGAAGCCAACGTAAACACACATCATGTTAACGTGTACCGCCTACACCCCCATAATCTAGTAGATCAGTCGACGATTGTCCTTTCAGTAGATTTGTTTTGTCCCCTTTCGGGTTCTCATTCGCGCTCGGTTTCGGTAATTCCCCGGGCGAGAACTTATGCTTTAAATTCAGCTTATTCGGTTTGCGTTGTGGCATATCTTCGCCATCGTCACCGAACTGCATTCGACCGTACATTGATTCTTCGCTGCTGGAATGCTGGTAAATCCCCCCTTCCGATCCCGTAAATCGTTCCCCTTGCATACTTGGGTCCCATTCATCATCAAACTTGTCATATGTGATCCGTGAATGGGCCGTTCCTATTGACTCGTCCGCGTAATAGCGACGGTACATGCGGAAAGCTAGGACCATTGCTAAACCTTCAAGACCTTGGAAGAGAGCGTAGTACAGTGGGAATAGAAAGTATGCTCCCATTACCTCACTGGCAAACGCCATCTTTAAAATAGTTGAACTGAGTTGACTGTTTTGACACCCGGTTTCAATAGCTGTGAAAATAATAATTCGGTTTTTATTTTGTTTCTACTAAAGGAATAAAAAATATCTAATACAGAAAAAAACATTTTCTTAATAAATTATTTAAACAAAACCAACCAGTCCGGCCGGTTAGTCTGGCGGTTAAGTGCGTCCGTCTTTTAATCGAAAGGTTGCAGGTGCGAAACTAGTCGCTAGCTAGTTGGTTGTGTCCTTTGGCAAGGCACTTTACGGAAATTGCCTGAACCCAGCGAATTAATGGGTTCTACCACATTGAAGGAATGTCTCAATTATACACAATACACTGCAATAGCTCCGGTAACCCGACGGTGGGTGCGAGGTGATCTGACGATTGTCCGTGTGTTAACCCCCATGGTTTTCCATTCACGGGGATAAATATGAATACCCTAACCTATCGGTAAAAAACTAATCAATAAATATACAAATACACAATTGATTTGCTTTAAATCAACTACAATCTTGTTCATTCATGAATGATCTTTTTGGAAGAAACTTAATTAGAATATTGATTGAAAGTTGTCTCGAGCTAATTAAAAGGTTTGCGTCTGTTAAATCCTATTAGCTGGAGAGAACTAAATGGTCTTTGTAATAAATCATTTATTACCTACTGTAAGTAAGATGAAGAAACGACGACTAGTTATAACGGATATTTGTGTTTTACCTTTCGTGGTGAAATATTCATGGTTATCTCGGGAAAGAAAAAGGCTAGGGGTGTTATCACACGGCCAATCGTCAGATCACCCCGTGCTCGCCGTCGGGTTACCAGAGCTATTGCAGTATGTTGTATATGGTTCACACGGTTCTTTAGTTTGTTAGAACTCATTAATCTGCTGGATTCAGGCAATGTCCGTTAAGTGCCTTGCCCAAGGATACAACTTACTAGCCAACGGCTGGTTTGGAAAACATAACCTATCGGCCACTTGCAGACTACTGACGCTCTTACCGATCTAGCTAATCGGCTGGAATCCCACATGTAAGCAGTTGAAGCTACGTACATTCATCTTTTTTTTTTTACGGAGCCAAGTTTCGAACCCATTATGGGATCGTCGCTAGGACCGTGTTTTGTATGGAAGTCGGTATATGTATCGGTTGTGTTAACCATTCGGCCACAAGAACCGTACGTCTGCTTGTATAATATCAGAAAATGCTTAGACGATTGCTACAAGTTTGCTACAAGTGCATTCGTCTTACCTACTGTTCGGCGACTGTTATCCGGCAAACGGAATCCGGTAGCAAGTATGTATCCGGATCCGTACCCGATGAGCGGCATAATGAACGCAATGGCGTACGAAGACGGCGAGATAGCGACGAATATGGTCTTCCCGAACATTATAATGGACAACGTCATAAGTGCTATGAATGCCACCCCAACACCGAACAGCGACACCTAGATGTAGGAATGTGCATTAGATGGATTTACATAGAATATTCATGTTTATCCCCTTAAAGTGGAAAAACCAAAGGGGTTACCACACGGGCAATCGTCAGATCACCTCACGCCCACCGTCGGGTTACCGGAGATATTGCACTGTGTTGCCTATGGTGTACATTTAGAGGAAATACTGTGGAAAGCCCGGTATAAAAATGTCTATTCGTATGGCCGAACTGTAAGCGCCATTAACTTATATGTAGGCGGCACAAATTAGCAATGAAAGGAAACCTGCCACAATCGATTAGAAATTATCGGCAGGTGCCGAGGTATATTCGAACGAGCAAGTTTCAGGGCTTGAGTACACCCTTGAGTAAGTCGTTTACAAAGCAAAGTAGTTAGACCAGTGGTTCTTAATGATACTGATACTAATGATACTCCGATGATACTGGGTTCAAAACTCGGCCAAGTTAAAAGTCTTACCTTCAAAATCGAATTTGCCACTTTTTCGTATCTCGCCTTAATCGCCATGCCGATGCAAACCGGAAATAACGTCATAATCAGGGTTAAGATGACCCCACCAAAAGGAACCATGGTCCCAATGGTGTAAGCGCTAATCCAGCTCGAGCCGTATATGAAGAGACAGAACGGCATGAACACCAAGGCCAAAACGGTTGATATGCTGGACATGAGGATACTGTGAAATGGAAAGTTTAGTTTAGTTTATTCATTTTTTGCCCCAGTATTTAAAAATGGCAAACGAATATAATCACGATACAGGAACGGGAAAAGTAGGCAAAACGAACAGTCGTTAAAACACGTCATTGAAAATAGGATATAGTTTAATAGATATAGCGGACGCGGCCGCCAAACGTAGGCGAAAGAACAATATTAAGCAATCAAAATTAAATTAAATTTGTGGTTTGTGGTAAAATAGGCGAATTCTAAAAGTTGTGTGGTTGAATGGTTAACTCGGCCGATTAATATGCCGATATATATATATATAAATATATTTATATATATTTATTTATATATAATAATAACTGTCTAAGACCTTGCAAAAGGCAATTAGTGGACATTGCCTAAACCCAGTGGATCGATTGGTTCTATTAAACTGAAGGAACGTGTGAATCATACACAACTCACTGCAATAGCTCTGGTAACCCGACGGTGGGCGCGAGGTGATCTGACGATTGCCCGTGTGTCAACCCCCTTGGTTTTCCCATTCACAGGGATAAACATGAATTTCTTGTATAATCCGATTATGGGCTCGATACACTCACTATACCATTGTCATACATACACCGGAATAATAATTAATATCCAAAATTTAATAGAAAAATTGGTTGTAGTATATGTCTGTATATGTCGAAACACGATTAGCATGTCAAATCATTTACTTTAAGCCAGGCATACGGCCCACGAAGGGATTTTGACCGGCGCGCAGTTTGTATCTAACCATACCCTGTAATAAAGATATTGAATACTATTTATGTAATAATCCGGCCCACCAAGGACTTAATTTTCCCACATCTGGCCCGCCGGCTATAGAAGTTGCCCACCCCTGGGTTAATCCCTATGTTTACCAATACAACTCGACGTATTGGCTTGTGCAGACCATATGATTGATTGGAACACGGTCATATGAATACGGTCATATGAACATCTACGTAATCAAAATAAATGCGTTTCTATATTGCAATGACGTATAGCGCTTGAATTATCGATGCGAGGTTATAGGTTTGCAGTACAAGACCTGCTGTTCTGTAAGTAAAATCGATTTTGTGTCTCTTTCATTTAGAAGTTGGAAGGCTTTTATTGATCAGACTAATTTGCATGATGAAAGTTATCTTTATGACTACTGGCAGAAAAACAAAACCAAATTTATTTAATTCGGTTATGGCCGTTATGTATTATTTAAATGAACTCGAACGCTCTGTTCATATATACCGTAAAACCTTTATTTTCACGGTTAAGTGCGTCGCCTTTTAATTAAAAGGTTGCAGGTGCGAAACTGGTCGCTAGCTAGTCGCTTGTGTCTTTGGGCAAGGCACTTCACGGACAATGTTTGAACCCAGCGGATCAATGGGTTCTACCAAATTGAAGGAGTGTCTATCATATACAACACACTACAATGGCTCCGGTAACTCGACGATGGGTACTAGGTGATCTGACGGTTGCCCGTGTGTTAACCCCCTTGGGTTTCCCATTCACAGGAATAAACATGAATATCCTATTCTATTCTAAACGTGTGTGCGCTGAATTTTTTGTTGGTTAAAAGCTATGACAGCCGCTTAAACAAATACACATATTGCCAAAGCGACATTACCCACCTTAGATTCATATCCCCATAGAGAAAGTATGTGAGCAGATTAGACAAGTTTCCACCCGGACAACAACCCGTTACAAGTACGGCAAGCGCAGCGGTTTTGTCCAAACCAAATGTCTTGGCCATCAGGAAAGCGACAAACGGCATGATACCGAATTGACAGGAGGCAGCAATTGCGATACCTGGAGAATAATTTAAGTTAATAATTTAGAATATTCGTGTTTATCCCCGCGAATGGATACGATATTCATGTTTATTCCCGTAAATGGGAAAGAGGTCGGGTTACCGGAGCTACTGCAGTGTGTTGTGTATGATTGAAACGTGTTTACAGTTAGGTAAAACACGTCAGTCCACTGTGTTCTAGCCGGAAAAGTTAAGTACATTGCCACGCAACCGATGTTAGCTAGCAACCAGTTTGTAACCTGCAGCCCTTCGGCTGAAAGGCGACGTACTAAACCACCAAGCTTATTGGTCGGATATATATATCAAATTATGTAAATTACTCTTCATATTTTCTTAATTTTTCCAAGAGTTTTTGACGACTATCGTTTTGACGCTTTTAGTGCTCTTAATTTAAAATTTAAAGAAAAACAAATAAACTAAAAATTTCAACTAAATTTTTTTTCCAGTTAAATTTCCATATTTACCGCTTGGTCGACGCAGATGCTCTTTTATCAACGTAACGTCCATTGTGCAGCCCAATCCCAGCATGGTTTGGATCACAACTATCACCAAAGTCGCTTCAATGGCGGAGTTGAGGCCCGGACTTTGTTCTATTCTCCTTGCAATGTCGCTCAGTGTTGCCTCGTCTGGTTTCGTGGTTGTTGTGTAGATTGTAGATTGAGGCGTTGTGGTCACGTTATCGCTGTTGTTTGATGCGACTTCTATTAAATTATCAGGCAACACTGCTTTTGTGATGTTGGTGAAAGTGCCCGTCGTAGTTTTGACACTAGACGGCGCAATTGCAGTTGTAGTCGATTCAGCTATGGTCCCAGCTGTACTTGAAGAAATGTTGTCAATTGTTTGAGGTGTAATTGTTGATTGTAGGACTAATACACGACTCTTTCGACTTTTGTGACTGACTTGTGTCCCACCCTTTGACAGCGTTGCCTTCGGTAGAACAATAAAAACGATTAGTAACAGAGTACCGAACCATTTCCAAGCCATTTTAAAGACAATCGCAATTCCTTTAGAAAAAACTGTTATCTTATACAACTCTTATAGCTAATTCTATAACCTGTTGATAAAGTGTTCAAATAACTAAAAATCTATTTATATAGAAATTTTATGTTTAAATTTGTAAACACATTTTAAACTTATACTTGATGCATTTATAGGGTATAGCCTGTATATTATTAAATTTAACGGTAAAGAATATTCATACACAATTTTACCATTAAATTTATGCACAAATTTGTTAAACTTACTGGAAACACCTATAGTTAGTTTTGTATACTTTAGATAGGATAGGATATTCATGTTTATCCCCGTTAATGGGAAAACCAAGGGGGTTAACACACGGGCAATCGTCAGATCACCTTGCGCCCACCGTCAGGTTACCGGAGCTATTGCAGTGTGTTGTACATAATAGACACGTTCCTTCAATTTGGTAGAACCCATTAATCCGCTGTGTTCAGACAATGTCCGTTAAGTGCCTTGCCGAAGGACACAACCGACTAGCTAACGACAAGTTTCGCATCTGCAACCTTTCGATTGAAAGGCGACGCACTTAACCGCCAGACTAACCGGCCGGGTAAGTATCCTTTTGATAAAGTGTTTTAACACTTAAAAGTATATTTCTACACAACTAAATCTTTGAATTTATATACAATTGTAAACTTATACTCAATTGCACTTATAGCTAGTTTTATAACCTGCCGGTAAGGTGTTCAAATATAACACTAAAATAATATTTATATACATTATGTCTAAATTTATAAACAATTGTTTTGTACAAATTTATACACCGATTGTAAACTTTTACTTAAAATTCTATAGATATAACCTGACGTTAAAATTTAACACTAGTTTATTTAAGACGTATTCCTTTAAATTAATAAACGACTTGTTAGCCTATACTTGCACTATATCTTCTTTTATAACGTGTAGATAAAGCGTTCAATTGTATTTTTCGTTTAAATTCATACAAACATTTTTGTTCAAATTTACACAAAAATTGTCGGTTCAAATTTGTACACGAATTTTATGTTTAAATTTATACAAAACTTAGACAATAGAGTATATCTACCGTAGCTCAAAACTAAACTCAATACTAACAACCCAACTGTATACGTCTGCATTTCTTAAATTATTAATGACATTCTGCCCAGTAATTGAATGACGTACTAAATTTACGGACAATTAACCATTAACTTTCTTTCTATATAGATTTCTTATCAAGCTATTTTCAAGAGTAACTTTGCAGTACTTTTGTAAAGGTATTCTAAGCAATTACAATGACAGGCAGTGTGTAACTAATGAAATATTTAGCACCCGTCAATTTTAAAGTAGGGCGTTTCAGTCTAATTCAGGAGTTTCCTTAAAGGCGTGGTTTCTACCATTATACATTGTCCAGGTGTGCCATTAGATGTTGCAACATTTGTGCCCCTTCTGCTGTTTAATCCGTAGATTGGTGGTAGAAATTATAATAGTGTGAATATTAAAGTGTGTTGGGCACTCTATTTGTTTTTTAAAGCTTGTGAAATTACAAATTTCGTAAAAACGAATGCAGTCTATGGGTAAAAATTAAACCTGTACATTAATTTTGTCTTTTAAATCTTTATTGCTTTTTTACTGTGGCATAAAACGCCTACAAATTTCCGTGTTTTACCAAGGTGTCGCAAACTAATTATATTTTTAGTTAGTAATCTTAAAAAGGTTGGGAACCACTGATATAAGTGAACTACGGTTTAGAAGTGTATTAGAACTGCTTATAACCACTTATGTAACTACTGTAGTTTGTTTAATAATTTAGTCACATTTGCACCAATACAGTTTCAGTTATTAAAAACGTAACAAATAGCTTTGTTACAATAAGTTAACTTTCCTAAAACAGAAAAAAGGTTTCCTCATTCCTAACTTTTTGCTCTTTTCTGTTACATTCTGTACTATACTGTTCCATTCCTTTTACTGTACTGCTGAACTAGACTTCAATCTTGCTCTATAGGTCGATTTTAAAGTGGCCTTGCTTGTTATCGATTGGGCTTTTTACTCTGCTAGACCGAATGAAATTAACTAAAAGTAGAAGTAGGGTAAAATCGATTCAATTCCTGATAAGATATAATAGCGCTGGAAAGCCATGTAAGGCATATGGTGAACTACAAAATGCTTTATTGGACCATTACTAGTAAGCTAATATAGCATTCATTTTACAGGCTGACAATCTAATGAAGTAAAGGCAGATATTGTAATGTATATTTACGTTCGTAACACAACATGCGTGTAATTAGGTTAATTATAACTTATGTTAGATGTTTTGTTTCTAATGTTTAATCATTAAGTCCTATAACTAATGTCCTTTTGTCTTTTTTTAATTGTAAATTTGTCTTGATTTTAATTTAGCAATGTTTTTTAAATTTGCCGTATTTTTATGGGAAAAATGTTATAATAAAAAAGAAGTCTAAATCTAGTACTAGATTCTAGTACAATCATATTTATTAATTTGGTTAAATATCTCTTAAATGTGTAAAAATCTAACGAATCTAAAATCCTTCGGCTGAAAGGCGACACACTAACCACCAAGATATTTTGACAAACTATTCTTCAAAGTCTTAGCCACTCACGCATTTCAGCCTTTTATTATAAAGATAATAAAAGCCAATCTATAGAAAGGCGCAATTAAAGCCACTGCCCCCGCCTTATCGTACTATACCATCAAACTAAAAGGTTTGCAATAAATCAATATCTGATATGGGACATAGCGACACGCAAGCAGAATAACAGGATTACGGCATTAGTAAAAACAAGATGCGCTTAGTGTGGCTTAATTTGTGTTAATATTCATAAATTTCTTTGTTTCAGTTGTTTTAAACCTTTAAAAATAAGTCTAATAATAATCATTTATTAATTCTATAAAAGCCTGCCAACACAATGTACTAACTAGCAACTGTACTGTGATAAGTGGTATTATGACTTTAACACTGATTTAATTTTAGGATTTTCTAGTTTAATATCAGAGAATACTATAATACAAAGGACGTTACCATATGGGCAATAGTCAGATTACCTGCGCCCATCGTCGGGTTACCGGAGCTATTGCAGTGTGTTGCGTATGATTGACACGATTATCAGTTTTAGTAGAGCCCATTAATCTGTTGGGTTCATGTAATATCCGTTAAGTGCATTGCAAACGTACAGAGCCGTTTAGTTAGCGGTGGGTTTCAATCCAGAAACCTTTCGGCTACCGGCATTCCATGAACGGTATGGACGGCGGCAGACGAAGAGCTAAACTAAAAGTGGTGAAGGATAAAAAGCTTTACCATCTACACTAACTTTAACCTCTATGGCATAATCTTTATTTTGGTGAGCAGTTTTCCTTCTTCCCTTATTATAGTTTTCCTTCCTTATATACTCGTTGACTTCAACCATTCACTGAGTTAAGTCCTAATCATACACAACACACTGCAATAAATCCGGTAACCCGACGATGGGCGCGAGGTGATCTGGCGATTGTCCGTGTGTTAACTCCCTTGGTTTTCCCATTTACTGGGATAAACATAACTACCCTATCTCAACCTTACGTAGGATGTAAAACTAAACACATATATAAAGGCCGACTGAGTAAGTCACCCGCCCCTATGTATGCAGTGGCGATCGAAACTTATATCACGCTCAGCCGAACCGGATAGTGCCCGATCGATATTACCTGCTATACAAATCGTTCCTTCACTAATTGCAATCGCACTAATTAAAGTCGGCCCCCCAATTTTAATGCATAACGTAAATAGGCTACACGTCAATTTAAACAATATAGAGCAGGACTACCCAAACTTTTAAGCTTGCGACTCCTTTCAATTTATTAAAATTCTGTGCCACCCTACTTTACGTTTAAAATCCTAAACAGATTGAAATATATAGGATATTCATGTTTATCCCGGTAGGTGGAAAAACCATGGGGGTTAACACACGGGTAATCGTCAGATCACCTTGCGCCCACCGTCGTGTTACCAGAGCTATCTATTGCAGTGTGTTGTGTATGATACACATGTTCCTTCAATTTGATAGAACCCATTAATCCGCTGGGTTCAAGCAATGTTCGTAAAGTGCTTTGCCCAAGGACACGACCGACTTGCTAGCGACCAGTTTCGCACCTGCAACCTTTCGATTAAAAGGCGACGCACTTAACCGCCAGACTAACCGGCCTGAACTGGATTCATTGTAAGCCCAAGCTTACCAAGACTTATAATGTGACGAAATAGACACCGTTGTGTGCGTTAAGGGGTGATTACAATAACACAATTAACAAAGCTTAATCCGATATATAGTACCGAGTAGTGTTCCTTAATAGAGAGAGTTGCGTCATTGAAAATTAGAAGAACTGTTTGTGTCCAAATTGTCTACAAGCCCAGTGCGCAGTTTCAGACAAATGTGTATAAAAAAACAATATGTGTCCCATTTTTCTAAATGGGACCCATAATTAATGCGTACGGGAGTTTGTGAGGTTATTTACTAATATTTGGACTGTTGTACTTTGCTTATTTAATTGGAAATTGTTCTGTTGCAAATATATATTACTTAGACTGTGATTTTATTAGCACTAGGCTATTAGGCCTACAGTTGCAGGACTTGAACCAAAGAGTTTTCTTACCAACTGTGGTGAACTCATAAGATTATTTGAGTTTTGCAAGTCTGTCAGATGGTGGGGCGATAAGCCTATAACATATTTATCTTGGACCTAATTGTTTTTGTTACTTGCTTTGCTGCTGCTACAGGATTTAGGGTTGTGTAATATGGCCTAGAGAAGTCGCATTTTCTTGCTGGCTATATGGAATATCTTACGGAACTTGCAAGAAAACTTCAAAAATCAAGACAAGCATATGCTTTTAACTTTTTAGATAATCTCTCCAAAAGGAATGGAATTATGCAGTTCAAACCCCTTGAGATGATACAGTCGACAAACAATAATGAAATTCCAACAGAATTTCAGTAGTAGACAATGAAAAGTGGTGTCTCGGATGATATCATGCAACTGATTTTACCTATCAGTTATTAAATAAAAAACTGCATCATGTTTGTTTATTCTTATACATTTATTTGCTATATACAAGTCTGACAAAGGTAAAACGGTTAAATTGAATACAGATTTTACATCATAGCAATAAAATGACAGGGTGTTGTGCTTGGGGCTGCACAAACCACACTGAAAATAAGAAAAAAATGTTTAGATTCCCAAAAGAAAACGGAAAGCGAGTTTTGTGGAAAGCAAAATTAAACAGAAAAAATTGGGAAGTTACAGACAATTCTCGTTTATGTGAAATTAGTATTTTGTTATACATTTTAGTATAGCTTAAGTATTCAAACTGTAAGCATTTTGAATCATAGGAGAGAAATTGTACTCCGAATACCATGCTAAGAATTCACTAGGTTGTTGGTAAAACAGGACAGGACACAACAGGACATATCAATGACATTTAGACTTTTTAGTGTAGGCCTAAACATTGCTAAAAAATTAAAATGAAACAAAGTACATACACATTTCTTACAGGACCATTTTCACTGCAGTCAGTTCGTTATGGGGAAAAAAATTAAAGAAGACAGCAGTTCCAACGCTGTTTGCTCATAAAAAAATACAGAGTCCTCGGAAATCACCTAAAAAAAGAATAAATTTACTTGCTGCATAACAGAAAAGAGAACAACTGCTTGTTCAGGAGCATTCTTACTGCCAACTTTCATCATCTGCAGTTATAGAGACGAGTGAAGCCGAAGAAGAAACTATTGAAAGTTGGGATCCCATTTGTTACAGTTATTTATTCCAATAAAACTTTCAATAATTTCATCCTTTAAATAATTTGTTGTTACATAAAAGTTTGCTAAGTTACTTTTAAAGTTAATTTTGATTCAGTATTCTAGATACAATGGCATCTTTACCTACTCACCTCTAGGCTCACACAGGATTGCCTTGAAAATCTATTCAGTTCTGTTCGCTTGAAAAATCCCACCCCATCTCCTCTTGAATTTAAATGTGCATTGAAAATGATAAGCGTTGCCCAATTTCTGCATACTTCTTCCGGGGGAAACCATCAAAAAGATGACGCTCAATACTTGGCAGAATTTTTACAACAGCCAGCACAACTGGCAGCAGCATCTGATGATATACCGTTACCTGAAGTTGACATGCAACTATCTTTGGAACCATGCAACTTTGACAAGAGTGATCTCAATAGTTTGTACTATTTGGCTGGGTAGTGTTTCTAGAATAAAAAAACATCAAATAACATGTGACAAATGTATGGAGGAAGTTCTTACCTCTCAACTATTGAGTGTGCAACTGTTGCATGATGATTCTATACAGCTCACAAAATTAAAAGATTACACTGGAAACTCTCTCGTTGAAGTCTCAGACAAAGTTTTCAGCATAATTAAAATATCAGAATCAACCATGAGACTAATTGGGGAAGCTAAATTAAAAGCAATGAAAAATGTTAGAAAAGTTATTTTAAAACAAGTGTCGGCAGCCACCGAATCTTCCAATTTCCTACTTGCCACAGTTTTAAGATAAAAATCTTAAAGAGATTCGTCCATGTTCGCTTACAAATTATTTGCAAACAAATGAGAGAAAGACAAAAAAAAGAATTTAAAGCTAGCCGAGAAGAATTGGGCAGCAAAACCATGGCTAAGAAAAAAAGCTCGTGCAGTCATTGCAGTAGGGCGACTTATTAAATTACATAATATTGTGATTTGTGAAATGGTTATCTCTAGTTGGCCTATTTGGTGTTTTTTTCCATGCTTCTAGTGTTTGATAATCAATGGCTCCTGACTGATATAGTCTGTAAATAAATTTCAATTTTAACAGTAATTTCTGGAGTATTCAATTCAATTTACAGTAAGGGCGGTATAGTACGCTATACTTACAGGCTACCGGTATGTAGCTTAAATAAAATGGAAATAGTTAAGGAAGGTTTAGGTTCAAAGTTTGCTAAATGCCTGGCGCCACTAAACCTGCTATTAACACAAACAAAAGTCAATTTGCCGCATTGGTACAACGTCAAAGTGAGGTAAAATAGCCCTAAATCCCTTAAATGTAACAAAACTGAACTAATTATAGTCTACTAGGTAAATAAACTTCCTTTCACTAAAGTATATAGATAAACTAAGCTTTGGTGTTCAAATTGTTGCATTAATTTAATGATTTCGCCTATGCTTGACACAATAATTTGGACACATTTTTGCTTCCATGCGGTTTTGGCGGGAAAACCCGAATGTCGGAACTCTGTTCATTAAGGGACACTAGTACCGAGTATACAAACCGTCCCTTCACTCATTACAATTGCACTGCAATCTCGCTAGGCCGGCCCCGCAATTTCTACGCATAAAATACTGGGTTTAGGCGACGTAGCGCTTTTTCAAATAGCAACCTATAAGCCATTATCTGGTGTTAAACTAGTCTGTATCTGGTTTTAACCAGTCTGTGCCAATATTGAACAAAGAAAACCAAAAAGGAGAAAATGGACCTGTGTTTTTAACTGGAGTTGCTTCAAGTTAGTTCACAGTCACCAAAACATATTATGTGTTTAACTTAACGAGAAACTAAGATCTTTATTTGCGGATTGCGAAAACGCAGGTATGTTTAAAAAACACAATAAACGAAAACACACAATAAATAAAAACACTTGGTTTTGGCGACAAATGCCCTTTCCCAAAGTTGCAACAAATTAGCTAGAAGCTGGTTTCGAACCAGCCTCCTTTTGGTTGACGGTACCACAAGTGCGATATGAGCTAACTGGCCTGGCAAAAATACGGTCTATACTTGAAGAGCCGTATTTATAAGGGTTACTTACCTAGACTAGAAATACTGACTGTTATACTTACAATAAATAAACACGATAATATCCAACGTTTGTTAAATAAAATTTTATATCCAAGAATGCATTAAATGTTTACTGTTGTTTTCTTTTCGTAATTTAAATACCGTTTAGTTAAACGGTTTTGTTTGCCCAATAAAAACAAAGTAAAGATGGAAAGCAAAATTGCAACAACCGCTAGCCCTAATGTTAACAACGTCACAGTATTTATTATGACGTTGTGATTACTGGGAGGTATGTCGCCACTTTCACTTTTGACCATAGTTCGGATAGGCGCTGGGTTTATTTTTGCAGATAATGGAATTGGCAGGGGAGTGTGGATTCCTTTCGCTCGTAAAGTAACGGAGGAAACCGCAGTGAAATCAGCAGACGACGCAGTGGTCTCGGGTAGTTTTGTCGATGTGTTCTTTTGTGCGGGGAAAACCACTATTTCTTCATCATCGCTTGGAAATAACTCCCCTTGTCTGTCGTCTGTCATTTCTATTGGCTCCCCGCTGCCATAGAAATCCCCTATGTGTGAATCATCGTCTCGTGTTTGTAGTTCTGCAAGGTTTAATTATTATGAATCATTCCTGCCTAGATATGACCTTCGCCACACAGGCCTTTGTTAATTTCTTGTAATATAAACCCCCCGGCCCAAATAAAATTGACAAATATTGACCGTATTAGCTTTATTTTAGAAGCCTGGTTTCTTCTGTCATTAATAACAAAATGAAAGCAGATAGCAGAAGTTGAGCGTGTGTTAATCTGACGGTTGCCAGTAAAATATTACCCTCTTACGTTTTCGCGAGTTAATCTCACGGTTACCCGTGTGGTAACGGCCCTTGAGTTTTCCTATCTACGAGGATAAACATGAAATATCTCAAAACAAACCAGGCAACATAGAGAAGAGAAAAAAATGTAAATAAAACAGGGCAAGAAAGGTAGGTTTAAACATAGAAACACCATAATACGGATTTCGTCCAGCAGGCAACTAAAAAGTTGTAAATAAAACACCGGCCAAGAAAATAACAAGTTTAAACATAGAAATGTTAAAACACCTTCTTTTTTGACCGAACTACGAACCCATGATGGGCTCGTCACCAGGACCGTTTTTTGTATAAGAGTTGTTATGTCGCGTTAACCATTCGGCCACACAACTATAAAACACTTACCTTCATTCGCCATGTAATCGAACCACGTCGGTTGAAGCTCGCTGTGGTCGATAGTGAACCTTGCACATCGATAAGCGGCTGGAATGCCCGGTAATCTACATTCCGTGGCAACTGGAGCGTCTTGCGGATGGACCTTACCGGGGAAGCACCAGGAGCAAGCCTTACAATCGAGGCTAGCATGGTCCCAGTAGAAACCTGGAATGTTGGAACTTGTTAATCGGGCACAGTTTCGATCCCATGATGGTTCGTCACTCTGTTTATTATTTCGATATGGATCGGTATATGAACCCGTCGCGCTAACCATTTTGCCACACATGCTGTACACAAGCATTTGGCCATATATGGACCCAGCGTTCCGGCCGTTCACTCTGGCGGTCAAGTGCGTTCGAAAGGTTTCAATCGAAAAACGAAAGGTTGCAGGTGCGAAACTGATCGCTAGCTAGTCGGTTGTGTCCTTGGGCAAAGCACTTAACGGACATTGTCTGAGCCCAGCGGATTCATGGGTTCTACGAAATTGAAGAAACGTGTCTATCATATACAATACACTGCAATAACCCGACGGTGGGCGCGAGGTAATATGACGATTGCCCGTGTGTTAACCTCCTTGTGTTTTCCTTTCACGAGATACCACATGAGTGTGCCTTATCCTATAATAAATAAACGACTCATATTTATGGGATAATGTGTTGACTTTTTTCGGATTGGATATCGATTTAAATTTATTGGTTATTCGATAAGCCTAAATATAGATTTTACAATCTCGTTTATTGTATAACAATGACGCATTTAACGACTGTGGTTTCACTCTTTTTCCTATTTCTGTCTACTGATTTGTTTTAGTTGCTGCAACATATAACGGCAACAAATCTAAGCTTTGTATAATTGTTCCTTGTACGAACGACCAGCAGTTATTAAGTCCGTTTGAAACTCCGATTCTGCAATTACTCATGTCTATTCCTAGTAGACATAAGGTAGAATTTACTACATTTTTATCTCAACAACTGTTGAGCTCACTAAGTTCATCATTTCTGTCCGTTTTTTATTGATATTCTATATATGGATTAGTATCTGTAAGGCTTAGGTTTTGCCCCAATTACAAGTTGCAGGAAATAAAATAAATAATAAAATAGGAACGGGAAAAGGGGCGAAACAGCTGTTGATAAAGTTGCATGGGTGCGCTGATAGGTAAAGGTATACGCCATATATGTATTACATGTGTTACAATGTTATCTTGATGCGTGATTTCGGTGCGTGCGTTGATTGGTAATTACCTGTCGCCTTTATCTTTATATATTCCCGCTAAAAACCGGTAAGACTCGACCACCCATTTGCTTATTCATGTGACCGTTATAATTTGGAAATAGTTGTGATTTTATACTGCTTAAGTTAATACAAGCCTTTTGTACATATCATTAAGAGCCGCTGACTAGAGGTTATCGTGAACCATGTGTAACAAATGTATATGTCATATGTATTACATATATACATGTGTAGGTGTATATAAATATAATGCTTATGAAAAAGACTGAATGAAAATCTTACCTTTTTCGCAGGATAGTGAACACAGGGCGTCGTCTGTCAACGAACAATTTGACGTCATCTTCTGATGCAGCCCGCACCTTGTACAAAGCCTACACTGTCGTTGCGTCCTTCCGTTATTCGAGTACGTTACGCCTTTAACGCACGCGACACATTCCGTATCGGATGATACGGAACACGGCCTACGCATTCCGTACCCCGAGGGGCACCTCGAGCACGGCAAACAGACACGCTGACCGCCTACTAAGGATGGATTCTTGTAATATCCCCTGGGACAATGCATTGCGTAGGAGGTCGCTGTAATCTGCGGGGAAAACCAGATTAATGCAGAATGAATGTAGATAAAGCGTAGCCTACTCAAACATAAATATACAATTAACCCTCGAAGGAAAACAAAGAAATAATACCGCTTTCTACCCACGTAAAATCAATCACATTGACCAAAATGACGTAGGCAGAAAGTATATTTGTTTATCCTAAAAGCGGGGGTTTTAAAATCTTTCAATGTTCGTACGTTTAAAGGCTCAGTATATTAAGTAGATCAAGATTACGTCATTGAAGCGCTGAAGTTTAGAGCAATACAATGGAAAACAATTGGCGGTTGATTAAATATCGACACTTCAGCGTAATACTGTGTTTGTTTTGACGACGAGATAAAAAACATAAATTCGGTTTACATCCAAAAGGTCGTCGCTATGAAAATCCTTTGTTATATTTACATAGTGGATATCGTTTGGCGGACAGAATTAGCGCTGATTCACCGCTGATACTATATAGGGTGGGTGGATTTTAAATGACGTCATTTTTTAAAAGTTTATCAGTTCTATTGTGTTGAAGATATGACGTGGCGGAATCGTATTGATTCCATTGTGTTACAGTTCACGTTTTATGCCCCATTGATTACGTTGTAATAAGTCTGTCACGCAATACACCCACGTAACCTCATTACGCGAATACGTAACCCACGCACGTTACGTAAAACACCCACACAAACGGGTTTGAACATATTACCCACACTTAACGATGGATTCTGGTTACGTAAGCGTCGATATGGGTCAATGACGTTGAATAAAACGTCCCCTTGGGTTCATTCTTTCATTCTTAATCGAAATCCCCACAAACCGTATGTTATCTCAGCTATTTCTCAGCCATCGCGCGTATACGACCCATTGTTAAAAATCACGCGCGACGTATTTAGTTCTAGAGCATTTGATGTGTTACGTAACAATGACACCTCGAACAATTGTCGATTAGCATTCCGATGGATTCAAATTATTCTATTTTCTGCAAAAACTAGTTTGAAAAATAAAAACTAAAAAATGATAAAAAATCTTCAAAAATCCAACAGCTGCTGACTAAGGTATTTGTCGATGATCGAAAGGTTTCTGGTTCAATATTCACCGTACCTGCCTCACAATCATTTCTTATGTAAGTTCCCTGGCTCAATATCGTAAATTTAATTGCTCGACTTTAAGTGCAAAAGCAAATACGCCCGCTTTAATGGCAAGTATAAAACGCGACCTCATGCATATCAATAATTCTAAAAATTGGATACGATATTCATTTTTATCCCCGCGAATGGGAAAACCAAGGGGGTTAACACACGGGCAATCGTCAGATCACCTCACGCCCATCGTCGGGTTACCGGAGCTATTGCAGTGTGTTGTATATGATCGACACATTCCTTCAATTCGGTAGAACCCATTAATCCGCTGGGTTCAGGCATTGTCCGTAAAGTGTCTTGCCCAAGGACACAACCGACTAGCTACAACCGACTAGCTAAATAAACTAAAGATAACATCAAATATACTTAAAACATCAAATATACTTACGGAATTTTCTAGTAATAAGCTAAGTACTAAAACAGCAAAAGCTACGCGCACTACTCGGTTTCTAGCTTCTCCAAACGCAGCAAAATCACCCGAGTACTGGTGGTCCATTATAGCAGCTCAACGAGGCAACGGTTTAAATGCGCCTCTTTCCCTCCCGCCCGCATATATACGGGTTCTCTGAAATCATGAGGGGAATTTCCCTCTGACGTTTTTCACGCCACGTTACTCGTACGCTGAAGAGAAACGTACGTCTGGCGTGCATTGTTACGCCTTTGCGTGTAATAGAATCCACTGATTCATAAGTTAAATCTCAAATATAAACGTTGACAATTAAACGGCGTATTTGTCTCAATTCTAGAGGTCGCGTATACGACCTATAGTTTGTCACAATCTTGTATTCGCAACCAATAAACCACAGCAGTATAAAACCGCTTGCTAATGTACAAATTACGACTCTGAATTCGCTATACAGTTCAAAACACTCAAAGGCACAACGAAGAAATTACACCATTACATATTTATTCGCTAACCCATGTAAATAAGCGAATAAACATTCCGGCTAACTAATTTACATATTATATAATATGCGATAAGGAATATTGAGTTTCTTATTTACCGATTTAAGTTTCGAAACCATCGCGTCCGCAATATTTATTTAATTATATCCTTTTTTAAATGGGTGTTTTAAACGACTGTTCGTTTTGCCAATTTTCCTGTTCCAGTGTCATGATTTGATTCTTTTGTTTTTTTTTATTCTTTTGGGGAAAAAAATAAACCAAACCAATAATGGAAACGTCTGTAAAACCTTTTTTATGCATAGAATCGGTGTATGTATCGGTCGTTAGCCATTTGGCCACACAACTGTATCATCCTGCTATTTCTATTTAATTTACCTTGAAAAGTTTCGAACCCATGATGGGTTCTTACTTATAAACGTTGAAGGAGAAAAGGAGGAAAACTGTTCACTAAAAATATGGAAATTAATTTTAACCCCGCTCTAAACACTAATATCAACCCCAGAACTAACTCTAACTCAACCCTATGTTTAAAACTAACTCAAATATCATAATATTCATTTTAGTGTGCAGTTTCCCTCCTTTTCGCCTTCCCGCTTTCCCTCCTTTTAGTTTTTCCCAAAAATCAATGGCTTTAGGTTTTAGCTGAAAAATTAATTGCACACTTGAATAAAAATTACGGGGTCATGGCTAGAATTAGAGTTAGTATACATATATTTTTACAAAAGAAAAAAATGGTTTAAAATGTCTTGTGCACCAAGTATAAACGCATAAGTTGCCTCCAATTGCCACCCTTCTCACCACTCCTATTTAGTTCTTCTTCATGTTCGTCTCTCGCCCGCACGATTAAGTTCACTCATCCTTTGCCAAAGTACAGAAAACAAAAAAAGGTAAAATGACAATGAGTAATTGTCGTAATCAGAAACCGGAAGTTAAAAACAAATCACAAGCTCGCGAGCAGCGCTTTGTTGGGTTGTCACGTCATAAGCTAATACGTAGCGAAAGCTGAGTATACCAAACCTAATCGACTTGCGAGGGTGTATGTAAAGCAAAACTGTCTTCGTTATACCAGTCATGTTACAAGAGTTGGAAGGATATGGCAGTCAGTGAACAGCAAATCTTGTGCGATTGTATCTGTATCAAAGTTACTGCTTTCCCCGATAGAAACGCAACAAATCTTCGTATAATCATAGACCATAGAGTCTATATAGTTTGTGGTGTAGCTCAGTATCGTTTAGTTTCTTCATTTTTGCCCTAGTATTAAATAATGACAAACGAATAAAATCACGACACAGGAACAGGAAAAGACGGCAAAACGAACAGTCGTTTGTACACGTCATTTAAAAAATGATATAATTTAATAAATATATAGCGGAAGTATCGTTTATAAAGTATTTTTGTCAAATAGTTTCTCCTTAAACTTAAATCATCTCGTTTTATATGTCGCATCCGTCGAATCTGAGATTCACAAATAAATTCGCAGCTTATATACCCAGCATGTAAAGGCCACGCGCCCACGCAGAGTTTATAATACCAACAATCTTGCCCTTTATGCCAATAACCCCTTGTCGAATTTGTGAGTGTAAATTTTGCGGATGATTTGCATTTCAATGACAACGAGGTAGTTTCATATTTGTCCATTGTTGAATCATTCGTTGAAAGATGTGTTTGCTCAATTGGTTGAAGCGTAGAAAGGCGAACCGGAAGGTCATGAAATCGAAACTTGTGGTAGACGAAAAAGGATAGATAGTTAGAACGCTGTTTTCTTTGGTTAGTCATTAACTGATCACAGCGGATTAAAGGTTTCCATTTAAATTTAAGAATCGTCTTAATTATACAACACTCTGCAATTGCTTCGGTAACGGGTGCGAGGTGATCTGACGATTGTCTGTGTGTTAATGCCACTTGCATATTCCCATTCACAGTTTTAAACATAAATATTCTACTCATACTTTTTCTTCGTACATTATTTACATTGTTACAACGTACAAGTTGGTTAATTATTAACTTAACCTCCCGCCACCATTACTGACTGCGTTGTAAGCAGACCGGTTCTTACAGTCATACGTTAAATAAACGATTTGTACTCATACTAGAAAGTATCACAAGGGCTTACAGTATCCCCAGCGAGGTTAGTTAACAATTACTTGAAGTTTCCAGTATTACCAGAAAGTGAAAGTGGTTTATAGAATCTGATTGCTTTGTTAATACGTAGAATATTTATTTTCCTAATTTACAAGAAGTTTATAGAAAAATCGGGTTCTAGGAATCTTTAGTTCGCCACTATGGCGTGATAATATGAAAATAGATGTAACAGGCATAGGGTCGTTTTAATACTGAAATCTAAATATGAATACGTCAAGCTTACCATTCAGTCTCAAGACCATTCTTATTTTTAGTTTTTTACCTGGCCTGGTTTCGAAACCATGATGGGTCCATCACCAAAACTGTTTTACTTATATTGGAATAGATTTATGTATCGGTCGCGTTAACCATTCGGTGACACATTTACATTCGGTGACACATTTACTTTTAATTTTTTTACCGATTTCAGTTTCGAACCCATTACGGGCTCGTTCCTAAGACCGTTTTTTGTTTAGAGTAAGGTATATGTATCGGTCGTTTTAACCATTTGGCCACACGACCGTACACTTTTTACTTTTGATTTTTTTTACCGAGACAAGTTTCGAATCCATAATGGGCTCTTCACTAGGACCGTTTTGTATAAGTGTTGGTATATGTATCGGACGCGTTAACCATTTGGCCACACGACCGTACCCCTTTTCATTTTGATTGATGACTTTGATTTTATGTATGGTGCTCGTGCGACATATAGCGGTTATTTCAAAATAGAATTTTAATTTCAAAATAGCTTACGTCGGTCAAAGTGTCATATTGTACTGTCGTGTGGCCGATTGGTTAGTATTTCGAATTTTATACAAACACGGTCTTAGGGACTAGCCCATCATAGGTTCGTTACTGAGCTCGGTAAAATTAAATCAAACACATCAACATAATTATATTGTTTTTTTAATAACATAATTTTTAGCAGAATATTTCGGTTTTACAACATATCCGTTAAAAATGTCCAAAAAGGCAAGGAAAAGGCAGAAGAAACAAATTCAAAGCGAAGAAAAACTTTCGAAGGAATCTGAAGATGCTGCAATACATGAAGAATTTGAAAGAAAAATGAAAGAACTTATAAAAATAAAACAGAAAGAATCTGGCTTCCTAGGCTGGTGGCGGCGATGTTCTACTTTTAAAAAAGTCTATTTTGTTCTCGAAATCTTAATTTCTATAATTGTAATTGCCGTTTCAATTTACGCGTATAAAGCGAGTAAAAGGAATGAAGTTAAACTACAAGAAGCCGTGGAAAGAGCCCAGGAAGAAATGGGACCAATAATGGAGGGTGGTAATGAGGATATTACATACGATATGGGGGAATATTGTATGTATAACGACTGTGGGGACGAACAGTATTCCGACATTGTGGACTTTGAACAAGTATTGAATCAATAAACGTTGGGAATTTTGTTTATATCGCGAGTTTTTTTATAAGTTTAGTTCTGCGAAACTTATTATTAGCGTTCAACAAATAATTTACCCTGTCTATTTAAAGCAAATTGATCTCACAGAAATGTCACTCAAAATCCTGCCATAGAAAGTCTCACATTTTTTCACAATTTAAAATTAAAGTCAGCAAGGTCTGCAAACTATACACTCCAAGCCCTGTAAAACTTATAAATTTCGAGTTGTTTCGAGCATTAGGAAGATTTTCCATTAAAATAGCTCGGAAAGACTGGTCAGATTCGGCCGATCATAGATATTAATTTGATGTTGTACGACGTCTTAGAATAGAAATGGATATGTTTATCATCGTGAATGGGAAACCAAAGGAGGTTTACACACGGGCAATCGTCAAATCACCTCGCTCCCACCATCGGGTTACTGGAGAAATTAGGTACATTACTATTTCATAAACCTACTTATGTCATTACCATTTTTTAATGACATCACAGTGAATTTGCACACTTTTCTTCGAGGAGTATTTTTTATAAACATTTATTTTTTCACTTTTATTTTTTTATTTGGGTTTAGCGGACACGACTAATCATACTGAAACTTGATAATTTATTGTTTTTTAGGTGTGTTTTCAAAGGTCCTGCTTCGTGTTTTCATTGTGGAAACAAACTCTAAACTAAAACTGAATCGTGACCATCGTGTATCCACTCTACTGCAAGGTATATTTGCTTACGTCACGTAACGATTTTCTATGACGTAATAGTGTTCAAGCGCGTTGCGATGTAGGTGACGTACTTTACGTCATGTGACCTTTCCATTTCTATTTCCGTGAGAATAATAAATATTTGGGGCAGAAATTGTACGATAATTTAAAAAAGTAGGTTACATTCGCTTGTTTGCGTAAGGATAGGTCTAAGAAGTGTCCTATTAGTTTATTGTTTTTTAATTGGCTATATATTTTAGGTTTGTTTAACGTATTAATCCACTGGGTTAAGACGATGTCCGTAAAGTGCCTCTTATTTCAAGAATTTTAGAACCTAACTTTCGGAGCTATTACAGTGTTGTGCATAATTGAGACTTTCTTTAAGTTTTAGTAGAACCCATTAATACGCTGGGTTCAGACGATGCCCGTTAAGTGCGTTGCCCAATGACACAACCGACAATAGCTGCAGGTTGGTTTTGAACTGACAACCATTCAGCTTAATAAATGTAATGAATAAAATTGGGGGAAA
>CH003425.1:622311-765469 GCA_000149265.1 Ciona savignyi
ATATATAATTGTATTGTGTGGGTGTATTTGGGTATATTATCATATTATAGGTATTTTATGGTATTAGTGGTTTAATTGGGTATATAATAATATTTATGGATATAAGGGGGTTAACACACAAGCAATCGTCAGATCACCTCGTGCCCACTGTTTGGTTACTGGAGCTATTTCAGTGTGTTGTGTATTATAGACACATTCCTTCAGTTTGGTAAAACCCATTAATCTACTGGGTTCAGGCAAAGTGTCTTTCTCAAGGACCCAAACGACTATCTAGGAACCTGTTTTGAACCTGCAACCCTTCCGATAAAAGTAAATGCACTAAATTACCAGACTAATCCGTTGGACTAAAAATTATATTTTGAAAAACAAAAAACATTTTGGTTTTTATAATTTTCATTTGTTACTGTAAAGGTACATAGGTTAACAAACATAAAAATAGTAATATTGTAGGCTACATTATAAATGACCGAGTAAGGTTCATTATAAAATACTTTGATTTAGCAATTCCAAATGTCATTTGTATTTATGTTCATTTCTATTTTTTATATTGTTTATTTTGCAATCATGGAAGGTGTGAATTGCATGACCAAATTAATCATTAAATGAAATTTCTTTTTTCTGTTTCCTCCACCCTCATGTAATTAATGCGGGTCTAACAGCAGAATTAAGCAAGATTGACTTTCCCTTCTTCTAATCAATGAATTGATTATCATGTTAGAGGATTCGGTAACATTACAGTGTGCTTGTATGGTTCACACGTTCCTTTAATTTGGCAGAATCCATTAATCCGCTGGGTTCAGGCAATTTCCATTAAGTGACTTGCCCAAAGACACAACCGATTAGCTAGCGACTAGTTTTGAACATGCAACTCTTCTGTTGAAAGGCGATGCACTTAACCACCACGCCAATCAGTCAATCATTGAATTAATTATTATGTTGTAGGATTAGGTAACATTACAGTGTGTTGTGTATGAGACACTTTTCTTCAATTTAGTAGAACCCATTAATCCGTTGGGGTTAGGCGATGTTTTTTAAGTGCCCTTTAAAATATAACCAAAATGCTGACGACCAGTTTTGAACCTGCAACCCTTCGATTGAAAGGCGTTGCACTAATCCACCAAGCCAATTAGTCATTGAATTGATTATAATGTTGTAGGGTTCGGCAACACCTTTCTGTTGAACAGCGACGCACTAAACCCGCAAAGCTAATCAGTCAGTTAATGAATTGATTATTATGTTGAAGGATAAACATTATAGTGTGTTGTGTATAAATGAGACACTTTCTTTCAATTTGGTAGAACCCATTAAACCGTTGGGTTTGCCTTTTAAAAATATAACCAAAATGCTGACGACCAGTTTCAGACCTGCAACCCTTCTGTTGAAAGGTGGCGCACTAATTCACCAAGCCAATCAGTCAATGAATTGATTATTATGTTGTAGGATTAGGTAACATTACAGTGTGTTGTGTATAAATGAGACAAAAAATGTCCTTCAGTTTAGTAGAACCCATTAATCCGTTGGGTTTGCTTTTTGAAAATATAACCAAAATGCTGACGACCAGTTTTGAATCTGCAACCCTACGGTTCAAAGGCGGCGCACTAACCCACCAAGCCAATCAGTCAATGAATTATAATGTTGCAGGGTTCGGCAACACACTTGATCAACCCAACACAACTTCAAGAATGTCCAATCTGACGTTCCAAGACATGCAACAAGCTGCTGCTGTGCGCGCCGAGAATCTTAAAACGTGGAGCGTGAAAACCTACAAGGTAACTTCATATCATCTGTAGGCATAGGCGTGAAGTTGTACATTTGTAGGCCATGCAGGAATTCAAAACCTTTGATCGGGGATCGGCCGACCTACCCAATCTTATAAAAATTCTTTAGCTTCCGGTTAGGGTATAATCGTGTAGGTTCTTTTATACAAGTAATCTTTAATTAAATGAACCATAAAAATAAACATTAAATGTGTCAACATTTTAACTCGTTTACAACTAAGGATTTCGTTTGTATTAAATACAGCAAAATAGAATAAAAACCAAAGTAATTTCACATCATTTATAGCCTTGTAGGTTGTTGTATTCGATCAGTAACTATTGATCATTAAGAAATATGGAAACCTTATAACCACTATGGCTACTGAGGATTTCATTGAATATAAATTAAGGAAAAAGAGCAATAAAGTACCTTTTTGAATATAATTAAGACAAATAGAGCGATAAAGTACCTTTTTGAATATAAATTAAGACAAATAGAATGATAAACCAAATCAGCCCTAGTAACAAGTAACCACCATTCACTTTTAATTAAACAAACAAAAAGTTGGAAGCCTTTTAATTAGTCTGACTAGTAACCAAGTACCTTTTTGCGTATAAATTACAGCCAAATAGAAGGATAAACCAAATTAGTCTGCTTTTTAGTGAGAAATATATTTGTGCAGGTTATTTTATACCACCCACTATATATTTATTGATCTTACCATTAAACAAATAGACTGTTAAATATGGGAATCTTTCACCTAACATGGAAAGCTAGGACTCGATTGTGTAACAATTACACCAAAATAAAGAAACAAAATCAACTTTTTTAACAACAAATATATATTTCACCTGCTTTTTCAAGCACCTTAAGCAGGCACCCTTTCTACTTGTAAAGTAAAACTATATTTCTCTCATAGTTTGCATTTTCGCGTCAGAAAATAAGCGTTTTTTGGTAATTGTTATTTTAGAATATGTTGAATTCAACTGTGGTCATCAAAGCATCTTTATTTTAAAAGTCTATTTTTATTAGTCAAAAGTCACTATGTTATGGTTATTACAAATGGTTTACATTAAAGGGAACATTTAGAAAATTAATCGTGGTATTCTTTTAGTACTAACATAAGATTGAAAAAAACAATGAGTTTTTCAGATCTGTTTATTTGCTTCATTAGGCAGAATAGTTTCTGTAACATTTATAGCATATTTGTAAAATATATGTTTTGCATCTTTTACAATAATTTCAATTTTTTCTGTCTCTCTTACAAAAGTAATAAATTTAGTTTAGTTTATTCATTTTATGCCCCAGCATTAAAAATTGGCAAACGAATTAAATCACGACATAGAACAGTCGTTGGAACACGTCGATTAAAAAAAGGATATAATTTAATAAATATAGCGGACGCGGCCGCCAAACCTAAGCGGAAGAAAAGTGGAAAGATAATTGTAATTGTGATGTCATAATATGTCTCACCAAACCACGGCCGAAACAACCCACACACACAATGTTTGAAATATATCATCCATAGTACCTCTCTCTCGTTCTTTCCTATTAATTATTCATACATTGTTATTATGCTTTCGTGGGTTCATTTTGTATTTCAGGAAAACATAGTTTGAGTTTATGAATCGCTATATATAGTGACATATTGTTGTGTTTTCTACTTCTGTCAGTTTCTCTACTCTATAATAGTTTGTACTGACATTACACAGCCATTGAGCACCAAACCATTAAAATGAATAAATTATTGTATATTTAGGTAAATCGTTAATTATTTACTTTTCTAATTAATTTAACTTCCAATTCCAACCATCCATAATCACCTTATTCTTAAGTATATGCACACACATTATATTGCTGGGTCCTACATAAACATTAAAACATCAAATACAATGTAATAATGCATTTGGATTATATTAAGTGTGTTTAGATATTTCGTCAACTAAATTTGGGGTTCTACGATAAACTGGCATCTAAAAGATTTTCCTGGGTAGACCATGGACTTTAGGAAGGTTCAAAAACAAACCGCCAACTCTTATCAAAAGCTTAATAATAATTTTCCCTATTTTGAACATGACATTTTAGACGAATGTTGGAATTAATACCTCACTTAATGTTTGCATAAAGCTTTTAATATTATTCCATTTAAACATGTATGATGATTCACTTTATGGAGAAGGTTATATTAACTCCAGTATATTATATGTGTAACATTCTATTAGCGGCACATTATATGTATTCATTAATATGGGCGTGTCCGCGGTAGCTCCGGGACCAGGAATTTCGGCCATGGAAGGCCCATTATATGTAGCACAATGTAATAATGTCCCATTCATACAGTGCACAAAGCAAATACTCTCGGAAAGGTTGGGCAAGGGATCGAAAACTGTGGATTTAGAATTGGAAGCGAAGATAGAGATATTACGCGACACAAAACGAAAGTAAGTTTAAAAATTTTTCATCGTGTGTGGGAGACTTGTAACCGAATCGTTGCTAGATGGTTGGGTACTTAATACCTTGTGCCCAACGCTGGGTTACCGGGGCTATTGCAATGTGTTATGTGTGATTGAGACATTTGGAAAATTGTCATTACGTGGGCGGTACTTTCAGCTGAAATTACCATCGGGTTTCAGAAGTGACCCCTTGATGGGAATTCGCCAAGACTGTTTGTATTTTGAAATCGGTATAAGAACCAGTTACATTAACTATTCCACTGCTTAACCATTCTATTAAATTCATGCAACGTCAGCTAATTTCCTTCTTTCAATTTAGTAGAACCCATGAATCCACTGGGTTCTGGAAATGACTGCTTTCGGCTTTTGTTAATGACACAACCAACTACCTAACGGCTGGCTGTTATCCTACAACTTTTCGGCTGACAATCCTACAGTAACATAAGTAACTATTTATTTCAGTACTTACTTTATGCTTGTATGTACGACCGGGTAGTCTGGTGGTTTAGTGCCGCGCCGTTCAGACGAAATAATGCAGGTTCGAAACTGGTCGCTAGCAAGTCAGTTGTGTCCTTGGGCAAGGTACTTAACAAACGTCGCCTGAACCCAGCGGATTAATGGATTCTACCAAAATAAAGAAACGTGTGAATCATACACAACACACAGCAATAGCTCTGGTAACCCGACGATGGGCCCAAGGTGATCTGACGATTGCCCGTGTGTTAACCCCCTTGGTTTTCCCATTCACGGGGACAAACATGAATATCCTCCTATTCCATCCATCATTGCAACCATCCACAGATACGAAAACCTCCTAGCGTTATCCAAAGTGCTCGCCAATCACTTCACCAACATCATCCAAACACAGAAAGTGCTGGGTGAAGCGTTTGCTGAACTATCGGCAAAATCACAAGAACTACAAGTAAGACTTGTTCAAATTTATACCCAAAATATATTTATAGGTTTCCATTCAAATTTAAATAATTTTTTTTATTGCGTCCACTCCGTTTTTTTACTTGTTACACTACACTGGTAACAGCCATGTCTCGTAACTAGCTCTTTGGCAAGATGTGATTAAGTTAAAACTTAATGTTATTTCATACTGTATTTTGCAAAAACTTTTAAGAAAATTCCTAAAAGTCAACATATTTAAAAAAAAAAGCTGTTTTTTAGAAGATTACTGCTAAGTGCCTTGCCTATGACCGACCAGCTAGCAACCATATACAACGCACCAACCAACAAAGCCATTTAATCAGACAAAAGCCCTCAAAGTAATCAATGGAATGCTCGTTTGGCCAGTTAGTCGGTGGTTTAGTGCGACGCCTTTCAATCGAAAGGTTTAAGTTCACGTTCGAAACTGGTCGCTAACTGGACGGTTGTACACTTAACGGGCATTGCCTGAACCCACCGGATTAATGGGTTCTACCAAATTGAAGAAACATGTAAATCATACACAACACATTGCAATAGCTCCGGTGACCCAACTGTTGGCACGAGGTGATCTGACGATTGCCTGTGTGTTAACCCCCTTGGTTTTCCCATTTACGGGGATAAACATGAATATCCTATTAAACGAACATGAGTATCCTATCCTATCACCAACATTCTAAATAACCTTGCACTACGATAAAGGAAGAGTTCCGCTACAACGCCGAGACGCAACACGTGTTGTCGAAGAACGGAGAGAAATTGTTGACGGCGATTAACTTCTTCATATCGGGAGTCACCACTTTGTGCAGCAAGACCATGGACGATAGTCTGCTTACCGTGAAACGATATGAGGCCTCCAGGTTGGTACAAGTAACATGAAGTTTTTTAATTTGATATTATTTGAGATGGGACTGTGGACAGTTTTTTTTTGCTTCTATACATTGAAGAAGAATGGCACAGCTATTTAGAAAAAAATGGGATGGTAAAATGTGAATAAAAACGCAAATTTATTCATTTATTTCCAGCCAGAATTGTTTGGTTTTGGTCATTTAACTGTTTTTTTAAGCATATTACTAACACCCCCACTATTATTAACCAAAGATTAAAAAGTTTGACTTAAGTATATAAGGTTTATACAGCATATTATCACTCCCCCCTGCCAACCAAAGATTAAAAAGTTTGACCTAAGTATATTTATCATCAGTATTAAACATCCACCACCCACAGATTAGAGTTTGACTTAAGTATATAAGGTTTATACAGCATATTATCACCCCCCCTAACCCATCCCAACACAGATTAGAGTTTGACGCGTATCGCAACGATCTCGAGATGCTCAACCTCGCTCCACGCACCGAAGCCAACATATTGAAGCTAGCCACTGCACAAACAGCTTTCAACACTAACAAAGCTATGTACGACAAGCTACGATCGGATGTCACCGTCAAACTGCAGTTTCTCGATGAAAATAGAGTGAGTTTTTCTGGTTAAAATAGGATAGGATATTTATCTTTATCCCCCGTGAATAGGAAAAAACAAGGGGGGGTTAACATACGGGGCAATCGTTAGAGTCTACCTCTGCACCTCGCACCCATCGTCGGGTTACCGGAGCTATTGCAGTGTGTTGTATATGATTCATGCGTTTCTTTAATTTAGTAGAACTAATTAATCTGCTGGGTCCAGGTTGATTGTATTAAAGTTGTTTATTTTTATTACAACTACATTGGTTACCCCTGTTTGTCACTGTGAATGGGAAAACGCAAAATGCGATATCACATAGGCAATCATCGGATTACATGAAATCTAAATAAAGAATAGTTGGGTAATGTGGTTTTAAAAACCAAGACTTGCAGATTTTAACATGATAATTCACTTTTATAACCCTGGAAAAACAACAACAACTAACTATAAGTTCTTGTGTAGGGTATATCTAGTGATTTAGTTCCTCAGTATGAACCAAAGGGTTGTAGGATCAAATTTGGTTGCCAGCTAGTTGTTTGTGTCCTTGGGCAAGGCACTTAACAAACATTTCTTGAACCCAGCGGATTAATGGGTTCAACTAAATTAAAGGAATGTGTCTATTATACACAACACACTGCAATAGCTCCGGTAACCCGCCAGTGATCTGCCGATTGCCCATGTGTTAAACCCCCTTGGTTTTCCCATTCATGTGAATAAACCTGTATATCCTACGTTACATGAACCTTGTAACATGATCCCAACCCCTAACCATGTATCATCTTGTTTTTTTGTGTTTTTTTTAATGACATATTTTAACGACCGTTCGTTTTGCCGTCTTTTCCCGTTCCTGTGTCGTGATTATATTCGTTTGCCATTTTTAAATACTGGGGCAAAAAATAAATTAACTAAATTAAACCTGTTACAAATTCTCATCCAATGTATCTCCAGGTGAAAGTTATGCAGAAACAACTTCTTCTGTTCCACAATGCAATATCTGCATACTTTGCCGGAAACCAACATGAATTAGACGCCACTTTATCTCAGTTCAACATCAAGCAATCAGCAACACAAAACCAAAACTCATTTCTTGAAAAATAGAAAGGGATTTTTGAAAATTCAAGCAACATTTTAAGCGACTTGATGACCAAATTACTGGGTTACGACCAGTCTTGTACTTTCTAAAAAAACTGCAGTTTTTACAAAAAATCATTTTTTTTGTCCAAATTATGCACAATATATAGCAATGTCTGTTTGTGAATTCTTCGTATTTTCAGTGATTGGTTATTTGCAAAACTGTCATTTGACATATTTTTGTAAAAACTACACAAAAATTTGTCGATTGAAAACGCAGAATTACTATACAGGATATATTTCTCGTTTATTTTTAAACTTTCCAAATAACTTTCCTATTTATTAATTTTGTAACATATATATAAATTGGTTGACCACTGGTATGATATTAACCTTTTTTTGAATGAAAATGTCCAAGTTAGCTAAATTGTACAGATAAAAATCCGTTATATTATTGATCATTGCATAGTGTAGTGCTTTTTGACAATTTCGTTTTCAGTTTTGACCATTATAACCGTACGCTTTATATAACAGTAATCGTTAGATATTTTTCTATAGTATAAATTAAACACTGCATATGGGCACAAATGCGTCTCTTATCTAGCTAATCGTACCAACTGGTAAGAGTTAATTGAAGTTATTGATTTTTTTTCTACCCTAAAGCAACATTTGTTAATTGGACGTTTTAGACCTTATTTCTATACAACGTAAAAATGAATTTCGGTAATTTTTACCGTTTTCAACATTTTAAATTCCCATAAAGATACGCCGACGACCGTTTGCACACGACACGTGATCTGCACACGGCACATGGATGTGCACACGACACGTAGTCAAACACCCGAATACCTAACCTTGTTCGTATTTTTATATTTTTTCGAAGTTTCTCGAAAATAAATTGCAATAAGAATCCAAATAGATAGACCTGACGTAATTATTATAAACCTCTATTTAGCGCAAGTGTTAAATTGTACATTTGAACACTTTTAAACACTAAATCGGCTTTAAAACAATAATATATTGTGTATTATATATCATTTGGTGCCAATATAATAAAACAGCTCTGTGAATAAAGCTTGGTTTTGAATTCGTTATGACGTAACGTACGTCACAGTAGTTTGTGTCTTGGAACAATAGGCGGTTGAAGATTTGTAGCAAAGATAGAAATCTGATAAATTACCTTTAAAAATTTAAATTAATTGGGATTTTGTTAAATAAATTTCCAATTTAAACATTTTTATTGAATTAAAAGCAAACAAACTTGAAGTGAAAATTAGGCTGATCTGGCAGGATGGTATATTTATTTTTTTCAATAAGAATGGTAAAACCAAGCTGATTATCACACGGGCAATCGTTTGATCACCTCGCGCCCACAGTCAAGTTACCGGAGCTATTGCAGTGTGTGTACTTCACCAGCACTATTATATTTACTCTTATTATTCACTGTCTTTCCTATCTTAAAACTTCTGTTAGCAGTCTTTAAGACCCATACTGCCCAGAAATTCTTGTTTCAGTTGTCAAGCAATTCCATCGGCGGAAACGATTGCTCTACCACCTTCCCCGGCTCATTCACCTGCTCTTCGCCGGCGGCTGCGATCCTTTTCTGCGATGATGCCCCAATAAAGTTGAGATTTGGCAGTGAAACCCAATTACTGTGGAGACTTCACATTAAACTGTTTCGGACTTACTATTCATTTATTACACACTAAAAACGGAAGCTTGCTGCTGTTTATCTGTTTATCTTTTTTCTTTAATGTAGTGTTATTTCAAATATTTATGTATACTGTATACATATCACTATCTTAATTAGTTTATTTATATTTTCTAGTGCAGTAATGTTCTGCACTTAAAGTGCTTTCTTTAATAAATGTAGTGCAATAACTGTTTTTGCACCAATTATAATTTAATGTTTTATAAAGTGTGTTTTGAAACGGTTTTTAACCACTGGTGGAATTTCATTTTAGGGGGTTTTTCTTTTTCCACTTAATCCCAAAGCCGGCTCCCCCCTCAGTACTGGGTCGCGCTTGCACACTTTACACAAGTATTAAATAACATCAAATTTAATTAGTTAATTTTGATTTAAATTGTTTTTGTTGAAATTTATTTTTTTTAATGTAAGGTTTAACGGCCACGTCATTTTTTTCCCATAACTTGCAATGTGTCTAGTCACTGGCGTGTTTTAACTACTGTAGTTTTGCCGTTTCATCCTGTCTCCTTAATTTGTAACAAATGTTGTATTCTTCTTTATTGTAACGAAGGAGCAAAAAAATAAACTAAACTGGTGTGCAATGATTAAAACGTTCTTTTGTTTTAGCAGAATCCATTAATCTACTGGGTCAAGGCGATGTCCGTTAAGTGCATTGCTCTTTGGACCGGTTAGTATGGTGTTTTACCGTTTTCTTGTATTTTAAGAATTTTATTGTCGAATTTTTCGAAATTAACTGGAAAGTACAATTTAATTCAAATTAATAAAATAAATATTTAATAAAACTGAAAATACAGTAATTAAAATATACTCGAAAAGCAATTTGCTTGCACTGAGCATGGTGCGGTGTATTCGGATAAACTAGTCCTGAATATAATTCGGTGGGAACAAAACAATTACAAACATCAATGTACGGTCGTGTGGTCGAATGGTTAACGTGGCTGATACATGAACCGACTCTTATGCAGCAAAAACGGTCCTTAGTGACGAGTTCATCATGGGTTCGAAACTTGGTTCAGTAAAAAAAAAAAAAAAAACGTGACAGATACATATACCGACTACTGCGCAAAGCGGTCTTAGCCACGAGCCTGATGGCTTCGAAACTCGGCTGGATAAATAAACATCAAATGTAAATACTACGCAAGAGTTGCCATATAGTTTAACCAAATTTGACTTTTCATCGTGTTCACCGCCATTCCGTAATGCGTTCCGTCATGACTGTGCACGTGTTGTGTCAGCTCTCTGAAGTCAAGCGCAGCGATGTCATGGCGTTTTAGAAACACGTCAATTTTCATCACAAAATTCTCCAGCCCACCCCGTTCATTGCATGGACCCCAGTATTTCGCAGGGGCGATTAACCCAGGGGTTAAGGGAAATACCCATATTATGCGGGGCCACTTCGCGCTGGCTTGTTGTAAAGTGTGGACAACTGGTGACAGATATTTATCTATGACGTTGTCGGCGTTACAATGGTCCAAGACACCTGTATAAAAATATCATTTTTGTAGTTTCGACCGAATAAATAGGTGGGTTAGTACGTAGCCTTTCATTTGAAGGGTTGCAGGTTCGAAACTGTCTTTGTACACCAAAACTATTTAAAAACTGTCCTTGGAAACAGCATATCATGGGTTCGAAACTTAGTTCGTTAAAAACACATTCTTTTTTACTTTCATTCTCTCACCTATTCCTAATGTCACTCTTTTTTTTTAATTTTATTCTCTCACCTATTCCTACTCTCACTATTTTTTTACTTGCATTCTCTCACCTATTCCTACTCTCACTCTTTTTTTTATTTTCATTCTCTCACCTATTCCTACAGTCACGAATGTATTGTTCTGGTGCAACAAGCTTTGAACAAGGCCCAGCAGCTCAGCGGAGAAAGTGGAGGAAAAATATGGTTTGAATTGAACGTCGAAATTACGTTCAAGCCCTCCACATAATGTAGTGTGTTCAACGTCGGATATTTCCACTGCACTTTCCACAAGACAATCCATCAACATGAACTGGAGGTGGCCGCGACACAGGTTCTATGGATATTAATGTTAGAATAGGAGCGATGGTGATTGGTTTAGTTGATTGTATTTTTACTGTTTGAAAACTTTATATTCACAAGGGATAAATACAATTACATTAGCAAGTAGGATAAGGGCATTTATGTTTATCCCAGTGAATTGAAAAACCAATGGATTAACAGACGGGCAATTGTTTAATTGCATAGCGACCATCGTTTGGTTACCTGAGCTATTTCAGTGTGTTAAGTATAATACACATGTTCTTTCAATATAATAGAACCCATTAATTCAATGTCCGTTAAGTGTCTTGCCCAAGAACCCAATCTACTTGCCAGCGACCAGTTTCGTATCTGCAACCTTTCGGTTAAATGCGTCGCACTAAACCACCAGACTAACCGGTCGTAAATTATATTTACTGTTTGAAAATTTGATATTTACAAGGCAACTGCAATAGTAAATGTTATGAGCAGACACACATTAAAACACTCCCTACACCCTCACAGGTATAAACATGAACATCCCGACTTACAGCTGCTTCTTTGCTCAAGCAGTTTTTCATCGCCCCGTCCCGCTTCTGCACACTGAGTGTGACCATAAGACCCAGGAACATATTACGAATCAGGGAATCCCCCACGAAGAAGAATCTCGAAGCACTGGAACCTCCGATTCTGTTCAGCACCGAGCAAGCTTGGCGTGGTTTGTAATCCACTATTTGGCATCTGTGTGAGTGGGGGTTGTTTGTAATTTACTATTTGGCATCTGTGTGGGTGAGGAGGGGAGGGTGGGTTATTGCAACCCATCTTTCTGTTGTCTACCATTAGGCGAAAGTTTGTAAAAATGGGAAAACGCAAGATGGTTAACACACAGGCAATCGTCAGATCATCTCGCGCCTTCCGTTGAGTTACCAGAGCTATTGTACTGAGTTGTGTATCAATTCGACGCTCGTTAGGTTTTGGTTAAACTAATTAATCCATTGGGTTCAAGCATAACCGACTAGCTACCGATCAGTTTTGAACCTGCAATATTTTGTCTGAAATTCGACACACTACCCCATCAAGCTAATCTATCTGAAAAGTCTCACAAGAATCACATACAATACACTACAATGGCTCTTGCAACCCAACGGCGGGCACCAGTTAGTCTGGATTTTTCTTTATTCAAAGGTCAGTTATTTTCTTTTAATACCGGATTTATGTCCCAATCATATACAACAAACTACAACAACTCTGGTAAACGAATTGGGTAACAGAATAATAAATCGGTACCCAAACTAACGTTTTAAAAAAAATACGTTTTAAAGAAGAAAGGAAATAATAAACCGGTATTTATCAAGTACACTCACAGTATTTTTTTACTGAGCCAAGTTTCGAACCCATGATGGACTCGTCACTTGGACAGTTTTTGTGTAGTAGTTGGTATATGTATCGGTAATGCCAACCATTTATCCACACGACCGTACCCCACTCAGTATTACGTATACCAACTCACCTGTTATCGTGCGGAGTCCACCTTGCGGTTTCCGCATGCGTATATTTCCGTGCGTCAACGCACGCCGGACAGAAACATGCAGGGGAATCTACGTCACCACATATCCCGCTGAGTTCGTCCGAACAACAAGGCTTCCTGCTTCGTGGGCCGCAATGACTCGCTGCTTTCCCACCAGGAAGCAGCTCATTTTTACCACATTTTCCATCGGATCTCCAGTATATTTGTGGAAAGTTAATCTTGGACCTGGTTAGTGCAATTGCTGCTTCGACATCTTCTACGTCATTTTTATCAACGTCTATAAGCTCCACCCATTTTCCGTGAGTGACATTTTGTAGTAAGTTGTCGCATTTTGGCTTTAAAAATAAATCACTTTTCAATTCTTTCAAATTGCTGGAATTTCGCGAGACTTGAATCTTGCAGTGTTTTTTATGATGATGATTCGAAAAGTATCTTTCTTGATGGGAAATAACAAAGTATCCAACCAGCAACAAGGTTAAAGCAATGCATGGGAATAACTTTCGTTTCGAAACACTAGGCTGGCCCATATATTTACCATGTAGCAGTCTGTGCCTGTTTAATTGAATGACAGAATAAGTATTACGTTTGGCTACAGCTGCTAGCTAATGCGCAAAGCGCTCTGAAATATTATACACAGTTTATAGTTTAGTTTATATAATAGTTTAGTTTATTCATTTTTTGCCTTAGTTTTTAAAAATGGCAAACGAATATAATCACGATACAGGAACGGGAAAAGACGGCAAAACGAACAGTCGTTAAAACACGTCAATAAAAAAGGATATAAATTAATAAATATAGCGGTCGCGGCCGCCAAACCTAGTAGTTTAACAACCTTTCCTGTACGTTTTTTTACAAAATATAGTTTTAAAGTTAAACTCAGCTACCATAGTGAACTTTATAGTCTAATCTCCACCTCTTCGCTGATAACTAATAAAAGCTGATAACTGATAACTAAAGCACTCTGAAATATTAATAAAGCATCCTATTTCCTGTAATTCAACATCTTATTTCCTGTACATTTTTTTTTACGAAATATAGTTTTAAAGTTGTTCCTTACTCAGCTACCATAGTGAACTTTATAGTCTTATCTCTCCTTCTGCGCTGATAACTAGGTCGTACAAATGCATTCGAAACTGCCCTGCTAGGCGGTTATCATCAGTGCACAGCGTACAATAGACTGTGGTGGCACACTAAACAATAGTAGAGAGGCGAAAACGGGAATTCCCGTTATTTAAACCGCTGTCCATTGTGTGACGACACACTAGCACTGGAACGCGTTTTATTGTTTCAAAATAGCCGCTGTGGTATTTTTTGCCGGGCGTTGTATTGAACCCATGATCGGCTTTTCACCAAAACCGTTTGATATGAATTCGATTTATATATGGGTCGCGTTAACCATTCGTCCACACAACCGTAGAAACGGTTGTGGTGCTCACTATTTCCCTATACCGTTCTTACTAACGACTTTAAAATAAACCAATAATTTGTTTATTAATATCGATGTAAGTATTTCCCGTATATTTTGTCCGGCCCGTTGGTCTAGCGGTTAAGTGCGTCGCTAAAGGGAAAAACCAAGGGGGTTATCACACGGGCAATCGTCAGATCACCTCGCGTCCACCGTTGGGTTGCCGGAGCTATTGTAGTGTGTTGTGTATGATTCACACGTTCCTTCAATTTAGTAGAACGCATTAATCCGCTGGGTTTAGGCAATGTCCGTAAAGTGCCTTGCCCAAGGACACAACCGACTAGCTAGCGACCAGTTTCGCACCTGCAACCTTTCGATTGAAAGGCAACGCACTTAACCGTTAGACCAACCGGCCGGGACCATCATGGTAACTGTTCGGCCGCACGTGGCATTATTGAAGTAAAACGTAGATTCAAGTGCAAATAAGTTATGGATATCCCATAACCGACATGTTATATAACTAATAAATGTTTGGATTAATCCTTACAAACTTTAATATGATACATTTTTACGTTGAATTAAGAAAATGACGAATTGTTTACTTGTCCAAGTTTCGAACCCGAGATGGTATGATTTTTATGTACGTTTATGATTGCTATGCTGGATATAATCGTCGATTGCATTAAACGCCCAGCCAAACCAATGATATGCAATATCTATCCTTAGAATAAGCCTATGTATATGCACATAGATAGGCGATGCTGTGTGTGACGCACAGGCAATCTCCGGTTTAAGAACGTATGTGACGTAATCCTTATACACCTTTAGTTTAGATTCCGCTGTCCACAGGTTAAAACTACAGTATGAGCCATGCGTGTGGGCCATAATACGATCCACATACTTTACAAAGTGCTGGATATTGAACGATACAGTTAGCCACGGGTGTTCGTGCAAAGGTGGAAATAAGGGAAAATGCTGACAAAAATAAAGATGAGTTCGTTAGGGTTAGTGTAATGGATGGGGTTAAGATCATTGTTTGGGGCAGGGTTAGAATTAGTTACCATAAAGGTGGAAGTAAAAGGATGGGAAGGAGGGAAACTGCACAATAAAATAAAGATTATGGGGTTAGTGGTAATGTTAGGTTTGGAAGTTTAGTTAGTTCTGGGGTAGAGATTAGTGTTAGGGCAGAGTTAGAATTAGTTTCCACAGTGTTAATAAGCATTTTGCTTTTCACGCCGTTTTAATGCCGCCCACGATATTATAATGGCGTGGAGACGTGGTGACATACAAAGTGTGCAACTCGATGCAAATACGTGCAACTACGTGATAGATATTTCCTCAGAATTATGACGCATATTCGTCTGTCATGCGTATCTTATGCATAATACCAGCTTCAGGGCATTGGCTCTTATATCAACTGTGAGATTGATAACAAGTTTAGATGTATAGCTGTGAGGCTCCGAAAACGGTTGTTTATTAGACTTGGTTGATTTAGGATGTCGTTTTCATCACTAAAAGTTACTTCAAAGCATAATACGCGGATTTGTTAAAAAGTCTAATCAGTAAGGTCATGTCAGAATAATAATTAAATTTGTCGAAAAAATCCAGAATGGTATGTAATTTGTATCAGGTAATTGTGTTACTTTTAACGCATAATAGGCGAATTTGTTAGATAAGTCTAATCAGAAACGTAAAGCCGTAATAATAATTTTTCCTAAAAGATACAAAATGTTACAACTGCTTATACGTGGTGTAGTATAAATCCAGAATGTGCGAAGATAATAACTTTGAGTTAATGTGTTTAAACTGTCTTGCCTTAACTCCAGCATGAAAAACATGGCTGAACAACAAACCGTGCCTTTCTCGTAAGACGAGTCGTTTAAAAGCACTACACTATTGTTTATACCGGAAGCGCAACAAGTTGAATAAACAAGTGCGTGAAACACAGCCTTAAGCCTAACATATGCTGAACGCGTCATCATTTGTCACGTGACCTGATATCTGTCATGCCACTTTTAGATTTGCTATCATGGATTCAGTGTTTCCATAAAAGGATTAGACACCATTCGGCTTGAGGTCAATTAAACTTTAAAACTCTAGCTGTGTTACACGGGTGAATGTAAAACAAAAAAAAGTGGGAAGGAGAGAAACTGATTAATTATTTAAAAGGGATAGGATATCCATGTTTATCGTTGTAAATGGGAAAACTAAGAGGATTAACGCACAGGCAATCGTCAGATCGCCTCGTGCCTACCGTCGGGTTACCGGAGCTATTGCAGTATGTTGTATTTGTTTCACACGTTCCTTCAATTTGGTAGAACCCCGTTTAGTGGCTTGCCCAAATAGCGCATCTACTAGCTAGGGTTAGTTCTGGCGTTTAGATTATCGTTGGGCATGGTTAGTTTAGGGGTTAAGGTTAGATTTGGGTTGGGTTAGAATTAGTTTCCATAGTATATGTAGTGACATTCGCGGCTTATACAATATTTTTTGCACATTATATTAAGTTATGTTAAAATTGTTGAAATGGGCGATTAATGTGCGCACGGCTGTTCTCCTTTACTCCTGTCAAATCATTTCCTCTGATTGTAAACTGGCTATTATCCCCACGAACCAATACTTCCTATATACTTTACAAACATTACGCGATTCGTAGAAGCTGACGTTTTGGTGTATAAACTCATTGTATTATTACTATTTTTATCAGAAACGCGTTCTGAGGTGCGGACCTAAGCACTGCCTGCTTGAAGACGATATCTCAAAGCATGTATTACGAACCAGTTTAACTGTATGCATTGTACTGTATCAGCTTGCAATATACCAATAAAGAAACCTTTTGTAAGGAGTCGGATTGCGAGATGAGTATTGGTCGTGTTTGCACGCTTGCCGTACCGGAAGGCTGAAGAGCCAACTATCCCCGGAACCTCACGTCTTTTTAACCAGTATACTTGCAGTTAAACAACCAAATGGCTACAAAAATCCAAACAACACAAGTGGATACGCACAGTTTACCACAGCTTGCTTTACACACTCCGAGAATACTTGTATCACATTATTATCTTTATAATTCACCCTAATTAAATATAATTTTAATAACCAGTATAATTCGTAATTAAAGTCACAATACTAACAACAACTAAGCTTTCCACTAAACTAAGATTGGTAATATCTGTTTACTGAAAGTCGGCTTATCCTGAGAGTGTATAGTAATGGTTACTTTGAAATGCGAAATTCTTATAAAAGAAGTAAGACTTTTATACTTATTTTGCTAATATCGTAAAACTGCCTGAACTACTAAGTACATAAGAACTTAAGTTACTTTAATTCTTAGTCTGAGGTTGTAAATCCGATGATATAATGGGCGCAAGTTATTGTTCTGTTTGCAATACCGGTGCTGTTGTACTAGTAACGCTACATTCCGCTGACCGCGATTTGTTGGGGGAAGTTAACAGTGGAAACGAAACCATTGTAGCGGAACGGTTGTACCTTACAGACACAAATTACGTAAAGAAACGGTGGGTAGGAGGATCAAAACCAACCGAACCATCAAACCAATTTTAAAAAATCGACCAGAACGTAAAACTAATGGAATACTATCTACAAAGGTTCATAAAGTGGAAACACATTTAAATTTATACAAATAAACTGGTCTAACAAATTAGAATAGATTTTATAACCGAGAAACCGTTTTACCTGTGATAGTTGTCCATCCAAATCATGCTAGCGCAGGTTCACACATGTTTAAGTTAAGCTGTTTGTATTTTTAAAGAGAAATCAGTGATTAAACAGCAATGATTGTTTTTTAATAAAGAGTGTAAAACGAAAAAGGGAATGTGTGTGTGTGTGTGTGTGTGTGTGTGTGTGCGCGCGGGCACCGTCATATTTTGAATTGTGACGTTTTAACCTAGAGTCTCCTTCAAAATAATGGTTTTGCTGAGTAACAATTGTGTAGTATGACGTTGTTTCCATTTAGGCGAGTGACAACGAAACAATAGAAATAAGAAAATGTTATTTAATGTTTACATATTAGGTAATGGCTTGATATTTTTACACATATTATCCACATTTGTTATAAATAGGAGATTTATTTTCCCCTAGATGGCGCTCATAATTCCTTGGGTTACAACTTTTATTCGTATTTGAAATGATTTTGTGAACAGGTCGTATATCTAAACAACAATTATTACTTTTTTAAGTTTGAGGGTCTACTGGGGTAGATGAGGGTCAATATAGGATGGTTTCGTTACTAAGACTGTATGTTATTTAGAAATCGGTCGTGTTAACCTAACTGTCGGGTTCAAGTTATATTCGCAAAGCGACTTGCTCAAAGATACAACCGACCAGCTAGCGGATTGTCTGTCGATCTTACCTTATAGCTATACAGTCAGACGGTTAAAACTAAAAAACGGTCAATTGTTATAAGATATACATCAAATTGTTTTTTTAGCAATAATTTTAGAGGTAATTTTCTAGCACACTAAACGACACACAAACGATATAATATCCATGACTAAAGACTGAGTTACTTCAACCAATTAATTTATATTTCGCAGAGTAACAGATTTAGAAATTATAAATAAAATGGCGACTGTGACCACCCAAGGGGCGGTTATAATGAATGTTCCAACCCCCGCTCCATCTAACAAACTGAAGGAATACCGGAAGATTATGCTTGGACTGAGTGTAAGTATGAAACCGATATTTTGACATGATATTCGCACTTTTAATTGTCGTTTCGCTTTAAATGACAAAGTTAATTTTGTTTTGTTCATGACATATTTTGTCAAAATTGGTATCCACATTACCTTATTAGTAGGACACATTTGAGTTAATGGGTTACTACATCGTTATTTAACCGCATGGTTGCTGGTTCGAAACTGGTCGCTAGTTATTCAGCGGTGTCCTTGGGAAAAGCAAGAGACGTAATCACACGGTCAAACGCCAGATCACCTCGTACATTATACCCAATATATTGCAGTTTGTTGGGTATGATTGATACGTTCCTGTTGTTTGCGATCAGTTTCGAATCTACAACCCTTCGGCTTAAAGGCGATGCACTAAACCACGAAGATATAACTGACTAGCTATCCACCAGGTTCGAACCCTTTTGTTCAAAAGACCCAAAGTAATTGGCTTGAATAGATAATAACACAATTGCACGGTGCAACTTATTTGTTGTAATATATGGAATATCTTAGTCGTTAACCCAAGCGGATTAATCGGTTCTACCAAATTGAAGGAACCAAATTGTGTCTATCATGCACAACACACTGCAATAGCTCCAGTAATCCGACGATGGGCGAGAAGTGATCTGACGATTGCTCGTGTGTTAACCCCCTTGTTTTTTCCATTCACGGGATAAACATAAATATACTATCATATCATAAACTAAAGCAATCAGTGATGCACAGTTATGTAACGTGATAATCTTCCAATAGGTGACTGAGACAGTGCTGGGATCCATCAGCGTGCTGTTGGGAATTGTAATCTCCGCGAGTAGAAGCAGTTATTACTACGGATATTATTCAAGCATTACGTCCGTGGGTGAAGGAATGTGGTGTGGGGTGTGGGTGAGAATTTGTTATATATTGAGATATAAGGTATTCATATGTATGGGAGACAGCTTTTTTTTTACCAATTTCGAAGCTAAGTACCAGCACTTTTGTACCAGCACTAATTTCGAACCTATGGTATCATGGCCATATAGGATCGTTACAAAGATTGTTTTTGTATATTTAATTCGGTATATATTAAAATGTTTAATCCTGCCAGTAGTCATATTGTCTCAAAGATTAAGCCATGCAAGTCTAAGTACGAGCTCTCATACAGTGAAACTGCGAATGGCTCATTAAATCAGTTATGGTTCATTTGATCGTACAGTTTACTTGGATAACGGTGGTAATTCTAGAGCTAATACATGCGAGAAGCGCAAATTTTAACCCATGATGTGCTCGTTAATAAGACCGTTTTTTTGTATATCTAATTCGGGATATGTAACAATCGTGTTAACCGTTGAGCTACACGACTATAGGCCTACTTGAGAATTTAATATAATTGTTAACCGTTGAGCTACACGACTATAGGCCTACTTGAGAATTTAATATAATTTATGTATTGAGATATAAGATATGCATATTTTGTCCTCTGAATGAGAAACGCATAAGGTGTAACCACACGGGCATCTTCAGATTACCTCGCGCCCCCGTCGATTTAACGAAGCTAATGCACGGTTGTCTGTATGATTCAGACGGTGCTTTAATTTGGTTAAACCCATCATTTCACTCTAGTTAATTACTTCAATAAGTATTTATATTAGCGAACACTTGTCATGTATATTCATTGGTGAATACTTTTGGCCTTGATTTGTTCCCTTGAGTAAAACAGCATGATACAAAAACTGGCGACGGTGGGCGCTAAGTGATCTGATGATTGTGTGCTAACGCCTCTTACGTTTATCAATTCAAGGGAATACACAGGAATATTCTATCCTATCTTCCTTGACCCTAATGAATTGTATACAAGTAACATGATAATTAAACCTGTCTCAATTTAGGTGTTGGTAGCTGGAATTCTTGGAATCGCTGCTTCTCGTACCACTCGGAAAGAATCCTTGGTAAGTTAACCAATTTTTTAATTTGAAAATTCGGGAAAAAGGCAAATGAATTTCAAGTCTTTATAATTACAACAACAAAACTCTATATTTACAACAAAGCCTCATTTATTAATACTTATGCACTTTAAAGTAGTTTAACGTACATTAATTTAAGTCTTAAATATACGTGCAATGTATAGACTGCTTCAACAAATAGTTGTCTTCTTTTAATATCCATCGAGAAAAACAAAACTACTGGTGGACTATATGGTTGGCTATTTGGCAAGTACATGTATACCAATGCCTCGTCCGACCGTTTAGTGAATTGGTGCGCCGCCTTACAGCCGAAGGGTTGCAGCTTAAAAACTGGTCGCTAACTAGTCGGGTGCCTCCTTGGACAAGGCACTAAGCGGAAATTACCTGAACTAAACGTCTCAATCATACATATCGCACTGTAATAGCTTCGGTAACCCGACGGTAGGCGCGAAGTGATCTGACGATTGCCTCGTGTTTTAAACCCCCTTGGTTTCCCATTTAGTGGATAAAATGCACAGGGCTTATTGATTTATTGCATTTTCTTAAATGAATAAGCTTTATTCATATATTGAATTTTATACAGATTCACTGGCATATGGGCTTTGCGATCACTGGAGCTGTCTTCTCATCCGCCCAAGTTACAGCTTCCACCATACTCGCATTGGTCTATAGCGTAAGTTTAAAGAATACACCTGTTTACATACACCTGTCTTTTCTGTCTAGTTTAGTTATTTTACAACTTCTTTACATTGGTAAATAATTTAGATCTTAGTCTATCTCTATACAAATTACCCATTCGAGAAGCTTAAATCAGGAGCGATCCTACACTGTTATTTAAGATGTTCTTGTTTATCCCCGTGAATGGAAAAACCTAGGGGGTTACCACATGGCAATCGTCAGATTACCTTGAACCCACCGTCGCATTATGCAATGATCAGTAAGTGCCTTGCACAGGGACAAAACGAACCAGCTAGATAACAGTTTCGATCCTGTAACCTATCGGCCGAAAGGCGACGAATTTATCAACCAAGCTAATCGGAGATTAAACCTGTATTATTTCCAGAGGCCATTTGAAACGGGGTTGTCTATCGTAGTAGCAGTTATTGGGTTTATTGCTTTCATCATCTGCATTGTGAGCGCCAGCTATTGTTGCTCCCTCTATACTGCTCTTACCGGTGCCCCTAGCTGCTGTGGACAAGGGTGTTGTAGTGAAGGGTGTTGCGGAGAACAAGTAGGTTTAATAGGCGTTTCAAGTAAGACTAAGACCTACCAAGGCTTAACAAATAGAAAAATAAAATTCAGTGAAATGACAATCCATATCAAATTTTGTTTATTCTTATCAAATGATTTTAGAAAAATACCGTCATCAGTAATAAACGTGCTGGGAAGAGAAGTACTGGAAATAAATGCGACCTTTTGTTTGATTAGATTTTTACCGATCTTGGTTTCAAGGTTGTAATGGGGTGGTAACTAAGACCGTTTTGGTATAAAATTGGCAAATGAATCGTTAACTCACTGTCACTCTGTATACAACACCATTTCTTATGATTGAAGTTTGTGTAGAAATGTTTTGTAGAGAAACATTGTGCCCTAAAGGTCCCATTAAAATTTAGGTGGCGGTAACACACCAGCCAGGACAGCGTGTTGTATATATCCACCAACCAAACCAACAACCTCAATATTATCCTGGGGTTCAACACACTCAAACCATCATTCAAGGTCCAGGTAAGAGCTGATTTTCATTCTTTTGTGACAATCCCACCTGATTTGGTGTTCATTTACCCGAAGTTACACCTGAAAATTATACCAAAACGGTCAAATAATTTAAGAAAAGTTTAATTCAAACTAGAAATTTTTTTTATTTTTGCTGTTCTCAAAATATATTTTATATAGCTTTCCAACTAAAACTAGACCAACGTTAAATCGTTTTAAAGAAAATCTTGGTTAATTTATTATTTAAATAGGCACAGTAAATGACAAAATATTGTCATCTTGTTTCTAAGCGGTTGTAGATTTATCTGCTACATTCATGACCTAAATATTTGTTTGTTTCTCTTAGGTGGCCAACAGTTTGTTACAACCCCATACCCTGTAACCAGCATTCCTGGCCAACCAGCTATGGTTATGCAACAAGGAATGGTTATGCAAAACCCTCAGACAACCGTCATGCCCCAAGCTAACATTGCCAACCCACAACCATCCGCAAGTGGACCGGTCTACACAAATACCGCAATGCAAAAACAAGCTGAAGCAGCTGCACAGACACCACCTGCTTACAGCAACTGAGTCGTCAACCTTGCAGTATTACATCAGAATGTGTTACTATTACGTCATAAAATTAAATTTTTGATAATAAAACAAACTGTTACTATTAAATCATAAAGTAACCAGTTAGTATTGCGTCACAAAACAATCTGTGAGCAAACACACTACAGAAAAACTGACGTAACCATGTGAGTTAAGTTTCCCAAAATTATTTTTAACCAAATGTTGGTTCGTTTTATCTTCCGTAAGACGTTAAAACACGCTGTAAAATTACTACACTTACTTCTTTTAATATCGTTTTTGTGTCTCTCTGCTGTCTTACTTCAGATTAATTAAAAAGTTTGTGTCCAACATTTTTTCTCTGTTGGGTTTTTTAAATTATTTTGCTAAACTTCGATAAATAAAAAGTATATATTTTCTTTGATGTTTAGGGTCCACCATATTTTATTTGTGTTAATTTACATATGTTAGTTTTAAATTAAACTTTATGTTGATGCACGTTTTAAGGATTATAGTACTTTATTTTAGATTGAATTGTAAATTATCCAATTTCACTCCATTCATTTCAATTTATCTAAAAAAAAAGTGTAAAAAAATATTTTTTTACTTTCTAACATTTTAACCTTAACCCCCAACTTAAATTGTTAACCGACAAGTTGAATTGAATAGTAAGTAATGGGTGTGTTATGTGGAAATTTAGAACTTCCATCAAACGTTGGTAGTTGTTTTAAGCACTGTAATTCTTGTATATAAAATATATAAACTTTATCCAATGTGTTTTGATTTGATACGCGACAGCATATCTTCGAGAAGTTAACCATAATTTACTTTCGATTGGTCGATTTCATGCTTCTTTATTACTTTGGTGAAAATAAAAGATCTGTTCGACTGATTAGCTTGGTGCGAAAGGTTGTAGAATTGAAACTGGTCGCTAGCTAGTCGGTTGATATAGTTTTTGTTCGACATGCAATACCGTGTTTTGTAACAATTTATGCATTCCAGTAATGCTGGTCAGCTTGGTTATAGGTTGGTATAATCTTGTTAACTCCGACATGTTTTTTGTACTTTGCCATCGTGGGAAGCAGTGGTTTGTTGTTGGACTTCCCCACTATAGCGTGCAACGAGCGTTAGCTTTTAACTCAAGGGCCACCCACGTTATTAGTAGCTACTGAGACACTTTTTTGTCTAATACTAAGTTTTAACATCTTATTCATATCAAACCGTTCCGTTTATCAGTTACAGCAAACTTCCCACAATTTTTATATAAACCTTAGAACCAACCCGCAATTAAATGACCCGTTTTTACTTGTAGTATAATTAGAAAATTAATAGAAAATAATTATGAATATGGTGTGTTAAATTCTAAGAATTCTTACATTTTGGCATTAACTTGATAAAAGTATACACTTTTTTTAGGTTTTTACTGTTTAATAAAAGTGTGAAAACTCATTTTAACCCCACACCAAACACTAACCCCACCCCATACACTAACCCCATCCCAAACACTAATCCCACACACTGACTAATCTTCACAGTTTTTATGTTTCCACACTTTCCTTTGCTTAACTGACGGAAAGTAGTGATTGACTGATTGGTACTTCCCCGTATGACGTTAGCGCACACGGATCAAAATGAAACAAAGCACAGGCGAAGATAAACCACCAGTACAAAAACCATCACCCGCAATTCGCCATGTTCAGTATTAGTCGCGATATGTTGGCCCAAACATTGTCAGCTTGTATACGGTGGTGTGGTCGAATGGTTAGCGCGACCGATGCATCCATCGAAGTCTATACAAAATCGGTCGAGGCCACAAAGGGTACCAAACTTGGCTCGATTAAAATAAATAGAATTAATGGAACAAATTCCCTTTGATAAGTTTATTTTGCATGTACTGTGTCCTAATACATCGTACACTTTTGGTAAAACAATTAATAAGACGTCGCCAATATCGAACCGTATGAACAGTTAACTTGAATCGACAGATCTCGCAAAATACTGTAAAAGTAGGTTTAGGAAAACTCATTATTGGCTGATATATTTTATTAATTACAGTTCATTTGGCATGTCTTATGCATCATCAGGCAACCAATTTGGCTTTTCCTCTTGCAGTAGTGCTAGTAGTTGATGTTAACAGCAGGAGTGGTCAGGCCTACCAGCAGTAGCAGCAGTATAACCGTCTTTATTACTTGTCTATGTTTACTCTTTCCGCCATATAACGACATGGTTTACCATTTCTCGAAACACGGATATAAAATCGGCAATGATAAAAAACAACGTCATTTTTTCGTCCAAGAGATACTTTTATTAGTCGAAGTAAGAGAACAAGGCGGACTATATTAATGAAAAAATTAAGAACACTTATGAGTTCCCTTCGAAACGGATTTCTTGTGGTGACGTTTGGTTTGTAGGGTCCTTTATAGTCACTTTCTTAGTCACCTACACTTTCTTACAATATTATAACAACAGTCCCGAAATATCGACTGTTATAGAATAACCGGTGCCGAACATTCGCAGAATGGAATTCGTGCTAAAATTCCTTGGTCTCTCGAGAATTTCTCTGACGCAATATACCTAGAATTTGCCACTGTTTATCTAAACAATATTAGCTAACACCAACAGTAGATTAAACTCGATTGAACATTTTCTTCCTTATTATATAACGCGTAAATGTGATTGATCACTATTTTCAGTGGAATTTATTAAGTGGGGATTTCCCCAAAAGGCTAAAAGATAAATTTGGGGCATACTTTTCGTTTTTAGATTCTATATTTATTTATGTTAGTTTGATGTTTTCACGGTATATATACGCGTAATAAGATTCTATCAATTATTAGTTAGGCTTATTCTATTTTGGGGATTTCCCGGGGCAGACAGAGTAATTACATTTCTAGTTATGTTTTCGAATTCGTATGACATTTTTCCTAATTCCTTTTTAACTTTTGATATTTTTTATTACCGTAAAGAAGTACCAACATTTTTTTACCATAGTATTAAAAATCAATAAATGCAACAAAGCAGAAGTCAGGAAATGGAAAAGATGGCAAAACAAACAGTCGTTAAAAACACGCCATCAAACAATAGAACATGTATATGCAGTATAAATATATTAAATATAGCGGACGCGGCCACCAAACTGAGCAAAAGAGCTAAAAACAAGTTTAAAATATTGGTTTGTCCCTAAAAAAAAACAAATATATATTAGTAATATTAAAGCTTAACGATACGACGAACGACGTTTGGTACGTGTTGTGGTCACTTGATAATACTAAACACATGGTTTTCTTTAGATATTTATTACGTGGTGATAAAAATAGGATAACATATTTTGTGTTTATACCAGTGAATGTTAAAACACAAAGTTATCACACATGCAATAGTCGGGTTACCTAGCGCCCACCGTCGTGTTACTGCAGTTATTGCAGTGTGTTGAGTATTATTCACACGTTTCTTTAATTTGGTAGAACCTATCATTTCACTGGGTTCAGGCAATATTTATTGCCCAAGGATACAACCGACTTGGAAGCGACCAGCAGTTTTCCCCTGAAAAGTGATAACCCACAATAAGCTAATCGGTTGGACAATACTTTTAACGAGCTGGTTTGTAACCAAAGTAAATGCAGATTTAAAAGATTCAAACATAATGGTCTTTAAAAATGTTCTTGGCCGTAACCTTTAAACACGTAGACTTCTTTTGTGTTTCGAAAGTCAGGATTAGGTAGGTTTACAAAAGGATTTGTATAATACGTGGTTATCCCAGCGTGACGGCGGAACGATAGAAAATATTTTCCGAGTCGAGCCCAAGTGTTGTTATATGGAAATGGCCAAAACAACAGAATAAAATCTTCATTTGTTTGAAATAATGAGAAAACTGGGTTAATCACCATCCATTAAGACGTGTTTTATTTCTAATATTAAAATAATTAAATTTTAAGAATATTCAAGAGGCAAATATATTCGCTGCGATTTAGAAATTCTTATGACATTACTTGTAAGACAAATAACAAATCATATACGGCAGGTTTATCAAGTTGTAAATGGAATAAATATTGCCATTGCGTCTAGTTGATGGAATTACTATTTATAGAAGACCGTGCGTCACGGTATGTGACGTTATCATACGTCACGTAATGTGTTGTTTTTCATTTATCGCACCGAACGCTATTGGCCTAAATGGTTTGGTGCTCCGTCTTATGTTTTTTCTTTTTTTTTCTTTATTGACTTCACGTAATAACACACGGTATCGGAAACCTTTCGCAAGCATTGACGCAGTGCTCATCCGTTGTTGTAACACGTAATGCAAAGTCAACGGCAAATACCAGCCGTTACAATATACCATTCTATGGTTTCAATTTTGACAAAAACACCGTTGAAGGATTGGTTACAGTTGACCAGTCGACATAAGCGCAACTAATATGTATGACACACAATCTTACACAGATTTGGAACAAACAATAATACGAAATACAATTTGCAGAATGAGGCTGAAATGTTGTTCGCTTAGTTTATTGTTGTGGAGGTCAGCTTTCACCTCTTGCAGGGCAACGGGAGGGAAAGAGGGAACTGCTTACCAAAACTATGGAAATTAATTTTAACCCATACCCATCCCTAAACATTAATACCACCTCCAGAAGTAACTCTAACTCTAAACCCATGTTTAAAACTAAAACTAAAAATGTAACAATCTTCATTTTAGTATGCAGTTTTCCTTATTCCCGCTTTCCCTCCTTTTAGTTTCCCCCTTGCTGCAAAAGTTTTATGTGTAAGCGAAATTGTTTGTTGGTATATTGGTGATTTTAGACCAAAACCCTAATTGTAATGTGGAAGCGACTTCTACTTTGGGTAGTATTTGTATTGGGTGGTTGCTTAAGGATACTCGTGAGAGAAAATAGGCAGCAGATCCACGTTTACGGGGAGTTTTGATCCCATTATCCAAAGGTTCGAGCTGCCGAAATTTACCAAGGGTGTTGGGCTGGATATCGACGTTTAAGCCTAAACAGCAGCAGGAACTATAATAACAACAGCCCATTTATACATGTGCTCGGATCTCATGCTCAGATCTCCATAACAGAGCATGAAATACGCTCATGTGACTCCTGTGACGTCATTCCAGGAGTATCCTACTATATCGATGACAAACGGAACAAAGTGTGTATACACGTCATAATATACTTGTGTTTTTATGTGTCAGGTTCTGATTACGGTTATTTTCTTTAAAGATTACATCACTAAAATAATAATCTGCTTTATCTATTGTACATCGTATTACAGCATATTTTAAAATTACTGTATTCAAATTAAAGCTAAAATTGTGGTATGCGAATGAACTTTCTTTCCGTGAAAACGGTCCTATTGACGAGCCATCAAAGATTCGAAACTTAACTCGTTAAAAAAGCAAAAAAACAACAACATTTTTCGTCTTTCCTAACACGGTTGATTACAGATAATTCTCGATGTTTAATAAAGAAATAAAGTCGATAAGAGGATTACTTAACCCCATGCGTTCCTTTGGTTTTCATACCACCCGCATATTACCAAATAGGCCTTTACGCTTTTAAAGGGGGTATCATAAAATTAACCATAAAATTGTTATTACTATTGCGCTGCACAGTTTAAACCACTTTATGTCTGTGCTGCACCGCGCTATCGCATGGTTCAATAAATAGTTTATACACCGGATATTATTGCGTCTTTCCTACGGTTTATTTATGGCTCCTTTATAACCTATAACAGTGGTTCTCAAACTTTTTAGAGTTGGGACCCACTATTAATTACCACAATTTATGGCGACCCACTTAACTTTATATATAGTTGTTGTAACATGTGTGAGAGACGAAAGGTTCAATGACCTGAGGTCAGGTGAAGATCACGCCACGATTCAAGATTGTGTGATGTCACAATTATGATAATTTCCCCTTGATTTTTGTATAGGAAATAGCCAGTATAGTTAATCAGAGCTTTCTATAACTTTTCACGACCCACCAAGATTCCTTTCGCGACCCACCGGTGGGTCGCGACACATAGTTTGAGAAACGCTGACCTATAACCTTTCGGTTGAAAGACGTCGCAATAAACCACCAGACCAACCGGTCGGACGATCAGTTTGTTAACGTATTTACATTACTTTTGCTATATAAAAAAATATTTACTTTAAACAAAGGTTTAAACCGTTTTTTGCTACTGTTATGAAAAGTATCATTTTCTACACCAAATTGATCAATTCTTAATATTGCAGTACTAAACATGTATCACGTAATGATAACAATAAGATAAGGATAGAACATATTCATGTTGTTGACCAATTCTCAATATTGCAGCTTATTATTTAAGTAGAAAAAAATCATCAACCACTGTGCCTTATTTAGGTCTCGGAAATTTCCGAACATGGATGTCGTCACATTAGCCTTTTTCACAACAGAGTCACGAGACACACAACTCAATCTCACATTGAGAGAGCAATTTGCCCATTGATTCGCCTCTTTTGTCCAGCGTAGCTTTATAAACACTGCAGTTAAGTAAAAGGCAGCAACTCCTATTGTGTGCGTTAAGTCTATTTGCAGAACAGGAAAAATCAATTTAACACAATGCATTTGATGCTATAGACTTAGTCGGGTTCATGCGATTCTACCTTTAAATGGAATAACAACAGACTTGATTCAATAGACCGCCCAGGGCTAAGTTCTTTGTCACTCTGTACTTATGTCTGTCAGATACGGACCATAGCGTTTACTCTATATTCAAACGCACAGAGGCAGATATGTTGTTACAGGATATACATTGTAAAAACAAAACCGGAGCCAAGTGTTTTCGTGTGCTGCTTATAAGCTGTCTGTAGTCCTTTGAAATCACATTATTAACCGGTTTTCTAGCAATATTATGTTTGTTATGAAAGCTTTGATTCTGTGGTAGGCCTTAGGCAGGCCCAGTAGGTTAATACAGGAAGAGATCAAATCCGTATACATCGATGTTGGTGATTACAACGGTTATAAAGTGCTGGCAGGCCATTTTGATAGCACAGAAAGTCGGTAAAGTGTTAGTGTCATCCAGCCTACTTTTGCATAATTTATTAAGAAAGCAGGTTAAAACCTAAACACGTTTGTATTACGAATTCCCATATGATCAGTGGATATGCGTAGTGTACATTTCGTAGAAAAGTGTACATTTCTAGAATCGTGCAGTATACATTTTGACGTCATAACAACATTAAAGCGTGCTAATTAACGTGTGTGCTAGAGTAACATTGTTTGTAGGATATATTTCCTGTACTAAGAGAGGGCTTTTTATTTTATTTTCGCGTGGTGTATGGGTAATAGGCGAAACAAAGTTTCTGCTGAAAATTAAGTTTTGAATGGCGGGTTGTTTACTGCAAAGCAAAACATTTTGAACCTTATTAAACCGAAATTAAACAACTGTGGCGTTAAAAAACACATGTTATCAGTATTGACAGATATATTACTAACACAGACGTGCGAATATATGCGATAGGCAAATCAACCAACGTTCGGATGCATGTAGGCGTGAAGTGATAAAAGCTTAATGAAGCATTGAAAAACTATTTATAGTTGAAAACGCACGTATACACATTGCGCAATGCTCTGTAATGACCACCGTTTGTGCATTAAGGAAACAGAGAAAAAATATATGGAACTTTGTATGCGTTGCAATTGTATTTTAGTTTCAGTTTATTTTATGCTTCTTCTCTACAGTAATAAAGAAAATAGAAATGTTCAAAACAAGAGAGCATGAAAAGGGGCAGAACCCACATTAGTTAAATCACGTCAGCTGTTTATACATCATATGACGTAAAATATAGTCTTCATAATTAACATCCGGAGTTTATACATTAATCAATATTGTCCAAATGAATATTTTGTTTTCCTAAGGTAAGATCGTCATAATTATAATTTCCGCTACCACGTCAAAGCAGTTTCTCTCGAATGGTGCATATTTGATAGCCTTGTCACAGGGAAACACTAAAAGGAGGGAAAGTGGAAAGGAGAAAAACTGCTCAATAAAATTACGGAAACTAATTTAAACCCTGCCCTAAACATTAATCTTAACGCCAGAACTAACGCTAACCCCAATCCCTTTTTTAAAGCTAACTCTAATGTCATAATCTTTATTTTAGTTTGCAGTTTACCTCCTTTTAGTTTTACCCTAGTCATAAACCGCACAGAAAACAAAGCACGAAAACAGTTCCTACCTTCCTTCGTCGCCATTGCTGTAACTTTCTTTTTGACTGCTGGTAGCGCTTTCGCCTTTTGTATTTATCATCGCTATACACTATCACTGTGGCAGCAGTAATATCTATTTGATAACAAACTGGTTCGCTTACTGCAAACCTACGTGATATTATTACAATAAATAAAAAGTATTAATCGCAAATAACGTGGAATCCCAAATTAGGCAACCATTAATAACACGATAACTTAGTACTAGTATTTTATTAATTGAGTTTTTATTTTAATTAAGTTTTAATAAAACTGACTGATTGATCTGGTGGGTAAGTGCGTCATCGCCTTTCAGCCGAAGGGTTGAAGATACGAAACTGGTTACTGAGTAGTCGGTTGTGTCCTTGGACAAGGCACTTAACATACATGCCCTAACCCAGCAAAATGGGTTCTATTTAATTAAAGAAATGTCTCAATCATACACAACACATTACAATAGCCCCGGTAACCCGACAGTGGGCACGAGATAATCTGATGATTGCTCCTGTGTTAACTCCCTTGGTTTTCCCAGTAATGGGAATATAAATAAACTATCCTATCCTAAAGATCACCTAGTTGGATACCATCACCTGATTTTGGTACTGTCAATAACAATGTAAACACTGTTTTTTTAAAAAAAAACTATTATCTTTGTTGTAATAAACGACATTGTCACGTTAATTAGATTTTTTTAAACCAATCCTTTTCTTAATTATCCAACTTTTTTTAGTTTACTAAGCTTTGTTAAAGAATTATAAAATAAATGCCAAAAGAATGCTGCTGTATTTAAATTATGTTTACCGATATAACACAATTAAATTAGGTGGCGTAAGTTATAACTTAAACGGTGACATATGAATAAATATCAATAACTGTGACTTTAAATTTAGTTTAAATAAAAATCTAACATTAAATATAAAATAACCTCTAGAGTAAAACTCTGTTAAATGTATTATAACATTTGTTTTGATCCGATTTGTATCATATTTATTCCTAAAATAAGTGAAAATGGCGACTGTAGTTAACCCTGGAACAGTTGTAATGAATGCCCCTGCCCAAGTACAATCTCCCAAGCTGAAGCAATATCAGAAGATCATGCTCGGTCTAAGTGTAAGTATACAACAACAGTTAACCGGTGTGTTTTAAGTAGGAGTTTATAACTATCGTGTGATTATCTTGGTGGTTTAACGCGTCGCCTTTCATCCTATGGATTACAGGTACAAAAGTGGTCTCTAGCTAGTCTATTGTGTCCTTGGGCAAGGCATATATCGTACATTACCTAAACCCAGTAAAATGATGGGGTTCTTCCAAATCAAAGGAACGTCTCAATCACATACAGCACAAACCATAGCTCCGTTAACCCGACGATTGGAGTGAGATAATCTTACAATTGCCCGTGTGATAACGCACCTTTTGTTTTCCCATTCACGTGGACAAACAGAAATATCCTATTCTGACTAATAATTGGTAACATGCATATTTATTTACAGGTGACAGAGACTGTACTTGGGGCTTTGAGCATTTTATTTGGAATCGTGGTCGTTTCGTTGAATGGGGGATCGCGATACCGTTCCTATTCCTATTCCTATTACTATTCCTATAGTTACACCACTGGCGTTGGAGAAGGAATATGGTGTGGAATTTGGGTGAGAATTGTTTAGATAATGTACTACCCTAATAACACTAATTCGTCTTTCAACTATATGAACTAAGCGCATAAACTAACCATGTGCTAATATATACGTTATAATAAAGAAATCTTTTGATTACTGAGTGCTTAAATCTATGTTAGCAGATATATTAAAGTGTGTTTGTTTGTTGTTTATGACTAGGGATTTTCTCTAAGTTTAATACAGTTCATTTGTCCACTGGATTTAGAAAACATTCGCTTTATGCATTTTACATGAAGCCCAAACTCTTTGTACTACAGTATTATCAAATTGATGTTGAACGACGTATTATCTTAGACCTATGGATTTAGGATAGAAATTGTAATAAAAGTATCTTGCGTGGCTGACAAAACTACGTTGCAGATACTTATTGCTGGCATTCTTGGAATAGCTGCTTCTCGCACTAAGACAAAATCTTGTTTGGTAAGTTACACGTTGCACCATAGACCATTATATGTTATAGGTTTCACCTCTAGCCTACTTGTAATGAATTACGTTGTTTCGAATCATTACTTTATAGGATATTCATGTTTATCTCCGTGAATTGGAAAACCAAGGGTGTTAACACATGGGTAATCGTCAGATCACCTCGCGCCCTCCATTGGGTTGCCGGAGCTATTGCAGTGTGCTGTGTATGATTGAGACTTTCATTCAATTAAGTAGATCCCATTAATCCGCTTGGTTCAGGCAATGTCTGTCGAGCCTTTTATACGTACAACGCCTGTCGTTTTCCTTACATGTAGCCTTTTTTACAACTGTCAATTAGAGGAAATTCCTATAATTTCCTCCACCTTCTTAAAGCGCCCTTTTACAAACGCAATTCCAAAAAGTCCATCAACTTTACATCTTCAGATCCACTGTCATATGGGATTTGCAATTACTGCTGCCGTCTTTGCCGCCTCTCAAGTTATTGCCTCGTCTATCCTTGCAATTGTGTATCGAGTAAGTTTGCAATTTTGTATCGAGTAAACTAGATAATCTACTGATAGTTTATCTCCGGCGGTGGGAAAACGCAGATGTTATAACTGTTAAATTGTTTGAGTTATGCTGGTAATATTGCAACATTTTTCTGAAGGAGCTAGGTTTCGAAACCATAACTGTGTCATATAATTTGGTATATGTATCGCCTGTGTTAACCATTCAACCACGCCATCGTACGATATTACAACCACTGCATCCTCGCCAGAAAATAATGCATCAATCTGTCCTTCTTTTTCCTAGCCATATCTGATTCCACAATTTTTCCATTCATTTCGTGTAGTAACAAAGTCTTTATATATGAAAAATATAATTTTCGCACCAATTTATAAGTTATAGAAACTAGTACCGGACGCAATACAGCCAATATGAGGTTAACATCTTTAAATTACAGAGTTCAGCTCAAGTTGGTGTATCGATTGTGATTGCAATTGCTGGCTTTGTCGCTTTCATCATCTGCATTGTGAGCGCAAGTTATTGTTGCTCCCTATATACTGCTCTTACCGGTGGGTCTAGCTGCTGTGGAACAGGGTGTTGTGGCGACGAGGTACGTTTAACAGCTTTGTTATTTACATTGCTGTGGAATCTGTGGGAAGACTTTAAGGTTACGTAACGTTGTCGGCAGATTTTAGGTTTAATGTTTAATTTTAGGTGGTGCTACGTCAACCAGTTGGACAACACGTGGTGTATGTACAACAACCACACAACCAAATGCCTTTTTACCCTGGAGTACAGCAAACTCAAACTATTGTACAAGGTCCAGGTAATTTTGTGTTCAGTTTTTGTTTTTTAATAATAAAGGTTTATTGTATCGGTTTAATGTTAGACTGGGTATTATTTATTTATAGGCAAACACCTAAAGTATTGTGGTAAATTTTGACTATATTTTTTAAATGCATAATGTAATCGCCTCGTTTAACTTACCCAGGTGGTCAGCAGTATGTTACAACCCCCTACCCTGTAACCAGCATTCCTGGTCAACCAGCTATGGTTATGCAACAAGGAATGGTTATGCAAAACCCTCAGACAACGGCCATGCCCCAAGCTATCCCTGCCAACCCACAACCACAAGCACCAGCCGTCTACACAAATGCCGCAATGCAAAAAGAAGCTGAATCAGCAGCAATGCAACCACCCGCATACAGCCACTAACATTACCAACCCTTTCACCCATCATCTGTATATATGCTTTGTGCTTCCGCATAATTATAAAACGCTGGAAATATATGCTTCTTTTTAATTGTATTTGCACTTTCAATTACAAATTAAAAACTAACAATAGTTTAATTAAACCCCAAAGCAAAACAATAAATCAATTTAAACTACCATTATCTTACTACTGTACCACCACAATTCGAATTGTTAAAAAAACAATTGACTTGTTACGTAACAATCCCTATTAAGACTATTATTATGTTCCCTTCAGAGGTTATCACGTACACCTATAGGGATATTTTTGTATAATAATATTATTTTACAGATTTTTTCAAAGTTATGTGTATTCATTTTCGGTGTTGAATGTTTAATACATGCTTAGCTTGAAATTTTGTTTAGGGCGACATACGTTGAATTATGCAGACTTATATCTATATAGCTTAAGGCGTCATACGCTGATTCGACCGTAGGGCTATTATGTTGTTTTGATTTCTCTTCGAAACACATTTTGATTTTACTTTGTTTATTTTTTCTTTGTGTTTTGCCATGCACTGGTGATGGACTTTGCGCTGTCGCTAGATTGCATGAAGGGGTTATCCAACCAAAACTTTCAGGATTCTTAACTGGCCAATTTATATTTTGCAACAAATTTTTTTAATTTCACAAACTTTTTGGGCGTCATCGTCGATATTTACAGGATAGAAAGAAATATTTGCTTCAAATTTACAAGGAATTAAAGATCTGTACAGCGGATAAAAAACACAATTTACTTCAAAAATAATCCAGTTTTCCAGAAAATGGATATAATACAGTATTACCGGGTGCCTAAAAGAGTTATACAATTACAGCCAAGACAAATTACTTGAAATTTAGTGGAATACAAAAGTTTCAGATATCCCGTAACAACCACGAACCATTTTCCGGGAAAACCCCTCACACCCCGCCGCACTCAAACCAGCAATCATTCTTCATTTATTCTGAAAACCCCATAATAACAGGATTAAAATTAGCAAATTTTGAATAAATTATACGAGGGATAAAAAAATATATATAAACATTCAATATCGAATAAAAAAACTTACTTAAAAAAGCTGAACATCAAGTTTGGGTTGAAAACTCGGGAACCCATTAGTTTCCGCTTGCAGAATCAAAGGTTATATACAATTTTAATAAGATATGACAAGGCGTTAGTCAACTGGGTAACCGGTTTGCTTCATTTGGAAAATATGGATTACCAGTTTGAATTGGTAACTTGACCCATTAGCTTTTAATTATTAGTCGGATTTAAACAATGAGGGATTTTATTTTTTCACGTCGCTTAGTAATTATTTGGTACATAACAAGGTCTAGATTTGAAAGAAAGATAAATAACCAAGGGAGATACTCTAAAATCAAGATTCGTCTGTGACCCATGATGTAACAGGCATATCACGTGGCTCCAAAATCTTTAAGAAAAAGTTATCGATCTCGATCTAAATATGTCTAACCGACAATTGGGTCGTCAAAAAACAAAATCGAAAATTTCCAGAAACTTAACTTCTTTTGAGCATCGCGTTTAACAAGTTTTATTCTAGATCAGATTTCGTGGAACCTTAATCAGTGAATTGGTCGCCATGAGGTTAACTTATTATATGGCGATGTAATAGAATAACGGTTCCTGAAACCAAGATATTTGACAATTTATCTCAAAAATATTGTTTTTTACCGATCGAAGTTTCGAAACGACTCGACACTGCGACTGCTTTTATGTAAAATTATTTTTTCTCTTAACCCCAAAGCCGGCTCTCCCCTCAGTACTGGGTTGCGCTTGAACACTTTTACTCAATCTTAAATAACAAGCAGGGAAAGGGGGACTTCGATAAGTAGAGATTCTGCACACTCGAATAAAAATTATGACATTAGATTTAGTTTAAGAAGGGGTGATATTAGAATTCGTTACCGTTTGCATTTATTCATATTTCCTTCATTTAGTGTTGACCGTTTTATTTACATCGTAGGCCCGCTTTTTCCACCGGATCAGGAAGGACTCGTCACTAAGACCGTTTGTATATATAAATCGGTATAGGTATCGTTAATTATTTGGACACGCGATCTTCGTAATCTTAAGAACCAACTTACTTATTAAAAGCAAACCAATAGCTACGTTTGCACACGGGCAATCGTCGGATTATCTCGCGCTCACCTTCGGGTTACCGGAACTATTGCAGGATGTGTATGGTTTACACGTTCCTGTAATTTAGTAGAACCATTAATTCACTGGATTGAGGCAATGTCCATTAAGCCTTTCACAAGGAATCCACGGAATAGCTAACGACCACTTTCGAACCTTCAACCTTTCGGCTGAGAGGCGACGCACTGTCCACTTAGCTAATCAGTCGTACATATCTTCTATCTTCACCGAAGTAATAAAGAATCATTTAATCGACCAATCGAAAGTGAATTATGTTAAACTACTCGAACATATGCTGTCGCGTATCAAAATCAAAACACATTGGTTGGGTAAAGTTTTATAGTTTATGTACAAAAATAACAGTGCTTAAAACAATATGCAACATACGTATTTTTGATGCAAATTCTAAATTCCCACAACTATTTGTTACTATTCAATTCAACTTATCGGTTAAAAATTTGAGTTGGGAGTTAGAAGTAAAGTGGTTCAAACTTACATTTTTCAACTTCTTTTCAGAAAAATTTAAAAAAATAAATTTCGATCTGAGAATTTACAATTCACCTCTAAAATAAAGTACACTACACTGTTAATATTGATAAAATATGCATCAAAATAAAGTTTGATTTAAAACTCACGTATGTAAATTAACAATGTATACGGGAATTTAACAATAAAATATGGTGGACCCTAAACCTTGAAAGAAAATATACACTTTTTATTTATCGAAGTTTAGCAAAATAGTTTACAAAACCAAAAAAAAGAAAAAAAATGTTGGACACAAACTTATTAATCGAACTGAATTAAGGCAGTAGAGAGATACAAATACGACATTAAAAGAAGTAAGCGTAGTATTTGTACAGCGTCTTAAAAGTAAAGTAATTTTGAAACACTGAAGTCACATGGTTACGTCAGTTTTTTGTAGTGTGTTTGCTCACAGATTGTTTTGTGACACAATACTAACTAGTTACTATATGATTAAATAGTCACAGGTTGTTTGTTTATGAAATATTTAATTTTATGACGCAATAGTAACACATTCTGATGTAATAATGCAAGTTGACAATTCAGTTGCTGTATGCAGGTGGTGCCTGTGCATCTGCTTCAGCTTGTTTTTGCATTGCGGTATTTGTGTAGGCCGGTCCACTTGCGGATGTTTGTGGGTTGGTAGTGTTAGCTTGGGGCATGGCAGTTATCTGAGGGTTTTGCATAACCATTCCTTGTTGCATAACCATACCTGGTTGGCCAGGAATGTTGGTTATAGGGTAGGGGGTTGTAACAAACTGTTGGCCACCTACGAGAAACAAGCTCTATTTAGATCGTAAATATGACAGATATATGTTCATATTGCGTACCCTATGAAATAAGATGAATATTAAATCAACCAAGATTATTTTTCGATTCGACTGAACGTTGGTTGGAAAGCTATATAAAATATATTTTTGAAAAAGCAAAAATAAACAAACTTTTGCATTTGAAATTAATTTTTTTTTTAATTGTTTTACCGTTTTGGTCTAATTTTAGGTGTAACTTCTGGTAAATTCAAACCAAATTAGGTGGTATTCTAACAAAAGAATTAAAATTAGCTCTTACCTGGACCTTGAATGATGGTTTGAGTGTGTTGAACACCAGGATAATATTGAGGTTGTTGGTTTGGTTGGTGGATATATTCAACCCGCTGTCCTGGTTGGTGGGTTACCGCCACCTATATTTTAATGAAACCTTTAGGACACCTTTAGATTTCTCTCCACAAAACATTTCTACACAAACTTCTATCATCAAAAATAATGTTACATACAAAGTTAAAAGGTCGCATTTCTTCTAAATACTTTACTTTTACCCCATCATTACGTTATTTTACTGATGACGGTCCTTGTAATTTTCTAAAATCTTTTGATAAGAATAAACAAATGTTGATATGGATTGTCATTTTACTAAGTTTTACTTTCGTATTTGTTAAGCCTTGGTAGATCTTAGTCTTACTTGAAACGCCTATAAAACCTACTTGTTCTCCGCAACACCCTTCACCACAACACCCTTGTCCACAGCAGCTAGGGGCACCGGTAAGAGCAGTATAGAGGGAGCAACAATAACTGGCGCTCACAATGCAGATAATGAAAGCAATAAACCCAATAACTGCTAGTGTGATAGACAAACCTTTGTCAAATGGCCTCTAAACATATTGCGTGTTTAATCTCCGATTAGCTTGGTTGATTAAACCGTCGGCTGTCAGTCGAAAGGTTTTAGCTTCGAAACTCTTCCCAAGCTAGTTGGTTGTGTCCTTGTGCAAGGCACTCACTGGACATTAAATGTACCCAGTGCAATAATCTACCACATTTAAAGAACGTCTTCGTCATACACAACACACTGCGATGGCTCCGATAACTCGACGATGGGCACGACGATTGCCCGTGTGATAACCCCCATTGCGTTTCCCATGTACGGGAATAAACATGAATATCCTATCATATTGTGATTAACATGAACACCCAAAATGTGGGTTCGCGTATGTTTTAACTCTTTCACTCCCGGCCAAATGCATTAATTTAAACATGCTGTCCCGCAGTGTTTTTTACAATTTTTGGTCATTTTCAAATTAGCACAGTTTTTCTCAAATTTATGCTATGATTTAATATTTAGTATGGTTGGAAAGATAATTTATCCCTCTTTTAAACAAACCGCACACCTAGAATCTACCTCCAATAAAGAATATATTATGTAAACTTTAGTGAACACCACTTTTTATGTAAAGAAAATTCTGCTCGACTTTGAAAATTTTGAGGTGCACTGACAAACGAAATACTCACTAATTATTGGTATGCCCAAATGATATGAAAATTGGAATGTAGATTGTCTAATAGTTTTTGTACTCAGGAAAATTTGAACTGTATTTGTATCTTCAGTAGTTTTTTTACTATTCCTAATTGAAATTTTCCTTTATTCTAACTATATTATGAAAAATTGAACCAAAACGCATTGAAGGTTTTAGTTTTGTAGAACTAAAATAGTAAAAAGTATAAATAAGAACAGTGAAGGAAGTGTAAAAAGGGCATACAAAAGCAAACAAACACAAATACTATATCCAATATTCTTCAAAGCAGGGCACACCGAACTAGCTAGTCTCGCCGCCTTTTTCTTTATCGTGCGCTCAGCAGGCCCAGCTGGATTCATGCTTTGGTGAACACGAAGCATAAACGCCTGCTGCGAAAACGTCACCAACGCTCTCCTTTTTTTCTCAACGGCACGAAATTCACAGAGAATGTAAAGAAAGACTTGCTTGACAAAAAGAGCTTCTCCGCAAGTTAACGCGACTCCTATTGGCTGAGTTAGTCACTTGTAAATTCGTATAAAATCGATAGAAATAAGAGGCGAAGCCTTGAAAAAGAAAGGCTATCACTCCTCGCATTTTTAATATTTCTCCACGAAAATTACAGAGAATAAAATATAGGGTTTCCTTGATCGAATGAGCCATAGCTGAGGTCTCTACCATTACGCATTGCGGAGAAATCGTTTTTTAGATTTGTATCCATTTATGTACAGGCGGGATACCATGTTTTCCCACCAACTCGCCATATATGGCGAGTTGGGACGGAAAGAGTTAAAGCTCCTCGAGCTGGTACTTCGTAGAGATCAAAAATTATTTACTAATGTAATGAAATGGTAAAATACATAAATTAAACAGAATAGGCAGAGAGTATGCACATAGGTGAATTTTTTAAACTTACGGAGGAGAATGGGGTAAGCATTGTGGAAGTTGTAACTTGAGCAAATGAGAAAACAGCTCCGGTGATTGCAAATCCCATATGCCAGTGAATCTGTAGAAGATGCCATATAAGAATGACCTTAGGCTAGGAGGAGGAGGAAATTCATGTTTATCCTCGTGGGTGGGAAAAAAGGTGGTTAACAAACGGCCAATCGTCAAGTCAGCTCTCGTCAGATTACCTCGCGCCCACCGTCGGGTTACCGGAGCTATTGTAGTGTGTTGTGTATGATTAAGACCTTTAATGTGGCAAAACACATTAATCCGCTGGGTTCAGGCTATGTCCGCTTAGTGCCCCGCCCAAGGAGACAACGGACTAGTTAGTGACCAGTTTTGAAGCTGCAACCATTCGGATGTAAGGCGGCGCACTAATTCAATAAACGGTCAGACGAGGCATTGGTATACATGTCTTTGCTATAATAGCCATATATACAGTCCACCAGTAGTTTTGTTTTTCTGTGTGGATATTAAAAGAAGACAACCATTTGGCAAAGCAGTCTATACATTGCATATTGATAAGCACGTAAAACTATTACAGTCAATAGAGAACAGGTTAAATTAAGTTTTAACTAAATTGATGTACCTTAAACTACTTTAAAGGGCATACTTATTAAGTCTTTATAAATGAGGCTTTATCGCAAATATATAGTTTAAAAACCGTTTATTTTTTATATAAAATTCTTTTGCCTTTTCTGAATATCCAAGTTAAAAAGTTGGTTAACTTACCAAGGATTCCTTCCGAGTGGTACGAGAAGCAGTGATTCCAAGAATTCCAGCAACCAACACCTACATTGAGACAAGATTATTATGTTACTTATACACAACTTATTATGGAGGGAGAAGGATATAATAGGACCACACTGCAATAGCTCCGTAACCCGACGGTGGGGGCGAGGTGATCTGACGATTGTCCGTGTGATAATGCGTCTTGCATATTCCCATTAACAGGGACAAAATATCTATATCTTATATCTCAATACATAAATTATAACTAATTCCCACCCACACTCCACACCATATTCCTTCACCGATAAAGGAAGATCCAGAATAATAACTGCTTCTACTTGCGGAAATTACAATTCCCAACAGCATGCTAATGGATCCCAGCACCGTCTCAGTCACCTATTGGAATTATCACGTTACATTATTGTGGGTATATGATGGCTTTAGTTTACGATAGTATTAAGTATATTTTTACAAATGAGACTTACTGTTCAAATATGTTATTATTTAGTCCAGCGGATTACTTTGGGTCGCCTTTCAATCGAAGGGTTGCAGATTCGAACATGGTGGATAGCTAGTCAGTTGTGTCTTCGTGGGTTAGTGCATCGCCGTTAAGTCGAATAGTTGTAGATTCGAAACTGGTCGCTTGCTAGTCGATTGTGTAACGGACAAGGTGTTTAGAGGTCATTGAATGTACCCAGGTTGATGGGTTTAATAAAACAGAAATGTTTGTATCATACACAACACACTCCAATATATTGGGTATAATGTACAAGGTAATCCGGCGTTTGCCTGTGTTTTAACGTCCCTTGCTTCTCTCCATTCACTGGGATAAACATAAATGTCCTATATCCTTAAATGTGTATATTTAATTTCATACATTTAAAATTTAAATCAATTTAAATTTTTCAGTTTAGTTTAATGCACTTTCATGCCTTAAAATATGGCATTTGCGTCATTAAACTAAGACAAACAAAAGTTAATAATTTATACGTTTATAGTAGTTGGACATATACTACATAAGCATTATGACAGGATATGTTTTATCGTAGTGAATGGAAAAATGAAAAGGGGCGATATCACTCGTGTAATCGTTTAATCCTTTTGCGCCCACCGTCGGGTTACCTGAACTAATTTAGTATGTTATGTATGATTTAGACGTTTATATACGTTAGTCATTACACTAGGTAGGGATATCAGTTTCGAAGTTTTAATTCTTAAGCTGAAAGGCGACGAACTACCATCAAGCCAACTCCGTCTTATTAATATGTGGATGAAAAATATGACAAAAGATATCTTGAACAGAACAAAAATAACTTTGTCAGCCACAATCAAAGCTGTAGCTGGGTCAAAATATCGAGTACATACTTACACTCAGTCCAAGCATAATCTTCCGGTATTCCTTCAGTTTGTTAGATGGAGCGGGGGTTGGAACATTCATTATAACCGCCCCTTGGGTGGTCACAGTCGCCATTTTATTCATAATTTCTAAATCTATAACTCTGTGAAATATAAATTGATTGGTTTACGTAATTAAATCTTTAATCATGAATATTATATCGTTTGTGTGTCGTTTGGTGTGCTAGAAAATTACCTTTAAAAGTATATTTAAAAATACAATTTGATATGCATCTTATAAAAACTGACCGTTGTTTTCAGTTTTAACCTGTGACTGTATAGCTCTTATGTAAGATCGACAGACAATCCGCTAGCTACTCGATTGCAACTTTGACCAAGTCACTTTGCGAATATAACTTGAACCCGACATTTAGGTGATCAAATTGTTAACGAGGGCGATTTCTAAATAAAAATACGGTCTTAGTAACGAACCCATCCTACATTAACCCTGCGTTTACCCCAGTAGACCCTCAAGCTTAAAACAAAGGAAATAATTGTTGTTAAGGTATACGACAGGTTCACTAAATCCCTTCCAATATGAATAAAAATGTCAACATACGAAATTAATAGCGCAATCTAGGGGAAAAACAATCTGCTATTAATTTAAAAAATGTGGATAATATGTGTAAAAATATCAAGCTTTTACCTAATATGTAAACATCAAATAGAATGACATTTTTTTATTTTTAATGTTTCGCTGTTGCCCATTTTATTTTAAATAAATCATTGGTGTTAAATTACTGATTTTTTATTTAAAAATAAAATTTATCTATACTCAAATATGTGTTGACCTGAGTTAGCATTATTTGGATAGACGAGTAACAGAGATAAAAAATATAATTCTAAACCACCTAAACTAACCCTAGTTACTAGGTTGTCCTTGGGCAAGGCTATTTATGGATATTGCCTAAACTCAGTTGATTAATGGGTTCTACCAAATTATAGGAACGTGTTAATCATACAAAACAGACTGCAATAGATCTGATAACCCGACGATGGGCGCGAGGTGATCTGACGATTGTGTGTTAACCCCCTTGGTTTTTCCTTTCACAGAGATACACTTTAATATCCTATCCCTTTTAAATAATTGATCAGTTTCACTCTTTCCCGCTTTCTCTTGTTTTAGATTTGTCCGTGTACAGCGAGAGTTTTAAAGTTTAATTGACCTCAAGCCAAATGGCGTCTAATCCTTATATGGGAAACACTGAATACATGATAGCAAACCTACAAGTGACATGAAAAATATCAGGTCACGTGACGTACGATGACGCCTTCAGAAAATCGTAGGCTTAAGCCTGTGTTCCACGCACTTATTTAATCAACTTGTTGCGCTTCCGGTCCAAACAATAATGTAGTGCTTTTAAACGACTCGTTTTACGAGAAAGGCACGATTTGTTGTTCAGCTATGTTTTTCATGCTGGAGTTAAGGCAAGACAGTTTAAACACATTAACTCGTCAAAATTATTATATTTGAAGATTTAGGATTTATACTACAGCACGTAGAGGCTGTTGTAACATTTTGTATCTTTTCGACAAAATTGTTATTTTGACTTTACGTTTCTGATTAGACTATCTAACAAATTCTCAAAATATGCTTTAAAATTAACATAATTTAATGATGAACATAACATACCATTCCGAAACTTTCGGCAAACTTAATTGTTGTTCTAACTTCGCATTACTGATTACACTATCTAACAAATTCGCGTATTATGTTTTAAAGCAAAATATGTACCTGATAAAATAACTTTTACTGATGCCAACGACATCCTAAATCGACAAAATCTAATAAACAACCGTTTTCGGAGCCTCACAACTATACATTTAAACCTGTTATCAATCTCGCAGTTGATATAAGAGCCAATGCCCTGAAGCTGCTTTATGCATAAGATACGCATGACAGACGAATACGCGTTATAATTCTGAGGAAATATCTATCACGTAGTTGCACGTATTTGCATCGAGTTGCACACTTTGTATGTCACCACGTCTCCACGCCATTATAATATCGTGGGCGGCATTAAAACGGCGGGGTTAGCGAAATGCTTATTAATACTGTGGAAAATAATTATAACTTTGCCCCAACACTAATCTCTACCGCCACAGGGAAATTCCCCTAGGTTTAAAACCCAAAATTTTGGTTTCTGCATGTCTAGACCATGTTGTATAACAAATTACCAAGCTTCATTGCGATTCCTTTATTCCTTCTGGTAGATGTCGGGGCGACATGGCAGGCTTGTCAAGCGTTTGACGAAAAAATAAGAACTTAAATTGTCGATTAACTTAATTCAGGCGATTAGGTCGAATTCCATAAACTTAATAGAACATATGCATTTTTAAGATGGAAGAAACCGCTTGAAAGCTTTCGTTACAACTTCCTGAGATCCGAAAATGTTGGTTAGTAAAGCAAGGTCATAAACAGCAAACATACTTAGCAGACCGATCGGTTAGTCTGTTGGGTTAGTGCGACGCCTTTTAACCGGAAGTTGTTAGGTTTAAACCTAATCGCTAGCTAGTCGCTTGTGTTCTTGGGCATGGCACTTAACAAATATTGTCTGCCATGTTAATGGGTTCTACTAACTAACATTGCGCACACCTAGCGAATTGATGGGTTCTACCAAATTACTTTTTAATGGGTTCTACCAAAAGGCACTTTTCGGACTATGCCTGAACCCAGCAGAATAATAGGTTCTACCAAATTGAAGGAACTTGTTAATCATACACAACACACTGCAATAGCTCTGGTAACTTGACGAAGGGCGCGAGGTGATCTGACGATTGACCGTATGTTAACCCCCTTGGTTTTCCCTTCAAGGGGATAAACATGAAGATCCTATCCTATTTATTACTCCTTTTGGTAGATGTCGGGTCGACATGGCATGCTTGTCACAATCATGATCTGAGAACAAAATCCTATTCTTAGGGTATTTTCCTTAGGTAAGTTTTTATTTCTTCTAAGTGTTAAATCAATGACTAATGTACTTACATTCCACCAAATCTGATTCAAATTGTAACAGCCGTTCAAGCGCTATGCATAAAAAGCTATTTTTTTAGAAAAAATACCGTTTTAGTTTTTAACATCCCAGGGGAATTCATTTGGATTTATTACCAAAAATTTTGATTTATTCATATCTATACCATGTTGTCTAAAATATCAAATTTTCATTGCAATTCCATTACTTTTTCTGGTAAATATGGGGCTTCTGGTACATGATTGTCCGTTTTTATTCTTCCTTTTTTCGTCAAACGCTTTGACAGGCATGGCATGCCGCCCCGACATCTACCATAAAGAATAACGGAATCGTAATGAAACTTTATTTGTTAGACAACATGGGCTCCATATGCAGAAACCAAAATTTTGGGTGATAAATCCAGGAGAATACCTCTTGCGTCTTAAAAACCAAAATAATATTTTTTTCTAAAAATTTTGATTTTTTGGAGCATAGCGCTTGAACAGCTGCTCTAATTATCAGATTTGGTGAAATGTTGAACCGTTAGTCACTTATGTGCCATTTTAAAGAAAGAAACATTTTAGTGTGGACCAGAGGGAATAATAAAATAATGCCCTACTCTTTATTTAAGTGAGCTTTATACACACTATATGCCTGCGACCAGGATGGGTTGAATGAAACATTTTTACATTAAATTAAGAAGTAAACCGTTTACATGCATTATTACAACGAGTGTTATGCTTAATAGTTCCTTTCCTGGTAATATACATTATATAGAAAATTTACTGCCCTTTTGATGTGTGCTGCAACAACTGTTTTTTTTTATTTACAAAAATAACACTTTATTTATTTATTTGCAGATAAAAGACCACAAAAAGGTTGGTGATGGTTAAATCATTTACATTTTTATATACATATATATATATATCATTTAAAAATATAAGCATCAATTTCTGATTTCAGACGGAGATGCCTACTGGGATATAGACAGCGTTTCTCTCAAAGGTAAACAAATAGAAAACGTACAATTTAAGTTACTAGTATAGAACTAATTAGAGGTATTGTACGTCGGGTTTTCCAGTCATTATAGTATTGGAACCAGTGATGACGGGCGAAAATTAATAATAGCGTTTGGCATTTAATAATAGCGTTTGGCACGCATTTCGTTTTCACTGTTTATTTCAGATTATGAAGAGATATTGGATCAATAGTGATCAAATAACATCTGCAAAGGTTGGTAAATTATTTTTCAAGCAGTTATCTACAAAAAAATTCGTCATAATGAAATCATATTCCTTACTACGTCACCATTTCAAATAGCACAGTTTGATCTGCTGGTTATTAACTTTTGGTTTATAGACTTGGGAGCAATGTAGCAAACCTTTTGTTTTAGTTTAACGGATACTTGGAGAAATTGGTATTCGGGTGTAAGCTTTGCCACATTGCTTCAATTCACAGTCAGAAGATAGGCCATGTGCAAGGGTTCGACTGCCTCCTTAGATCCTCCCCGTGATGGAAATAGACATCGCCCCTAAATGTGCTTTGTAATAGAATACTTGGGTTTAAAACCAATTTTATTTACAGGCAAGGAACAGATAAAGAAAATTGGAATTCTTCCTTGAAATTGTATTCGCAATAAAATCAAAAATTACCATTTTGTGTTAAAATGTTAATTGGTGTTCATAATCAGGCGCGAACAACAGCATATAACCCCGCCGTAGATATAATCCATGTGTTCTTGCGAAAGACAAATGTAATAAAAAAGTAGCATCCCGAATAGCGTTTAATTGTTAGTGCGTTGGCTTTCAGTCGAAACGTTGTAAGTTTAAAACGGAAAAATACTTCGAAATATAGGTAAGCTAATCCGACGATTTGCCGTGTGTTAAGTTTTTTTTTGCGGAGTAGTTTAACGTCTGTTTTTTCAATATATTTCTTCCACATTTCCCCATTTACGGGAATGAAATATAAGTATATTATAATACACAAAATGTTGCAAGCGCAAGCGAGGGCCCATTTACGGGAATGAAATATAAGTATATTATAATACACAAAATGTTGCAAGCGCAAGAGAGGGTTGCGAAGGGAATAGGTAAAAGTATTAAGGGTTTTTCGAAAGCTGTGGTCATAAAAATTTAACGGTGCCTTTTTCATCAAAACTGGTTAAGCCAAACTCGAGTTATTAAAAAAATTATCTCTTTGGTACAAATGTGTGCTAATCGTCTAAAAACCTTAAAGTTCTTTTATCGTCATAATCTTTATTTAATCAAAGCTTCATTTCGCTACAGCACGTAAAAACAAATATTTTTGCTAAACACCGGGGAATTCCCGAAGCCATGAAAAACTTAATCGGACTGTTTGGTTAATTTTGCTTCATTTCAATTTTAGCTTTCATTTACGGGGCTTGACAAGATGCTTTAATTAAAAATATCTGTGGTAAAATGTTCGTAAGTCTAACACTAAAATTCTTTTTTAAGTACACATGGAAAATAGGTTTGGTTTTATAACTCAGCCACCCATGCCATTATGCTTTCAGAAACGAACTTACTACTCCGTGTAAAAAAATACAAATTGTGGTTGGGGACCCTGCTCGCTTGAATATATAGCATACAAAATATGTTTTACAAATAGTGTGGTTAAACATGTGGATGACACTTTCTAGTTTTTATTACATTTGGTGAAATGTTACTTAGTGTAACTCCTTTTACGCCTCGGGGGATTTCTGGATTGATTACCGAAATGTTTAGTTTCTGCATATCTAGACCGTGTTGTCTTATAAATGTCAAATTTTCATTGCGATTCCATTACTCCTTTTGGCAGATGTCGGGGCGACATGGAATGTCTGTCACAATCATGATTTAGGAAAAAAACATTTTTAGGGTATTTTCCGGGATAATTTTTTATTTCTTCTTTTTAAGTGTTAAATTATTGACTAATGCACTTACATTTCACTAAATCTAATTCAAAGTGCAGCAGCCGTTCAAGCGCTATGCCACAAAAAGCTAAATTTTTTTACAAAAAATACTGTTTTCGTTTTTAACCTCCCGGGGAAGTCCCCTGACTTTATCAGACACAAACAAGACACAACACAAATTTAGATTCCGCATATGTAGACCATGTTGTGTAACAAAAGTTTTACTACGATTCCATTATTCCTTATAGTAGGTGTGTGGGCGACATGCCATTGCAGTCAAACCTTTAACGAAAATAAAGAAAAAAACGGACAAAAACAATTTGTGTCCCATTTCTCAAACGGGGACCATAAAATGCATTGTCTACCAACTGTTTCCGTTCATTTTTTCATTTAAAAATATGAAAGAATAGGATAATTATGTTTATCCCCGTTAGTGGGAATAAGTGGTTTAATATTAGAGGTGATCCGAGAAGAAATATTAGACATATTGTTTGATAAATCGAGAATGTATGAACGGATTTTAATGAAATTTGGTGAGGAGGTAGATTGTGTCCATGGGAATAAGTGGATCAATATTGGAGGTGATCCGAGAAGAAATATTAGACATGTTGTTCGATAAACCGGGAATGTATAACCGGATTTTGATGGAATTTGGTGAGGAGGTAAATTGGGTCCATGGGAATAAGTGGTTCAATATTGACAATTACAGCTGTATTTGCATTTGTATTTACGGGTTATTAGAGTCAACTTGTCCTTAGAGCACTTGCTTAAAACCAGATTGTCACGTATGTTTATTATTGTTGTTAGAAAGTCAATGTAGCGTAGCGGTTGCTATAAACAAATAAGTTTTAATATACATGCAGAACAAAGTCAATAAAAAAGCACAATGCTTACCAACTATGTTGGACTCAGCCAGACTTAACAATTAATTCGGCCGTAGCCACACAGCAACATTATTCAGACTTGGACTGAAAGAACTACTAACTGAAATAACTAATTTTCCTACACGTGAAGGTAATTTCCCCAAAAAAACATGAAAATATTAATTAAAATTTCGATTGGGGACAATTTTAGAACACATCGCTACAACCCAAAATAAATATTAACGGAAGCCTGTGGTGAAGTAACACACGGTAAACTACAAATAAAACGACATTGCTATAGTTCTAGACATTAGACCACTGGGCTTAAGTTCACTTTGTTTTGTTATGCGGTGTTTTGTCTCTTGACATTGTGGTATTACCGTGTTTATACACTAAATCTAGTCTGACCATTTATCAACTATCTTAGTCAAGATTCTCGTTATACGACTTTAATAAATGTTTTTTTATTATTGAATATATATAGATGTATGGTTAATAACAGACACAGCAAAAGCTATACAAACTTGTTTATCTAATTCTAAAGCGACTCTCAAGTTGTGACGTTTGAACCGACAGTGTGACGTTCCAATCCATATTGCATATATATATATATATATATATATATATACATTTATAAATTATTAAAAAATCAACTATTTTTATGTTTCAGTCTCTCGTTTAAACTGCTGAAGATTATTGGGGAAATTTCAAGTTGAGCTAAATTTAAACATATGAAACACTGGTTTCTTCAACACTTCTTAGATGAGTTATCCGTCAACAATAAACATATTGCAGTTTGCATAAATTACATATTTACATTATAAGTGAAATATTTTAAAACATTTCAATGAATCATAATAGTAATTTATGGTTTGAGAAATATTGGAAATACTTGTGGTTATTTACATTATATACAAAGGTGAGTTTTATCTTATTACTAGTCTTCTCTTGGTCTGAACTTCATCTCGATAAACTTATGTGAGTATTGTACACCGTGAAAAGTATTCCAACTTGCAGCTCGGTTTGATGTGGTTTGGCACTTCAGGTACTCTCCATTTAAGTTGGAATAGTAACAGTTAACATACCACCAAGCTCCATGGTTATGGACAGCGCAATTACCAGTACTGGAATCATTGTCCACGTCCTTGGTGCTAAAGGGTCGCCCGTTGTGATGCGAAAGCGAATCTCCTACGGAAATGACGTATAAAAGAAATGGAATTTCCAACTAGTATCTCTTAACATATTTACCTGTAGTCCCAGAGTAACCTGACACTTTCAAAGTATACTTTTCTTGAACAGAGCCGATGGAAAAGGAGCTGTTTATATAAACTGTATTATTAGATATATTGTAAATTTGTAAGGTTCTTACTTGTATTTTACAAACTTTGACACGTTTGCACAATCTTCTAATTCGATCCTTAATTCATAATTCCCAGACCCGGTTAGAGCATGAAGATTTTCGTTTCCTAAATAAAGATTTAATTAACTAATTTAGGTGATAATTAATACACAATTGAAACAAAACTAACCCAACCAAAATTCGTTGCTAAGGTTTCCAAACATCCATTGATAATCAACCCAAGTTCGAAAGAAGTTTTCAGAACCATCCCTTCGACGCTGGAAAACCTGGAATGTTCGTTTATTAGCTGTGAGTAACAATTCCATTGATGAAAACTTCACCAACCATCCAACCGCCGCCGTCAGTGGTTTGATCGCAATAAACTTCCAAAGTTTGCTGATTCCCCGGGTTATATATGCGTTGTATTCCACTTTCGCTGAGTCCAAACCGCAATGCTTCTTTGCAGCTTGTGGGTAATCCTAAACCAAAGCGGAAATTGTAAATCACAAAACAACATCGTTTTATCAGTTGTCTTGTCGAATGGTTAACCTATATATATTGCACGAAAATAAGTCATTTGGTCAACCCCATCATCATCGGTTTGAAACTTACACTTGTAAAAAGCGACCTTTAATTTCGAAAAAAACGCAAGGTAAATTTCCGAGGAAAAGGCAACGTAAAAAGGCAACAAGGGCTAAACAAACTAATTATGTATTCGATCAGATTTAAATTGTACGTTTCTGACAGTCGTTATGCTTTAAGTTAGCTAAATTATACAAAAAAGTAAGCTAAATTATATACAGACAGCTAAATTATTCATATTGTTGCTTACGAATACGGGAAATTATCTTGGGTTTACTATTCAAAGGAGGGTTGTACGTATTTAGTAGTTGTACGTAACAATTTGTAATGTTTCAATCAAATTTGTAAACTGTTTGTAAAGTTTGGGGCGATATCAATTTTAAAAATGTCGGGTAGACATGGCATATCTGTCACCATCGTTCTTTAGAGCAAATCTGTGTTTTTTTTTCTATGATTTTTCCCATAATTGGTAAAGCAGTCGTTAATCCACTAACTTTTCATCAAATCTGAACTTTGAAGAAGCTGTTAATGCGATAAAGCGAAAATTAGATTCGGGTCCTAATTGTAACTGAGAACCGATCGTTTATGCAAGCAGAAACATGTAGCGTAGAGTCAAAATGAGTTTTAAAAATGACGGTATTTAACACGAGTTTGACAATTTCTGATATCTTATGCAATGTATTCGAGATCTAGGTTGCCTACCTGTGTAAATCACCCAATCCACTACCAGCATCGTGTCCCAGCCTGTGGGCTCGTCAGTTCGCACAAGTTCAAACAAAAAACCGTGGGTGAAAATTTCTTTTACAGTCAAGTTGAATTTATAAGGAAGGTTTGGATCTTGAGGCCTTGCTGTTGCGTTGATGAAAGTTGGGACAGAACTTAAACACAAGTTGTACTTAACCAATGCCATTCGTTTATGGAATTTCGAATCAGATTGCAGCTCTGAGCTTCCTCCTTGGGACGTTGGTCTCTCTGTAATGTACTGGTTTAACAAAATGTCCACTACTCGAAAGAAACTAATTTCGTTACCTGATGCAACAATGTTCAAACCACAGAAGATGATCAATAGAGCAAAATATTTCATGATTTGTTGTTTACAACTACAAACAGTCTTTCTTACATTTAACATGCAAAAAACTTGCAGAATACGATAAGAATGGCGGCCTATCCTTATAAGCTTCTCAATAAAACAATTTAAAAAATAAATTAACTGCCACGTATCTAAACACCAACCTCAAATTAAGTGATCTGTTATATTGATTGTGAAAATTCATGTGAAAGGCGTACAATTATTTGACGTCACAACTTCGGTAAACAATGTTCGTTAATATTCACGGAATTTTAGAACTTACTCTACGTGACGTATGCATACGTTTGCAATTACTATGTTGTTACATACAGAATGACATTACGGTTAAGTTTGATTTACAAGGTGTGATTTATATTATTATTAATTTAGTTCAAACTTCATACACCTGCAACCTACAGTATAGAAAAAACGCGTTGTTATTATTTCAATTGATATACCAAAGTGTCAAACGTGCTAACCATGTGAATAAAGAACGGCCATGCTTCCATTATGCAGAGATATATATTTAATAAATCATTTTAGTTTTGTAGCATCTGTAAATCAGCAACAAAAATTTTGGGTTATAAATTTAGGGGAATTGCCCTTGATCCGTATAAACCAAAACGGTATTTTTTGTAAATATTAAGTTGTTTTGGCATAGCGTTAAAATGGCTGCTCAAATTTTGATATGATGTTTTAAAATGTTACTACTTTAGCTACCGCAGTAGCAATTAGAAGAAATAAAAAAATTAACTAGGTGAAAACTTAGTTTTAGTGCCGTTTTAGGAAATTAGCTTCTTTTTACTACAGCGCTTGACAAGAGGCTTTAATTTAAAAAAATATGTGGTGAAATGTCCGTAAATGACGATTATCCTTTTTTTAACTGCACATAAAAGGTGTTTGGTTTGATAACTACAGGACTAATGCGTGCTTGCAGAAATAAAACTATGGCATTCCGAATGTTGGATAACATGTCGACCAGGCAAAAATCACGATTTTTAATTCCATATTGCAGTAAAACCACCACCCAGCAATCCATAAAGTATATTGGCCCCAAACTCTGGCACCAACTTCCCACCAGTATCCGTGATATTAAGTTATTTACCAAATTTATTAAAATAGTAAAACAACACCTCTTGGATGATCCTCACCCTCTTCCTTAACCATTGTTAATTTATTTAATATCATATGATTTTCAAACCCTCCCTTATAATGGCCCACTTTTACAATTCCTTGTATCTCAGTAAAAATAATTCTTGGTTAACATACATAATCTTATCTATATCTAAGCTTACTCTTATAATATCCGAACCCATTCTTAAATTCCCCTTTACTATCACACCACTAGTATATTTTACCTTTTGTTCTACTACTCTTTTCTAACTCTTTCATGTTTTGATTTGTTTTATTCTTTGTTGTATCACCTCAATCTTTTAATGTTACACCTGCAATAGATGTTATTTTTTTATTTTTATTTTTTAATACACCACTTTATTTTTGTCCACATGATTACTCACCAATTCGTTCCACCATATTACACCGCAGGCTGTAACTGTTACATGGTAAGCCGATGGCAATATTATTTTGAAGTGGAGTTTTGTTGATGTTTACATTTAGCCGGCCCTAACAGTTACCTTGTATCTAGAATGCTTCACATCAAACCACCACTAAAGTCGCACACTAGCTCACCTGCACCCGCATGTATCACTTACAAGTAAAACTCTTTTTTTTTCTCTTTCTTTTACTATTGTTTTATTTAAGAACCCTACTGTCCAGATTTTCTATTTTTCAGAGCATTGGGAGATCTAGTGACGGCAGGAGGCTCTTCTGTTGTTGTGGCGTCACTATAAGTCATTATCTCAAGAATTTATTTTTCCGGAACTTGCTGCATAGTTTATTCATTTTTCATTTTTATTTAATATTAGTTTTGTCAGTTAGGCAGTCTTTGCCTACTTATTGTTTGTACTATGCATAATTGTTATGCATACTTAAAGTGCAATATTGTTTTGCACAAAATATGTTTTTCTAAATAATTTAAGTTATTTATAAAGTGCAATATTGTTTTGCACAATAATGTTTTTTCTAATTTATTTTAATTATTTATTTATATATTTTATTTTTAATTAATATACTTTTAAATGCCTTGGTAAGTGTTGCACTTGAAACTTTTCAGTGAAATTTCATTTTTTGGGGTTTTTCTTTTTCCACTGCGGCCCACACTTTCCGGGCCACCCCTTCTCCTAAAGCCGACTCCCCCATTGCACGGGTCGCTTTACCGCACACTTTTCTTCGAGGCTTAGTGTAATTTTTATTTTATAAACAATTAATTAATTATTTTTAATATTTTTTTTATTTTTTTTAATTGGGTTTACCGGCCACGTCAAATTATACAGAATTTTAATAGTTTATTTCTTTTTTTTAGACGTGTTCTAACGACTGTCGTTTTGCCGTTTTTTCCCGTTTTCCAAATTTTTACCGATAGTCCCGCTTCGTGTTTCCATCGTGGAAGCAAAAAAATAAACTAAACTAAACATGGACCTGACACATATTTAAAAAAGAGCATATTATTGTATAATGAAAAGGGATAAAATGATTTGTTACCGCATGGACCCATTCGTTTCTGCTTGTAGAATGTTATACCAGGAGTAATAAGGTAACCAGGGGACCGATTGTATATGCATGCAAAAAACATATAGCGGAGAGACAAAATATGATTTTAGAAATAGTGTCAGTAATCAATATTTTTCAGGGGAAGTTCTTCGCATTCGTGAGTAACTTATTTGGACATCAGAAATTAAGCTTCTCTCGGTCACAGCACTCGACGTACCAATTCCAAACATGAAATGTTGGACCATTCACCATTTCGTTTAGTCTGGTTATAGTGCGACGCATTCCAACGGAAAGGTTGCAGATCAAAACTGGTCGCCAACTAGTCGGTTATGTCCTTTGGCAAGGCAATTAACGGACATTTCCTAAACCCAGCGGAGAAATGGGACCAAATTGAAGGAACGTAGACGATGGTCGCGAGATGATCTGACGATTGCCAGTGTTTATACCTCCTTGGGTTTCCCATTTACGGAGATGAACATGATTATCTTCTTACTTATTATTTACAAAAAATAGAATATTTAAAACCATAGTAAAATCATTAATCACAACTGTAACTTTTGGGTTAAAACTCACAGAAATACCAGATAATTTCATTTGGACGTATATACCGTATAACACACTGAATGTGTTTAACAAGTAATGGCATATGGTTTACCTTCTCCAGTTGTGTATGATGTTAGTCCACTTACAAAAGACAATTTGAATTTTATACACCGAGTATGTAGTTTGTTTCTGCAAGCATTAACGCATGGGTCCTATGGTTATCAAAACAAACTTCTTTACCATGTGTAATTAAAAAATCCTGTGAGAGTTACGAATATTTTACCACAAATTATTTACATTGAAGCCTCTTGTTAAGAGCTGTAAAGAAATGAAGCTAAATTCCCAAAACATCCCGACTTAGTTGTTAATGGCTTCGGGAACCCCCCTGGTTTTATTACATAAGTTTTTGTTTTCTGTAGAAGTAGTATGCAACAGACAAGCTAGGACGGAACAGACAAGCTAGCGACCAGGTTCAAATCTGCAACATTTCGGTTGAAAGGCGACGTCTTAAAGCACTAGAATAATCTGTCGGAGTATTCCACTTCAAAGATCGGTGTGTTTATTAAGGACCATAGTTGAGAGGGATTTAGTTAAAAGTGGATTCGATGTAAAAAAATTATCTGAATCCTTTCTGCTTGAAGTTGCAAATTTTGTTTGCTAAAAAAATACTTTACAGTACCGATAATCAAAGTTTAATTGTCAACCTGTATGCATTCTATGTAAAACAGGTATAACCTAGCCGTGTCTCCTTATTCAGTTTGATAATATCGGATATATGGCAGCTATTGAGTTTATTTAGAAAAGAAATTTCCATTGTAGCTATGTTGTAACATTGGTTTTTACTGCAGCGAAGCTAATATTACAAATGCAATTTCAGAAGCATTTATCTACATAAAGCATACTGCAGCGTATTATGTATAGGTTTTACCAACAATCCACAATTTATCATTCTGACCGGTGATTTGGACGGTGCACAGCGTTTTTTAATTATGCAGAAGCACAAAGCTTATATGCAGATGATGATCGGTGGAAGGGTTTAGTAATGTCAGTTGCCGTATTCAGGTGGTTGCATCGCCGGCGATTCAGGTTCTTTTTGCATTGCGACATTTGTGTAGACGGCTGGTGCTTGTGGTTGTGGGTTGGCAGGGTTAGCTTGGGGCATGGCCGTTGTCTGAAGGTTTTGCATAACCATTCCTTGTTGCATAACCGTAGCTGATTGACCAGGAACAGGGTAGGGGGTTGTAACATACTGCTGGCCACCTGGGTAAGTTAAATAAATCAATAAGATCATGCTTTGAAAATACTGACATCAAAATGTACAATAATATTTTAATCATTTGGGTATGAATATAAAACACTATGTCTAACATAAAAGCGAAACAATAAACCTTTATTAATAAAATATATAAAACTAAACACATATAAGTACCTGGGCCTTGTACAATAGTTTGAGTTGGCTGTACTCCGGGATAATAAGGTGTATGGTTGTGTGGTTGTTGTACATACACCAAGTGTTGTCCAACTGGTTGACGTACCGCCACCTAAAATCAAACATTAAACGTAAAATCTGCCGACAATGGTTCGTAAGTTTAAAGTCTGCCCAATGTAGTATTTCTATGGTATGTTCCCAATGTTCAGTTAAGACAGATTCCACCGGCGATGTAAATAGTAGGGCTGTTAAACGTACCTCGTCGCCACAACATCCTGTTCCACAGCAGCTACTGAGACCGGTAAAAACAGTATAGAGGGGGCAACAATAGCTGGCGCTCACAATGCAGATAACAAAAGAAATGAAGCCAGAAATTGCAATCACAATCGATAGGCTCCATCGAGCGCTTTGCTGTAATTTAAGATTTATATTGGCTTTAGTGTGTAAGATACTAGTTGCCGGAATTTGTACCACTAAATATTTTGGGGTGACAGTAGTAGTGGGTTTTGTAAATGTGATAATGCAAGGTGCGTTAATATAGGGCAATAGTCAGATTACTTTGCGCCCATCGTCGGGTTACCGGAGATATTGCAGTGTGTTGTATATGATAGACACGTTGCTTCAATTTGGTAGAACCCAATAATCCGCTGAGTTCAGGCAATGTCCGTGTTTCGCTCAGTGACGCAATCAACTGGCTAGCGACCATTTTAGATCCTGCAACCTTTTGTTAGTAAAAAGACGCTTTACCACTATAATTGTTAGGGCGTTAACGGGCAAAAAACTGGACGCAGTTGTAATATCGTACGACGATGTGCTTAAATTGTTAACCTAGCCGAAACATATACCAAATTATCTGACCCAGTTGTGGTAACGTAGCTCCTTTATTATAAATGTTGCAATATTTCCAGCATAATTAGTTATACTAATATCTGGGTTTTCCACCTTTAGGATTAAACATCAATGTCATATATGTAGGTAGAACTTACTCCAATATAAAATAAGATCAAAACGGAGGCTGCAACTTGAGAGGCGGCAAAGACGGCAGCAGTGATCGCAAATCCCATATGGCAGTGGATCTAAAGATATAATTTTTATTTTAGTTATAAGACTCCATTACAAAACGGGTCACATTTAGGTTATATCAGTTTTTGACATTTAGGTTGTGTCTGTTTTTTTATTTTCATCAAAACCTCATGATTTCGGACAAGAGAAAATACTTATAAAATGGGTTTGATAATTTTTTTTTATTTATTTCCTCAGGAAATTTAAAAATGAGTGCTTCTTTGACATCTGTTGTTAAGGGACTAATTTTAGACAATATTAATCTAAAGTTAGGTTATTAGGAGTTTAAAATACTGAAAATAGGTTATTTAATATTTCACTAGTCTATGAAATTTCGCCAGAGTAAGCTCCTATATTTTTGATTTTGACATATCTATATTATTTTGACCACCATGACTGGTAGTTTTATCCCGATATTATAGCTCTTTTATGGTGATTTCGAACAGACAAACACCACTGTTAAAGCGTTTGACAAAAATAACCATTAAGAAAACAACAATGGAACAAAACCAGTATGTGTCCATATAACAAGGGATGCGTTAAGCACCAACAATAACTTTAATCGGTTTAGTTTTAATGAAAGTGTTTCTTAGTATCTTAGACTCCTGTGGTACATATCGCTTTAACCATAAAACGTAGGTTTGCAACTTACCAAACAAGATTTTGTCTTTGTGCGAGAAGCAGCAATTCCAAGACTACCAGCAATAAGTACCTAAAATGTAGTTTCGTTAAACACGATATTGTATGTTCTAATCTAAATCATATTGGTCCAATATAATACGTCGTTTAACAAGATAACTTTATTTGTAACACTCCAGTCGAGGAAGATTTAAGCTCTCTAAGTGAGGAGGATACTGCCTGTACTAAGTTGATAAATAAGCACCTTCCAATCAAAAGATTCCTTTATTATAAGGTATTTATTAGCACATGGTTAATTTATGCGCTCAATTAATATTCCCACTGTAAGACGAATTGGTGCTATTTGAGTGGTACAATATCTAAAGAATTCTCACCCAAATTCCACACCATATTCCTTCTCCAACGCCAGGGTAGTTAATGTAGTAATTGTTATACGAATTGTAATCATAATAGGAAGAGGAAGGAATGTAGGAGGAAACATATCTCGACCCCGAACCCAGAACCGAGACCGCAATCCCCAATATAATGCTAATTGCGCCAAGTACAGTCTCGCTCACCTGTAAATAAATGTCACCAACTATTGGTTATTGTACGAAATATTGTTTAAAATGGCGATAGTAAATCATGTTTGGGATCAAATACAAAGTTTTAATTGTGTTGTTTTCCAAAGATCGGTAAAGAATGGAGATTTTGTTTAAATTTTGCTTAAAGACAGTTTTATAATGGGGATAATACTCCATACTTACACTTAGACCGAGCAATACATTCCGATATTGTTTCAGCTTAGTAGATTCTGAAGGGATAAGAGCATTCCTTATACCTGTTCCCAGATTATCCACGGGCGCCATTTTTACTTATTTAGGAATATACAACAAATCTATAGAAACAAAAAAAATATTATGTATAACAAACAAACAATGAAAACAAAACGCTATTGTGTCATCACATGCATAAAATATTTCTAAAATATTATTGTTTCTAATATTTGTTTCAAGTAGTTAGTTATATAATGATCACGTTTATTTCTATTAAACATAAAAAAACGCACGGGGTGTTAGGGGTTACCCTCAGAATAGCTAGCGCCCACTGTAGCGTTACTATTTAAATTTGTTGAGTCTATATTATTAAAGCGGTATTTTAGTTTTAATAAAAGAATTTTTAACCAGGTATTGGCCTGTTATTTTAAAAATTATAATGGTAAACTTAGTTTAATCACATGTTTTAAACAATAACCAATATTTGATTAATAACTTCCTATTTACACTTTTAATAATATTCAATCATAGTTGAACTAAAAATCTTTTTTAAGTATTGTTTTAAATTTGATTTTTGTACCATAAAGGAAACTTTTTATGTTTGGTAAGTGTTGAAGTTCAATGTTTTTCACTAATTATACATTTTGTTTTTCCCTTTAGTTCACACTTTCTAGGCAAACCATTCTCCTAAAGTGGGAAGTTCCATTTAGCTTTACCGCACACTTTCCTCTAGGCTTAAGTATATTGTTTTTTATTTAATTCTATATTTTCTTTAGTTATTTTATAATTATTCGTTTTATAATTAGGAATTTTCGTTTAATCGTATTTTCCCTGTTAATAATTTTCGTACGAAAACCTGCACAAGGTAAACTTAAATGTATACTGTAGGCTAGGCTAACTGAAAATGAAACGCAATACACGATCGTATAACTCAACGTGTGTCACCTGAGGCTATATAAATACAAGAATGCATATTTCATCCAATGGCGCCTTAAGCGAAGTTTGTATCTAAGCGTGTATTGAACATTCAACACCAGGAATGAATAAACACAAGTGTAGCATAATATGACCAATTGCCCAAGCTTCTTATACAGAAAATCAGTGAATTAATACTTTGTCCCCTTAATATGCAACTTAATATTTTGTATATTAATACGTTTTTATACAATCTCTTCCACAGGCTTGGCAGTTTACTTTCCTATTTTTTGTTATTTAATTTTATGATATCATATTTTACAATTAGCACTAGTCGTTTAGTCGTATATTCTTTGTTATTAAATTTCGTTCTAAAACCTGCAATAGGTGGCCCAAAATGTATATACTCTTGGCAAGGCTTAATATGGAATGCAATGAATAGACGATCGTTTGTCGCCTAAGGCTATCTATATGGATACAAGTATGTATTGTTCAACGTATGACGCCTTAAGCGATGTATAGATATAAGCATGTATTAAACATTAAACTTTAGTGGTGAACAAACTAAATTGTAAAAAATATGTAGAATAATATTATTATACTATAATGTCCCTAAGTAAACGTGCTAACCTCTGAAGGGAATATAATAAATAGCCTTAATTGGGATTGTTACATAAAATACTTGTTTATTCTTAACAATGAAAAGTGTGGTTCATTAATTAGATAATAGAAGTTAAAAATATAAATATTGGTTAAAATCGGTATTTTTTGACTTATATAGATCATGTTAGTTCCCGTATATAAAAGATATAATAAAGATGATTTCGAAAGGACAAGACAAACCATGTTTATCTTTTGTCGAGAAAAATCGGTATGTGTCCCTATGAAAATAGGTTCCCCTATAAATATACACAACTGAACCCTTTGCAAATAAAACCCTTTGAAACTGTTTCCTGCTTCGAAACTGCTTGTTTTTTTCTTTGTGTGTGACGCTTATTGTTTTCGTTTCCAGTGGATTAATGGGTTGTACTAAATTTAAAAGCACGTATTAATTATGCACAACATACTGCGTTATCTTTGTAAACACAAAGATTGCCCGTGTGATAACACCCCTTGTATTTTCTAGTGTGATACCAACACACGAATGTGAAAATAAGATTTCTGTAGAAAACCAATTCGTGGAAAGAAAAGCTGATATAGCGACACCCACATTGCTTTGTTCTGATGATTCATAACAGTTTCATTGTTTTCAAAGCAGCACAGTTTCGCTGTTTATTTAAACAATCCTCGTCAAGTTTTGAAACTGTACGCGTTCATTTTAAAATTTGCATACAGTGTACACTTCGCCACTTAATACTAGAACTACCGATCTAGGAAATACAAAATCAAAGCCTTCATTTCAGGAATTAACCATATGATCGCCGAATCTATTGCAGTGTATTGTATGGCTGTGTGATTATTAGGAACGAGATATAGTTAACATGAGATATAGACAGTTAACTAAACTAAAACATAGATTCGAAACTAAGCTCTGACAAAAAAAGCATTCGATAATGGTTAAATGGTCGTGTGGTCAAATGATTAAAGTTTGCCAATTGCACAAAAAAAATGTTTTTAAAACTTAAACAATGATTAACCCTCATTATTACCATAAGCAAGACGTTTACAACAAAAATTGAACTTTTAAATAAACAGTGAAGGCTTGATTGTTCCGTTTGGGAAGCAAACAATAGACGTGACGTAGAGGCCGTATACTTTAAAGACGAGATTGGATTTAAGAATGCTATTTTGCGGATGTTTAGGGTAGCTGCATATTTTAACTGTTTAAGCCTTGAACCTATAAAGGCCTCGTAACTAAGATCGTTTTTCATGTAGTGACCAGTATATGAATTGGTCAAATTAAAGGTTCGGCCGCACGACCGTGCCGTATCTTCTTTTTGTGTTTTGTTTTTTACTTTAATGGGCACATACCTGGTCGGGTTTGTAAAAATAATAGCTATATGTATTTGTCGCCTTAACAATTTAGCCTCACCACTGTAGCGTATCTGCGTTTTTTTACCGGATCAAGTTTCGAAACCAGGATGGGCTTATCACTTGGGCAGTTCTTGTATAAGTCGGCGAGTGTATACCATTTGGCCAATCGACCGTACAACCGTATCTCCGGTTTGGCGAAACAGTAAACGCCACTGAATCATACGGCTCCAATCGGAGCTTCCAACGCAAGGTACTGTAGGCAGAAACAAGGTCTGTTTTCTTTGTTACAAAGTCGTATCGGCTAAAACATCAGTGTCTTAATGTTTATGTTTATTACAACCAATGCGTTGGTATATCGGCAACTGATTCATAACAGCGGAAGAAACTCCAACCAACACAATGCCCCGACGGCACAACACCATGACAGCCTCTTCCCTGATATACGTTCTTTGTTCTGTGCAGCAGTTGCGAAGTGATATGTCTAAAGAGCTTTTACTGCGGTCGAATCTTAGTTTAGTAAATAGCTAAGGAAAAGAAAGCACATGGATCGGACAGTTAGGTCGACTAACATATCGACACAAATGTAGTTTAAATTGTGCTTCATACAAACCATAGGGCAGTACAGGATCCGCTTGTCATATTTATTCGAAGCCGCATGATTTTAGGGCGGAAATACATATCGGTGTCGTTATACAGATATAGAACAATTGGTAGCAATTTAAGATTTATTTAAAGTTGAGCCACAAACCGGAATGTTAGTTCAGGCATTGATGTCAGTTTGAATGTGAAATGTTAGTGGGTGTGTTAAATTTCAATGGTATCAGGGAAAGGGCGGGAAATTTACCCGCCTGTTAAGCTGTTTGATCGTGTTGCCTAATGGAGAGCGAGACATATACCAATTATAAATATGCTATTTTTAACTTAGATATTTGCATATATGTTTCTAATATTTTCATATGTTATTCTAAATTTATTAAATTGTAATTTGGATATTTGTATCGTTTATTCAATACATTTGCATATTTTATTCAATAAATTTGCATATTAGATATTTGATTATTTCATTACACCCTTGATCCAAATATTCAAATTTGAAATCTATTGCAATGGCGACCATGGCACCGCAATCAACAGTTGTAATGACTTCCGCCACTCCCGCCCAATCTGACAAGATACGGAACTACCGGAAAATCATCTACGGACTCGCTGTAAGTATGGAGAGAATTTGTGTTGGACGGTGGTACAGCACAATCCTTTCTTTCTGTGGGGAGAGCATGGTGTAGTTAGTGCGATGAGGATACAATGTTTATGTTTATGATTGTTAATGGAAAAACCAAGGGGGTTTGCACACATGTAATCGTCAGATCACCTCGCGCCCACCGTCGGGTTACCGGATATATTGCAGCGTGTTGTGTATGAATTACATGTTTTTTTCAGTTTGGTAGAACCCTAAATTTACTGGTATAAGGAAATATCCGTTTAAGTGCCATGCCAAAGAACACAACCGACAAGCCAGCGACCAGTTTCAAACTAGCCACCATTCGGCTAAAATGCTACCAGGCTAATCGGTCGGACGATTAAGTTTGCAGCAGTTACGCGACTAGTGGGGTGTCACGGGTTCGAAACCCGCATTGTTTATTTAGCAAGCTTTGCTATAAAGATTACTGATACCTCGATTAGCCCAATGGTGGGTTGGAGCGGCAGTTTCTTTATTTGCAATATCACACAAGAAACAAAACTAGTTACACAATCGCAAAGCGACCGGGCACAAAAAAATGCCTATTGACGTCACACATTATGTTAAATGGATGACGAGAGGTCGGTTCAATTTATATCGTAGCAGTGTCTTCAACGTATTAGCACACATTAGAACATATTAGAAAATAATAAAATATAATACAACATATTAAACTACCTCGGTAAATGAACATTATGCAGAAAACGTTATGGCAATCCTGTTATAACGTCATTTCCGTTGACCTGTCGCAGCGAAAACACGGTCTAACACATGCTCATTTTACATTACATTTTCCTTCTTCGTTTCGCACGAGTCAAGGAGAAAGGATTCTCCTTTCTTCGAACGCTGCATCAGTGCCGTGTTGATTATTTATTTTCAGGTGACAGAAATCGTGCTTGGTTCCTTAAGCATGTTGATGGGAGTTGTTATTACTGCTGTGGGGGACAGTGGGAGGTCGAGCAGTTACTACAGCAGTTACTCTGGGTACACTTACAGATTTACATACCGTAGTGTGTCCGTCGGTGAAGGACTATGGTGTGGAATTTGGGTTCGTATGCTTTATGTGTCTTGTTGTAAAGATGTAGATATGATTAAAGTGTCATGGTTACTTGTGTGGGACATGCCGATGAGAGATAAGAGTTAACCATCAGATAATATTGTTTGGTGGTTCAGTGGGTCGCCTTTCAGTCAAAAGGTTGCAAGTTCAAAACTAGCCAATTGGTTTTGTCCTTGTGAGAGGCACTTAGCTTGAATTCATTGGAATAATGGTTAAAAACCTCAGAAACGCCTGAATCATACACGGAACATTGCAATAGCTTGAACAAGTGGGCTCGGGTCACCGAGTTATCAGATGGTGGTCAAATCCTTTACCTCATCACCACTAACTATAGGATACGAATGACTCATCCCTTCGTCTTTTTAACCAACCACATACATTAATCCACTCGGATCAGGCGATGTTCGCAATGTCTCCCTTTAAATCACTTTTAGCTAAAGGAGAGTTTCAATCTTATAACCATAGAACCATTCGGACGACGGTTCTTAACGAATTGGCTAAATTTCCATATTAATCAATGTGATTTTCTATGTTATTTAGTTTACTTTTTTTCCACGTTAAAAACACGCACCATAACTTCTTGTAAAATAGAAACGGGGAAAGATGGCAAAACGACCGCCGTTTAAACACGTTTATAATAAAATTTAATCAACATAAATTCTTCTTCTAGATTCTAGTGGCTGGCTCAATAGGAGTGCCCGCATCTCGCACCCAAGATAAAGCGTGCCTGGTAAGTTATGTGTAACATCAAATTTGCACAAAATAGTTGAGGATAATATTTAGTTTTTTTACAAATAATTTTTATAATCATGGAGAAATTAGTGCTGTGTTAAAATCAGACACGGTATCCAGGCGCTTACAGGTTTAAAACCTAGTAAACACCATAACACGTGAAGTGCGTTAATTTATTTTTTTTTACATATTTACTAACGTTTTATCTTCAGATTAACTGCCATATGGGTTTTGCGATTACTGCTGCAATATTTGCCTTTATACAGGGAATAACATCCTCGACAATGGCAGCCCTGTATGGCGTAAGTTCTAGTTAAACATTTTAGTTGCTTTTCTCCGATAGTTGTGGTTTTAACTGAAAAATTATGCCAATCTTATACAATATTTTTTTTGTAACTGGGCCAAGTTTCGAACCCATGATGGGATCGTTACTCGGACCGTTTTGTATTGTAGTCGGTATATGTATCGGACGCGTTAACTATTTGGCCACACGACCGTACAATCTTATACAATATACACTACAAAGTTCTAGTCATTTTCAAAGTGCACCTAGCGGATATTGCCTGAATCCAGCGGATTGATGGGTTCAAACAAAATTTAAGTAACTTTTATTACACTGCAATAGCTTCGGTAACCCAACGGGGGCGCAAAGTAATCTGATGATTGGCCGTGTAATAACATCAACTGTAATAATAAGCCTAGCCATAATAGTCGCCAAGCCATTAAGCCATTGATTGTTAAGCCCGGCGCCTATCGGCTACAGCACTTGTTCACCCAAGTGTTCAACACTTGGTTAAGTTTCGACCCGCGACATGATCAACTATATAGGACAGGATATTCATCTTTATCCCCGTGTATAAGAAAACCAAGGGGGTTTTCACACGGGCAATCGTCAGATCACCTCGCGCCCATTGTCGGGTTACCAGAGCTATTGCAGTGTATTGTGTATGATTTACACGTTCCTTCAATTTGGTAGAACCCATTAATCCGCTGGGTTCAGGCAATGTCCGTAAAGTGCCTTGCCCAAGGACACAATTGACTAACTAGCGACCAGTTTCGCACCTGCAACCTTTCGATTGAAAGGTGACGCACTTAACCGCTACACCAACCGGCCGGCCGGACGAACGAATCTATGGTGAATTATACCTTTTGTTTCGTCGTTTCATCGGCGGGTTAAATGAAACTATTTTAAACTCATCCTTTTCGACAATCTGCATATTCATCTCTGCTCATCCTTTTCGACAATCTGCAGTCATCGCTTTTGATGGGATTGTCGAGTTTCCTCGCTTTCGTTGGATTCGCTTCTTTCGTCATCTGCATTGTGAGTGCTTGCTACTGTTGCCCACTTTATACCGCTTTCACCGGTGCTCCGAACTGCTGCGGAAACTGTTGCTGTGATAGCGGGGTACGTATGTTGTGTGGGAAATATATGGAGGTGTGGACGGTCGGACAAAAAGTAGAAGTCGGGCAAAAATAAATGAAATCTTTTGTGGTATTCTCTTTTATTTAGAATAGAGAGGATATTTATGTTTATCCCCGCGAGTGAAAAACCAAAGGAGTAACACACACTGGTAATCGCCAGATCACCTCGCGCCCACCGTTACCGGAGCTTTTGCAGTGTGTTGTGTATGATTCACACGTTCCTCTTATTTAGTAGAAGCCGTTAATCCTCTGGGTTCAGGCAATGTTCGTAAAGTGCCTTGCCCAAGAACACAACCGACGAGTTAGCGACCAGTTATTTTTCGTGTATGGTTATTCCCAATGCGTACTTGATTTTTACGTATGTTATTAGTGTGGTAATTTTAGACCTTTTGGTTATACTTTCGTACATTTACCGCTACAAGGGATCAAATATTCATATTCTCACCGCGTAGAACAAAATGTTAGAGTTGTTATAAAACAGGTAATCGTCGGGTGATTTAACCGTTTGCAAGTTACAATCTATTGCCCACCGATAGGTTGTGGATTCGAATCCCGGTGGTAGCAAGATTATTTTATGTCCAAAAACATCGTCGGGTTAAGCCATTACTGTATAATCAGGTGATCGTCAGGTTACCGCATGATATCAAACAAAAACACAACTGACTAAGCGACGTTTCGATCCAACAACCTTTAGGCTGAAAGTAGACGCTCTAACCAACTGTTCTATTTCGAAACCGGCCGGACATACCAGCTTTTTTTCAATTGTTTTTTATTATTTTCTCACCGGCCCAAGTTTCAAACCATTGATGGGCCCATTAGTAGTAGAAACCGGTATAGGAATCGGTCAAGTTAACCATAAGCCTGGCACGTTGGTCTAACGGTTAAGTGCGTCCTTTTAATCGAAAGGTTGCGTGTGCGAAACTGGTCGCTAGCTAGTCGGTTGTGTCCTTGGGCAAGGAACTTAACGGACATTGCCTGAACCCAGCGGATTAATGGATTCTACTAAATTGAAGGAACGTGTAAATCATACACAATACACTGCAATAGCTCTGGTACCCGACAATGGGCGCGAGGTGATCTGACGATTGCCCGTGTGTTAACCCCTTGGTTTTTTCATTCACGGAGATAAACATGAATATCCTATCCTATCCTATCCTATTCACCAAAAAAATCGTATTCCTGTTCCAGACCGTACAGCAGCCAGTAGGACAACAAACAGTCTATGTCCAGCAACCAAATACTCAAGTACAATACCAGCAGACACAAATACCACCTCAAGGTAATTCACGTAATTGGTTTAGTTTAGTTTTTGTTTCCACGATAAAAACACGAAGCAGGACTATTGATAACAATTTGGAAAACGGGAAAAAAACGGAAAAACGAAAGTCGTTAAAACACGTCTAAAAATCAATAAATTATTAAATTTCGCTATAGTTAGACGTGACCGCTTAACCCCAACTTGTTTTTCTCATTGTTGTTTTACAGTTTACACAAATAGTTGTCGTTTGTACACATGTGAATGCTTGCAGTGTTCATGACCGGTATACAACATAGTATGTTTGCCACGGGAAATTGTCAGATTTTTTTGCTCATAACCGGGCGTGTAACAATGTTATGCATATGTTGGATTATAGGTGTGGTTTTTATTTCACCATTAATCCACTGGGTTCAGGAAATGTCGGACCAATGACTACTTGAAAGACCGATTTAGATAGCAGCTGGTTTCCTTAATGAATTAACCGACCATATTGGTTTTAATTATATATCACAGAGAGTAAATAAAAAAAAAAATTGAATCAATTTAGATACATTGTTTTAACTAATTATTCCACTGGGCTTTGGAAATTTCATAGCCTATAAGTAAGGCCGATTTAGATAGTAACCGGTTTAATTCCTCAAATTGTCGGTCGAACGAATTGGAATCCACCAGTTGATTAACGGTCGAACCAATTCGAATGAACTAACCGTCGGAATTGATTTTCATTTTATATCATGGGGACTAACTTAAAAAATAATAATTTTAAGATAATTATGTTTATTTATTCTGAATGGTTCTAGTTTTAACCCTGGTATTCTCCACTGTTGATTTATTTTCAAATAGAATGCTTCTCACAAAACACAACCACTTATGACGTCATATTCCACCCAGGTGTACAGCAGCAGTATGTTGTACAACATCACCCATAAAGGCTTCAGCTAATAAAGACCAATCAGGACATATTTCCAACTAAACTCTGCACAACTGTATCGTATCCACCTCTGGATGAAAATTTTCGTTGTTCTAAATATAATTTTATATTTATAAACTTTCATAATTATAATTATAAGATAATTTACCGTTCTCCCATTTACTCTATAGAATGAATATTTTCTGATATTTAATTAAATACTGTTGGGACTGAAATAAAGCTGCTAAAGGGGTAAATATAAATTAGTTTAAGTAAATGTTTTACCAAGAAACGACCCACTTTGACATATTTCCCACTAATCTTTGCACAATTCTATCGTATTCACATATTTATGATCATTTTTTTCTCTTCTCTCAATAGTTTCTAAATTGTAAATCAATGCGTAAAATATTAAACTATTTTTTTAAATTCAAGAAGTAAAAGTTCTGAGTGAAAATAACTGTTCATCCAAATTGTTTTCTGATATACATTATAACATAAGACTTCTAAGCATATCCATTTTTTAAACAAAAAATTAAAAGTAATATAATTGTTATGAATAAAATTGTGAAATATATTTATAAAGCAAACTTAGCATAATTATTATTTATATTTAGCGTTCTCTTATTTACTCTATAGCATGATTATTTTCTGTTATTTATTAAAATTCTTTTGGGTCCGAATTTTAACCTATTGAAGGGGTAAAAGTAGTCTTAGTAAATATTTTTATATAGACACTATATTCCAGAAAAATTGTTTTGCATGTCAATTGCGTTTGGACCGCTATGCTAAACACCAATTAAATAAATTTTATCAGTATCAAAATATTTTTCTAAAATACCTTCGTGGATAAGACTAAATGAAGGTAAGGCTTATGCTTATGACGAAAACTAAATCAAAACCTGTCTTAAACATTGTTCATAATTGCTGATTTATTTAATATATCAGTCACAATTATTATCAGCTTTCGGTCTGTAAACTATCTTCTGCAAATTGCAGACGACACTGGACTTAGAATGCTGGGGGAATCTAATTCATTCTGCGACATCAATACCCTATGCCCATAATTTATGTTTAATGTTAGTCGACGTTAATTGGCAACTGTGACATTGCCGTCTTTTTTGTTTCTTCTTTTTACCAGACACAAAAAAAATGTAATGGAATGCAAGTTACAGGCTTGATGCAATTAGCATACACATCGGTGTACCTTTGCGAAAATGGGTTTCTCAACAACCACCGTATTAACATTGTATCGTCCGTGTGGCCGAATGATTAATGCCGGATTCATATACCGCTTCTTATATATAAAAAAACGGTCTAATTTACGAGCTTACCATGGCTTTGAAACGTAGCCCAGTAACAACACGGTAACAGTTTATAGGCTAGACGTGACACAGTAGTTCTTTGACAAAAGTTTTGACAACAATTGTAATTCTATTTTCCTGGATCAGTTAACCTTGTTTTAAGTCCAGTATTAACAGTTACATATTCTTTGCGGTCGCATAGCACAGTCGTTTGGTCGTTTTTAGTCGAAGAGTTATGGGATTGAAACCGAACAATGGCTTGCTTCGGCAACGCCACGGTTTGTGCGAGGTAATCTGACGTAGGCCTGTGTCATAACGCGTCTTGCGTTTTCTCATTCTTAGGTAAGATCTTATTTACTAAGATTCCATATGGATATTTTTTATTTAATTTAATTTTTTAATCGAGCCAAGTTTCGATGTCATAATATACTCCTCGCTAAGACCGTTGTTTTATTTAGAGCGGTATATGTATCATCAGCGCGTTAATTATTCAACCACACCACAGTATTAGTTTTGACATATGTCAAATCTATATAGATAATCTACCATATACTTTTGGATTAAACCTTACATGAAGTACTACGGCGGTAAATCGTGTTTGTTTACCATACCCAACAACATAAGAGATCCAACAGTTCAATTAAATGAACTGGTGAATTGTGTTATCGATTTTAAATCAAGAGCGTAATTGGTATTTGACGCTCAATATAAATTTGGGTCATAACTTTACGCAGTTCGAAAGTGGTTACGTAATCTTTAATTCTGTCATCCTGAAATGTATACATATGGTGGCAATGTTAAATAGTAATTCTGAATTTACTGCGTCACAAAATCTCGGTTCTAGAGTAGATATCGGAAGCAGATACATGTGATAGGATTTCCTCCTTTGGGAAAAGCAGCGCAAACAACAGATGCTGGAGCTATTTCTGCCGGTGTTATTGGAGTCTCGTCTTGGCGCCTTATAAAACCGTGGGTATTATCCGGTGTAGATTAAGCGGTTGTATTGCGATCACGTACAGTTGCCCGACTTCTCAAGGTTATAAGTTCAATAAAACCAGTCTGCGCTTGTGTTTTAATGAGTCTTTGAAGCAATAATGAACAGAGTAGGGCGAGAAAGGATATGTGAAAATTGTGGTTACCTGACGTAACTGTTTAATGAGCCAGTGGTTGGGAGGTTACAGTGCCAGTATACGAACTGTATCGGTCTGCGCTGGCTCTGAATGCAATGCAGGCATGCGGCCAAGGAGATTGATGTTTCTGGCAGGTGATGAATGGTCTCATCAGTTGCGGTATGTTCGTCTTGGTCCTTCGATCAGTGAATTCATTATTTATTCAATGGAGTCATTGCTAGTTTAATTAACTGCACAGATAAATCAATAAACTTATTCAGTTAGGTTGTAAAAATCAATCGTAATTTGCACCTTCAAGACGGAAACTTTAAGAGCATTTATCATTACATTGGAGTGATATATAGTAGTGTTGTCTTGCCAGCAGCAATAAAAAATGTATTGTACTTTTTGTTTTATTCTGTTTCTACTGCACCATGTTATATTAGTAAGCAGTTATGGGTATGTATTAATATTGTTACTTTTGCCTAATTTATATTGTTTTTCCTAAAAAAAAGGTTGTTAGAATTTAAATTATTTATTTTTCGCGTCGTATATATCTTTGTGTATACTTAAGTTATACATTAAGGGCTACGTGCTATTTTTGTCTTTTAATTGTGCAATTGTGTAATTAGTAATCCAATAGGCTATTTAGCTCAAAACAAATCTGAACTAAGAATCAACATATCCAATGCTTAAATACCTTAATATTTAGTGTCGCATTTAAATGTGTTGGTAATACCTGAAAAACTGCCAGTGATATAGACGGTGTATTTTTTTTAATTTAATATTGAAATAATTCGTAGTAATTAGTAGAGTTAATATAATTTAAAACGTACCGGGTCGCGTTGTCGAATGGTCAACGCGACCGATACAAATACCGTCTTCTATACAAAAACGGCCCTTGTGACGAGCCCATCATGGATTCGAAACCTGGCTCGGTAAAAAAACTATAACAGATTGTACGATCAAGTGGCCAAAAACCCTACAGGGTTCAAAACTTGGCCCGATTGAAAAAATAGTAGAGTTATCGTAATTTAAAATAAGAAAACGATATTATTAGTATCCTTCATTTCAGACCACACAAACCAAGAGGAATATATTACGGACGCAGGACTGCTGACCACCAAAGCGCTAACCTGTTCAACGCCGAACTGCCCATAGAAAGCGAATATAACTACGAAGATTATGGGGAGGTATTTTGCCAAGTTTGATTGTGTATATGTCAAAGCATGTATGGTATTTTAAATTTAATTGCAATCAATTCAGATTCATTTATTTTCCCATATCCTCATCAAAATCATAAAATTAAAAGTTAAAACAGAGGGGAAAGATTAAGGGGTTAAGATTAATGTTTGGAGCAAGATTACATTTAGTTTTGATAGTTTTAGTGAGCAGTTTTCTTTTTTCTAGCAGTATTTTTTTCTCTTTAGTACATATCTTGTTCCAAAGAAACCATGGCATTATTCTCCCCCCGTATTTCCGTTTTTAGTGTTTTTTTTCAATCCAGGAAAAATCATTATATTTTATTGCAGACGGACAAAAGAAAGTCTGTTTCCACCCAAACCACTCACACTGTGAACAATGAGGCACGGAAAGCGACTTATTTTCTTGACAATTTGTTTAACGGGTATGATCAAAGGATACGGCCTCATCATAAAAGTAAGTTTCGTTCAGAGCCGGATTAAGACTTCAGTGGGACTGGGCTGATTGGTAGACAGAGGCCTATTTTCGTTGCCCGTCCAATTGGTGTAACGTTATTATTCATAATGCCCAAAGGTTTTTTATACATACAATTCAAAGGCTTAAAATTGGTACTGCCAGAAGGCTTATTTCTCATGTAAGATTTAAGGCCTATTAATAATGCGTCTGTTTTGATTTAACTTTCTGCAACATATTTTTTTTTATTTAAGACAACTTTTTGTTTAAAGGCGACTTTTTGTTTTTGTTTTATTTAAGAGTAGTTCTTGGTGGGCCTATTTTACCGGTGAGCCTGGGGATGCAGCCCCATCAGCCCCCGCCTTAATCCGGTACTGGTTTCGTTGTAAATTTTGTAAAAGGAAAGTGACATATTAGGATGCAAAATAATACACTTTTTTCCAAGTCGAGTTGTTGGAGCTATTACAGTGTGTGAATAATCAGACCCTATTTACTATTTGACACCTCATAAGATATCACTGGGTTGGAATAATGTAAAGCGGCTTACTCAGAGAAAAGTGGTTTCAGACACACAACCTGGGAGCTTTGGGCAATTAATCCTGTCACATTCCTGTATCGTATAAGTAGAGGTATCCAGCCGGTTAGTCTGGTGGTTAAGTGAAACCCTTTCAACTGAAAGGTTAAAGATTCGACACTGATCGCTAACTATTCTGTTGTGCCCTTTGGCAAGGCACTTAACGGACATTGCCTGAACCCAGCGGATTAATGGGTTCCTCCAAATTAGAGAAACGTGTGACTTATATACAACACACTGCAATAGCTCCGTTAACCAGATGGTGGGCACGAGGTGATCTGACGATTACCCATGTGTTAACCCCCTTGGTTTTCCCATTCACGGGGATAAACATGAATATCCTACCTATACTATTCTTATGTTCTTTATTAATGATTATTAAATATGTCGTCATGGTTATCAAATATGTCGTCCCTGCAAATTTAACGAAATAATTTCACTTACTTTTATCAAATCGTGACTTACATTGCAGAGTCCCCTGTCAACGTCACAGTGAATATCTTCGTCAATAGTTTTGGATCAATTGCTGAAACAACAATGGTGATTGTTATTGCATAATATGTATTTGATCATGTGAATCGTAATAATTACGATAGAATATTCATGCTTATCTCCGTGAATGAAAAAAACTTCGTAAAATTACCTCGCGCCCACCGTCAGGTTACCAGAGTTATTGCAGTGTGTTGTGTATGATTGAGATATTCCTTCAGTTTGGTAATTCTTGTTAATCCATCGGGTTCAGATGAGGTCCGTTAAGTGGCTTTAATCCACTGGGTTTTATCCCACCACCACCTTGATTAACTCTCAATCACAAATCTGCTGTCTATAACTAGTGCCCGTTGTTACATCATAAAATTGATTATTTTACAAAAACATATTTCTTGACAAAACCCCATTATTTCACCACAGAACACATTATACCTTCAGAAAGCCTTTTATTCCTTTACAAAGCATATTATTCTTTCATAAAACATATTATTCCACCACAAAACATATTAATCAACCACAATACCTATTTTTCCACCACAAAACCTATTATTTCACCACAAAACCTATTATTTCACCACAAAACCTATTATTCCATCACAAACCCCATTATTCCATCAAAGGACTACCGCTTAAACATCTTCCTGCGATGCCGATGGAACGATCCTCGCATGGCCTTCACTGGGTATGCTGATGACGCAGTTGCTCTTCACCCATCCATGTTGGAGGAGATTTGGAAACCGGATCTTTTCTTCGCGAATGAGAAGCACGCCAACTTCCATGAGGTGGGTTGTGGGATCGAACCTGGTCGGTGGCTAGTTGGTTGCGTTCTTTCACAAGCCGTCAAGGGGATATTCTGTGAGGTTGATTTAATCATGGGGTAGATTTAATGTGAGGTAGATTTAATCATGGGGTAGATTTAATGTGAGGTAAATTTAATGTGAGGTAAATTTAATCATTCTGTGAGGTAAATTAAAGATCTGATAATTTTCTATGTTTAATTAATTTTTGATTGGCTTAATATACTTTCAATAACCCCGATTTTCTGACATTATAAAAGCTTTGACATACATATCGGTGTTAAGTATTACATATCCATGTTTCCCCACAATTTCCCACCATACCTACCCATCCAAATGACTCCACCTCCTCCCCAGGTAACCCAGGAAAACAAGTTACTTCGAATCTACAAGAACGGTGACGTCTACACGAGCATGAGGTTGAGCTTGACCTTGGCGTGCGCCATGCATCTGCAGAACTTCCCCATGGACATCCAGACGTGTAAAATGCAACTGGAAAGTTGTGAGTTGATAAGATAATTAAATATAGGATAGGATAGGATAGGATATACATTTTTATTCTCGTAAATGGGAAAACAACGGGGTTAACACACGGGCAATCGTCAGATCATCTCGCGCCCACTGTCGGGTTACCGGAGCTATTTTAGTGTGTTGTGTATGATTCACAAATTTCTTTAAATTTGAACCCATTAGTCCGCTGGGTTCAGGTAATTTTCGTGCCCTGCCCAAGGACACAACCGACTTTAGCTAGCGACCAGTTCAGAAACCTGCAAAACCGCCATACTATCAAGTATTGGATGTAACAATATAAATACATGTAGATGGAAAACGCTCTGTTTAATAAAGCATGGGTGGTAATGTGTTGGTCTGTTAAGATGATCTACCCAATATCTTGGTTGTTTAGTGCGTCGCCTTTCAGGCGAGGGGTTGCAGATTTGAAACTGAGCGCTATCTAGTCGGGTGTGTTCTTGAGCAAAAAACTTATTCGACAAAGCCTGGACCCAGCGATGTATTGGGCTGAACAAAAGCTTTAGCAATTTTTTCATCGAATACCAGGCACTCTGGAAAAGTTTTAAAAACATAGCTCTTTCGGTAAAAGTTTGTCGAATTCCAAACGGATAGATGTGGTATCGAAACCACCCACATGATAGTTGGTTGTATATTTCAGCAAGGAGATTAGCAGAAAGTTGCTATTAGTAATCGCCGTTGATGAATACGTTATGTGCAACAGCATTATTAATCCAACTGCATTATTAATCCAACTGCGGATATCGGCTGAATTCAGTGGATTAATGGGTTTTACTAAAACAGTACCAATATCGCCTAGGTTTGGCGGCCGTTTCCGCTATAATTATTAAATTATATCCTTTTTTTCAATGACGTGTTTTAACGACTAATCGTTTTTCCGTCTTTTCCTGTACCCGTGTCGTTATTTTAATATTTTGCCATTTTTAAATACAGGGGCAAAAAATGAATAAACTAAACTGAACTAATATCTCAATTGTACACAACGGTATATATACTGTGTAACAACCTCAATAACCCAACTGTGGACATGTGGCATCCCACAAACACCGTGTTTTAACACTTCCTTTTGTTTTACGCGCGAAGCATCTTAATTATTCCCATTATATTTCATTCCCATTATTATTTCATCTGTGGCAAACCGCCAGCACAAAATGACAGCCGATAAGTGAATCACATTATCGACCATTATATGGTTTCCCTCTTTAATTCATCCATTATTTACTGTATCAAGGCTTTGCCTAAGTACACTACAAAAAGTGATTGGGGTAAAAATCGATCCTTATCCCTTCGCCACAACAGATATTCACCACTATAAGAATAATTTGAATAAAAGTAAAAATCATTCCCGCAATCATACAAATCCTAATGTAGAACGTTACTCATAAATGTATAACATATATTTCCTTTCAATTTTATCTAATGCCTAGATACCATATACAGTGAAACCCCGCTTGACGACCACCTCACTATCAAGACCACTTTATTGCGGTCCCAAATAATTTACTATGGTAATACATTGCATTCTGTTTCAATAACGCGACCACCCCGGTTTCCAGACCACGACCGCCATATTTTGGTCCAAAACTTCAAATTTAACTCCGCTTAGGTGACCAAACGTGCTAAATAATATGCCTTTGTCACCAAAATAATAGGGTTAAATTTATTTTATGATGAAAACAATAAGAAAATTGTGGCATAAGAACTGACTTTTACAAGATAAATTTCAGTACTAACAGTTGTTTAAATTTATTCTGCAGTATTTGATAAAAATAATGGCATTTGGTAAAAATTTAGTAAAAATGCACACGTTTTGGCTGCATGTGACGACAACTTGCTCCAAATCAAAATTCACTAACACGACCACCCCGCTAACGCGACCGCTTGATCACGGTCCCATAGGTGGTCAGGTAAGCGGGGTTCCACTGTACGTGGTTATGGTATAGTCCAAACAAGTTGTTCGTGTTGCACCCAAAGGCCGATACCACATAGCTGTCATTTTAAAATTAAAATAATATTTCAACCGAAATATGTACGAAAGGAAATATAATTATTTCCAAAAAAAATCCAATTATAAATAAATAATATTGAATTTCTAACGAAACGATGTAACGTGTTTAACAGCTATTATTTTCTACTACGAATAAACCCCATCCACTTCTCCCCCACACAGTTGGTTATGACATGAAGGATCTTGCGTTCCAGTGGCACGAAACGAACGCCCTACAACTCCCACCTTCCCTCACGTTGCCTCAGTTCCGCATCCTCGGCTACAAACTCGGATCTTGCACCAAGATCTACAACACAGGTGGGTCTGAGGTGTGGGGGTTTGTAACCGGAGGGTTCCTGATTCAATACATGGCGATTGCTGTGTATGTGGGATGTTACATTGTACAAAACACAATGGCATCTAATGAGGGTTCTACCAAATTGAAGGAATGTTTCAATCATAGAAAACACGTAGTAACCCGATGATGGACGCGAGGTGATCTGACGATTACCTATGTGTTAACCCTCACTGTATATTCACAATGACAGAAATTATGATAAATACCCTATCCTATCCTAACCAGTTATCCCAACTCAAAGTGATGTCTAATTAACCACACACTGCGGGTAACTAGCAAGAAATTTGACTTTAAACAGAAACTTTTACGTTGTTTATAACTGACGACCTGGTGCTGCTGTGTACCCAGTGGATTAATGGGTTCTACCAAATTGAAGGAACGTGTCTATCATACACAACACACTGCAATAGCTCCGGTAACCCGACGATGGGCGCGAGGTGATCTGACGATTGCCCGTGTGATAACCCCCTTGGTTTTCCCATTCACGGGGATAAACATGAATATCCTATCCTCCTATCCTATCCTATGTGCGGTTTTACTTTGTTTAAAACGAAAAGGTATCTAATGAGCCGTCCAAATTAAAAGTTAATCCTGATTATACACACACTGTAATAGCTCTAGTGACTGGATTGTGGGCATTAGGTAGGCTATATTACTGTGATTCAGAGCAAGCCACTTTACATAGCTCCGACCCAGTAGTATCTAATTAGTAGTTTAAATTAAAGTGATGTCATTGCCTGAACACACTGCAATAGCTCCGGAAACCCGACGATAGGCGCGAGGTGATCTGACGATTGTCCGTGTGATAACCCCCTTGGTTTTCCCATTTACGGAAATAAATATGAATATCCTATCCTATTCTATCCATGTCTTATTATCCACACATTTTCTGTAAGTTCAAAGAAAATTGACTTTGAAAAATACAATTTTCTAATGTTGTTCTTTGCCGAAAGACACACCCGACTAAGCAAGCAGGATGTTTCGAACCTACACTATATGGCTAAAAGCTGGCGCACTTACCTATTTGTATATACTACAACATAATGTATCACGTTTAACTAGTAAAAATTTGACTTTAAAAAAGAAACTTTGTCTAATGTTGTGACCTGTAGACACACCCGACCAAGCAAGCAGGTAGTTTCGAACCCACAAGTATGCTGGCTTAAATGCTGACGAGCTTACCCCCGGGTATATACAGGGTGTTCCAAAAAAATGACACCATTTTAAAATCACACATTTAAAACCTGTGAATTCTAGAAACTCAATAAGCACGTGTGTTGTACTGTTGACAACGCGTAAATGACAATATTTTTTAAAATAAATTATGTCAACTCATATGCCTGTTAAATTTCATTGATTTCGAGTTCATACTTTTGGTGATATTTGCATCTTAATTGGTGTCATTTTTTTGGGACACCTTGTACTTTAACATAATGTATCGAGGTTATCCTTCACCTTTATTGCTCCAACAGGTTCATTCACCTGCATTGAAGTTGCTTTCATATTGGAAAGACAGATGGGATATTACGTCATTCAAACCTACGTCCCATCCGCTTTAATCGTCATTTTATCTTGGGTTTCGTTCTGGATAAACATGGAGGCCGCCCCAGCACGAACTGCCCTTGGCATCACCACAGTACTTACAATGACAACCCAGAGCTCGGGGGCTCGTGCTTCTCTACCAAAGGTTGGATATACTTTGGGAATTTACAGTGAATGGGATGTGACTAGTATGGGGTTGAGTTAGGGCTAGTTCTGGCGTTGAGATTAGTGTTTAGGGCAGGGTTTAAAATAGTTACCGTAATTTTAGTGATCAGTTTCCCTCCTTTCCGCTTTACCTCCTTTAAGTGTTGCCCTGTGCGTTGCGTGGTTGATTGAATCATCGTCCGCAGGTATCGTACGTGAAAGCCATTGATACGTGGATGGCCGTATGTTTGTTGTTCGTATTCGCGGCTTTGTTGGAGTTCGCCGTCGTCAACTTTCTATCCAGGCAGCAGGAGAAGTTGATCAAGATAAACCTCAACTGGCTGCTGAAAGACAAGGTTGCTGTTTTAATTATTATTTTCAGATCAACTTGCTTTTGTGTGTCGGTTGAAAGTTCTTTGGTTTAAAACGTTTGTCCGAAAGGGCGGTTTATTGCGAAGCCTTTCAACCGAAATGTTGCAGGTTCTGAACTTTTCCATAGCTAGTCGGTTGTGTCCTTGGGCAAGGAACTTAACGGACATTGCCTGAACCCAACGGATTAATGGGTTCTACTGAATTGAAGGAACGTGTGAATCATACATAACACACTGAAATAGCTCTAGTAACCCTATGGTGGGCGCGAGGTGATCGTACGATTGCCCGTGTGTTAAACCTCTTCGGTTTTCCCATTAACGGGGATAAACCTGAATACCCTATCCTAAAACCAGCTGCTCTCTTGCTGTGTCCTTAAGCGAAGAACTTCGAAGACATCGCCGGAAAGTTTCAATTATACACAACACACTGCAATAGCAATGCCCGTGTAATTCCTAATCCGCCAATATATATCTGACATTTCCATCCACCAATCTGTCGGTTCAAACTGTGTGCAAAGTTGCATTAGTTTTGCTAACAATTCCGCATAAACATCTTATAAGATGCAGCGAAATTTCGAAGACGTGGAGAAACGTTGCTCTCCGGTGCCACCAAGTGACGAGGATGGCGAGGAACGAGGGTTTTGCATCGTTGGGCGACTGCCTGTTAAAGTTGGTATATTGTTTCTATTTTTGTATTCTATCAGCTGATCATAATTACAGTCAGTCTATCTAAACACATGTTGGTGTATAAATGAACCAACCATCCACATATTTGTAATAGCTCCAGCAACTAGACTGTGGGCATAAGGTGTCTTACGATACCCGTGGATAAAGCCTGGCTTCCCACCCACGAGGATATAAATGAACCAACCATCCACACACTGTAATAGCTCCAGCAACTCGACCGTGGGCATGAGGTGTCTTACGATACCCATAGATAAAGCCTGGCTTCCCACCCATGAGGATATAAATGAACCAACCATCCACACACTGTAATAGCTCCAGCAACTCGACTGTAAGCAAGAGGTGTCTTAAATACGTCGATAAAGTATGGCTTCCCGACCACGAGGTTACAATTAAACCAATTATCTACACATTATAATAACTCCCGCGACTATATAAGCACTGTGAAAAATTTCCGTATCATTTACTATAATATTTAACGTAAATTATGTACGGGCGCGACGTTTTACGTATTATGCTAGCATAATTATCTCGTGGCTTGTTTAGATAAAACAACCCTCCGGCTGCATGTAGAGGCATTTAAACGACTTCGCTAACCAGGTAACGCAATTCATTCCAGCAAGAGCCGAGAAAGCCAACGTTGGCTGACAACTACAAGAAGAAAGCATTATGGATCGACACAATATCCCGGATCATCTTTCCTTCCACGTTTCTTGTATTCAACATCGTATACTGGCTGTCATACAAGGTGGGAATGCTTATTTCAGATGAATTTAGGTTCGGGCAATGTCCGTAAAGTGCCCTAACCACTCAGACACACATATCTTTTAGTTTTTTTACCGTGGTGAGTAACGAAGCTATTATGGACTCATCCTCTAGTGCGTTTTTTGTGGAATTAATACTTGCATCGGTCGTGCTAACCAACCATTCGTTTTATTTATCCACGGAAGTTTCGAACCTGAGATAGTTCGTCAATAGAATAGTGGGTATATGTATCGGTTGCGTTAACCAGTCAGTCACACGACTTTTCAATTCAGGTTTTTTTTACCGAGCTAATTTTCGAACCCATGTTGGGCTAGTTGATAAGACAGCGTTTTTGCATGTAACTCTCTATTTGTATCGGTCGCGTTAACCATTCGGTCACATGACTTCTATGCAGATCGCGAACAACAACAAGGAATCGGTGATGGAGGGCGCCATTAAGTATTGACCTTTGACCTACTGCAGCCCATCATAGAGGATCATGTTGTGCTGGATGGAACATGCAATGAACAGATAATCACTGTGTCAATGATGTATTGTGTTACTATTATTGTACTTAATTGGGATATTGGTCAACCTGTTCACGCCTACTGTTGTTTACTATGGTTTGCCGCTGTAGGTCTGGTCTACATCGGCGTTATACAACATATAATAAAAAAAACGATTTACCTAAAACGATTATTATTAAAGCATCAAACCACCACAGTTGTGTGTTTAATATTCCTTTTATTATTCCTGTGACTGGGAAAACGTAAAGGGGTTAACTACACGGGAAATCGTCAGATTACCTCGTGCCCACCGTCGAGTTTACGTAACTATTGCAGTGTGTTTTGTATGATTGAGGCGTGTTTTAGTTTTTGTTAAACCCATTATTTTAATGGGTTCAGGCGATGCCCGTTAAGTGCATAGTGCAAGGAAACAACCGACTAGTGACTAGTTTCGAACATTTAAATCTTCGATTGTAAGGGACGCGTTAACCTAACAAGTTATTAGGCTAGACAGCTGTACATAGGTAGAATAATTCAATTCAATATTTTCCTATTTATCAATAGTCATTTTACTAAATTTTCTCCAATTGTTTATGATCGGATGATCGTTGGTATGCAATCCCGCATTATTCTAGATTGTAATCGGTAGATGGCGCGAAAGATCAACATGTGGTTTCCAATGAAGTTTCATGTAAAAGGAAACTAAACAAATTAGGATAGGATATTTATGTTTATCCCCTAAAATGGGAAAACCAAGGCGGTTATCACACGGGCAATCGTCAGATCATCTCGCGCCCATCGTCGGGTTACCGGAGCTATTGCAGTGTGTTGTATATGATAGACACGTTCCTTCAATTTAGTAGAACCCATTAATCCACTGGGTTCAGGCGATGTTTGTAAAGTGCCTTGCCCAAGGACACAACCGACTAGCTAGCGACCAGTTTCGCACCTGCAACCTTTCGATTGAAAGGCGACGGACGCACTTAACCGCTAGACCAACCGGGCGAAATTCAGTGTTGTTTATTCTTTCTTTCCGCGATATAAAAACACGTGGCACGATCTTCTTTAAAAAATAAAGAAATATAAAAAGACATCCAAACGACAGTCGTTAAAACACGTCTATATTTAATTTAGGTATTTAGAATATGTATTGGCAGACGTGGCAAACCAAAACCTAACGTATAATTATAATTCTTGGGACAACTAGGAACGTTATTACATCGGCAATGGTCAATTTCCCCTGATCTCACATTTATTCTATTGCAGAGTGTTTAATATAATACAAAAGCTTCTTTAATAGAATAAAATATTCACGTTTATCCCCGTGAATGGGAAGCCAAGGAGGTTAACATACGGGCAATCGTAAGCTCACCTCACGCTCGTCGTCGGGTTACCGGAGCTATTGCAGTGTGTTGTGTATGATAGACACGTTCTTTCATTTTAGTAGAACCCATTAATCCGCTGGGTTCAGGCAATGCCCGTTAAGCACCTTGCCCAAGGAAACAACCGACATGCTAGCTAGCGACCAGTTTCGTATCTGCAACCCTTCGGCTAAAATGCGGCGCATTAAACCAACATCGTAGTCTATAGGGAATTATTTTATTTAACAAAACAATGCAGTAGGTTTAATTAACGTATTACAAGTGCCTCGTTCAATGATACAACCGATTAGAAAACGACTGGTTTTGAACCCACAACCTTTCCGATTACGATACAATTCGCTGCGGTATGAGCTAACCAGCCTGAGGACAGCGCTCGTTACGTGGGGTTTGCTTATGGAAGGGTTGACTCTATTTAGTTACAAGGCAAACTGAAATAGCTCCGGTATGCCCCAGTGTATTTCACATGATCCGGCCGGTTGGTCTAGTGGTTAAGTGCGTCGCCTTATAATCGAAAGGTTGCAGGTGCGAAACTCGTCGCTAGCTAGTCGGTTGTGTCCTTGGGCATTGGGCAAGGCACTTCACGGACATTGCCTGGACCCAGCGGATTAATTGGTTTTACCAATTTGAAGGAACGTGCGTGTCAACATAACCCGATGGTGGGCGCGAGGTGATCTGACGATGGCCGTGTGTTAACTCCCTTGGTTTTCCCATTCATGTGGATAAACATAAATATCCTATCCATTATCTGAGGTAATTTCCTATCGTGGGACAATGTTACAATCGGTGACGTGTTCATACGACATGGTATCTTAATCAGCCAGAGCGTATACTCAGTACACAAATCACCGATACGTTGTGGGATCGAAACCTACCGCTTGTTGGGCGGCTGGGTCACTACACAAAATGCTTAACAGACATTGCCTGAACCCAGTAGATTATTGGGTTCTACTAAATTGAAGGAACGTGTAAGTCATAAACAACATACTGCAATAGCTCCGGTGACCCGACGATGGGCGCGAGGTGATCTAACGATTGTGGGTGTGTTAATCCCTCTTGGTTTTCCTATCCACAGAGTTAAAAATTTAATTGCAGAATAACCAGTTTACAAGAAATATAATTGATTAATTATGTCGAAATGATTTATTAATAAAATATTCAACCGCTAGACGGCGAAGATGCACGATCGACGTTCATAATGCTTCGTCGATGTTGTTTACCAGTATGTGCAAGCCCAGAGGCAAAGAAACAGTGGAAAGTCCCAAGTGTACACATTACACCGCCCGTTCGTGTCAAAACTCAGCGGTTTTAAAACGTGGCGTGGCGTGGCAAGTTTATAGGATATTTTGGTTAATAATATTAAATAAGTTGATTAAAAAACTTTAACATTTAAACAAACTATTCTTACGGCTCGATTTTGGCTAATTATCTAATTCTACCTCTCGAAAGTTAACAGGTTAGACTTACTTGTGAAGATTGGTTTGTTTGCCGTTGTATAACATTCAATGTGGATAGGACAACGCCCAAACACCATTCATTTCGGGATATCTCGATTATCAGTGTGCTTTGCCTATTTCGACGCCCGTTCGCCGAAATTATGTGGATGTTTCGCTTGTTTTAACAGCGTTGTTTATACCTTACGTGGCAGATTAAATGTGGGTACTTTAGTTTATTTGTTTTTACTCCTTTAAGAAACCAATAATTAAAAGACCACACTAAAACAGGAAAAGTAAAAAGTAAATCGTAAAAAAACGTCAAAACGATAGTCCTTAATATATCATGGAACATTAATGACCATTTTCAAGTACAGAAGATGGTTATGACCATCTTAACACGTTGGAGTTTGTGCATTGTTGTACAAGATTGATTGGCTTTTGCTTAAATTTACAGAGTCAGTGATTTCTTTGTCCTGGGAGCGTTTCCTGCTTGCGCTTCGCCTCTCTCTTTATAACACGGGCGTTGCCGGTCTGAGGAGAGAGGGCGTGGTTAATAGCGCATAACACCACCAGTTGTGTGAGGAGCCACTTTAACTGAAGTCGGGTTTAGGTTTTATGAAATACGATGCCGATGTTCATATTCTTTTAGAATTTAACCGAAGTTCAAAATTCGATAAGTAGAGGTGTAGTAGGTTAAGGTGAAAACAGTTTTAAAATTTGAACTGCATTAGAATTATTTCAGCGACTGATATGGCTATATAATACACGCAGCAACATGTATTATAAACTCGATCAAATTCAGTAGTTGCATAGTCAGGGAAAAACTTAACCAAGTTTGCTGTTAGTTGAATAGCTGCCGAAGCTTCCCTGTCCAACCACGCCCTTAACCGTGTCTGCGTCGCGTCTATTGAAGCGTGTTCGTCCACCACAGTACCAATCGCTTAAATCCTGTTATGTAAAGTTTAACCTTTTAAACCAAGCGCGTTTTGTTGGACTGGTTTGCATATTAACTACTTGTAATCAAGATAGCTTCGGTTTATTAGGTTATTTTGCGGTGTATTGATGTATTGACTACTGCGCGAGTATTTATATATCTAGGTCACGTTCTAGCCGCTGTATTATGATAAATCACCCAGCTGTAGTTAAGAACTGCAGCCATTTCCTTTAACGTAACTCCCGTGCGGTAAATACTCACACGCCCTTTATACAGGTTGGCTGATCGTGCTCTTACACGCCTGGTCAGTGGCGTGGTTTTAATCGCGCTTATTTATTCTATGTAATTAAACATGGGCTGCTGAATCTAATAATCCAATTACCATCTATCCGTCGTTTGTATAGGCTATCTCTGTTTATAGCTGGACCGATAAACTGCGCGATGGAAAGTAGATGCATGTCTCGTGAATAAATGTAACTGGGATATTTGTAAGGTGGACTTTATAATCAGGTTGTTTGCGTATAAATGTGATCCGGACTATTCGAAGTGGATCGTTTATACAGGTTTTGATTCGTGCATCGAAGTGATTAGGCCTTGTAAAGTAAAGTTGAGAATATAACCAGGTTTATTTAAGTAAAAAAGTTATCATGCCTCTGTATCAATTAGCATATATCAGGGTCGATTTGTGTAAAAATATGCTTAAAGTAAAGAACACGATTGCTAAAGCTGCGTTTCACAAAACATATTTTCCAGGCGAAAATGACCGAAGAAATAAGCCCTGTGCCGAGTTTGTCTAGGAGTATTAAGTTATGCCAGACTAATGGTAACAATAACGTTCTGGACAAGAATATAAAGAATTGCTCCTGGTTGTTGGTGGGCGAGGACGGTACTGTACTGCTCGAGACCCCAGCTGAAAGAGAACAGGTACTTTAACCTACAAACCGCCGTGATATGGTATAAGTAGGGAGTTTCAAATATCGAATTGTTCTATTTGAAATCGATTAAGTTTAGGAGCAATTCTGAAATACGGGTATATAAAATGGAATTATTCTAGTCTGTAACCTACTTTTGGCATTCGTATATACGGCTGATTTTAATCAGACCTTCCGTATTTATTTTTCCGTAGTTTCAAATTTTTGGTCCGGCCCGATGGTCTAGCGGTTAAGTGCGTCGCCTTTCAATAAAAAGGTTGCAGGTGCGAAACTGGTCGCTAGCTAGTCGGTTGTGTCCTTGGGCAAGGCACTTTACGGACATTGCCTGAACCCAGCGGATTAATGGGTTCTACCAAATTGAAGGAACGTGTCTATCATATACAACACACTGCAATAGCTCCGGTAACCCGACGATGGGCGCGAGGTGATCTGACGATTGCCCGTGTGATAACCCCTGGGGTTTTCCCATTCACGGGGATAAACATGAATATCCTATCCTATCCTTCCCTAATTTCTAGGATTTAAACCGCAATGTTAGTGAACGTTTTGGAAATCGACATAAATAGGTAATATTAAATCTATTTTCGAAACCTAAGTCGAAAGTCGGATGAACGTAATAACGATGAAATCGGTTTGATAATTTAAATTTAGTCCCAATTGAGTAGTTATCATTTATTAAACGCTGCTTTATTATCCTAGTCGTGCTGTATATTCGCAAGTCTAGAACAGAAGCAAATTCTAAAAAAAAAATGTTGGGTAATTTATACTTATTTTAAAATAAAATAGACAATTTTCTTTTAAAAAAAACGTTTTTTTTTGTATGATGTTCTAATTAATTGTTTCTTCGCAATAAAGCGCTTTATGATGTAGAAAACGTCATAAAAGTATGAAAGCTTCGCGAACTGACAACGACGCTTATTCTAGAATTACACAATCGAAGACACTGCACAATTATATAAGCAATTCATGACGCAATAATGGATTATTCCCGGTTTAGTTCGGCGGATTAGAATCTGTGGCGCGAATGAATATATTGCTTTGCAAACACGTAATTACTAACCTCTGGTTAGTTATATTCTCTCTTCAGTGTTTAAATTGACACTTGTAAAATGTTAAAATACAATATAAAGCATTTATATTAAGTATTATTAGTATGGAACAAGAAAACCAACTTAATTTTAACCATAATTTCTTAGTAGTTGAGTTATTTTAAAGTTTTATTTATAAAGAATACTAAATTCCCTTCTACTTATATGTTTGCAAATCTGTTTATAATATACATTTATAAAAGTGCGTAATGCGTATATTAACATTGACAATAACACTATTAACTAGTAATCAACTATGATTTACATTAACTTTTTTTTTTCGATCTTGTACTACAAAACTGAGACTTATCACATATCTAATGTTTATGTTGTTGTACAATATATACATGTAGTAAATATTGCTCAAAGGTACTGCAAAATGAACTTATATTAAACTCCTTATCTTACTACCACAACAGTGTTATAGCATGGTGACTCATTACAGTTTAGTTTTTATAATAAAGGTTAAAAGTTGGTAACCTTATACATTAAAAACATAATGCATAACCGTGTTGAAAAACCACAATAATAAGTTGCCTCATATGCAAGGATAAGGACATGTTTTTGCAGTTTTCTATGCCGCATATAATGTTTTAAAATGGTGTATAATTAAATCATCAGCACCTTAAGTGTGAAAATGTAAACTAACAAAGTTTAAAACAAAAGCAATCTTTTTTTTATAATGATTTGATGTAATATGATCATGTTTATTTCTGTAAATGGGAAAGAAAAGAGGTTAACACACAGGTAAACTAAATGAGCTTCTATCAATTTTCAATGTCTTGTGTGCTAAAGGCCTACAAAAACTGGCATCTTCACCAGGCATGGGCAACATACAGCACGTGGGCCGGGTCCAGCCCGTAAAGGGAATTTGACCGGTCCTCAAACTGTATCTAACCATACCCTGTAATTAAGATATTGAATACTATTCCTGTAATAATCCGGCCCACCAAGAACTTTATTTTCCCACATCTGGCCCGCCGACTAGAGAAGTTGCCCACCCCTGATCTACACATTACTACCAATACTATAGATGTCCTAAGATCTACAAAGCAAATTCAATACCTTTACTATTAGGTAGCCAAGTATATACATGGCCTAATGTACACATAAGATAAGCTTCTCTGGTAAACAGCATTACGCATACAAACACACTAGACCAGTAATACAGAGGAAGCACATTAAGCCAATTAAACATAACCTATAATAAATAATAACCTATTAACTTTCTTGTATTTGGATGTATTTACCCAATTATGTTGATTATTAGTTAATTGCTTTTTCAGTAAATTTTGTTGCTTTTTTGTTAAAGTAAAGAAAAAAATAGCAATGATAAATGTTTTAAAATCAGAAAAAACTGCAAACCTAGATGTTAAAACACATCAACTACATACAAATTATATACTGGTTACATAAAAAACAAACCAATGTGAAATTAAACCTGAAATATTCACAGATCCGGCAATGCAGCATCACTGGTATCAATGCTAAGCGGAGTATCCTGGGCAAACGGGATCTAAGGAGTGAACGACGATCAACAAAAGAACCTCCTGAGATCCAGGAACGTCTTGCTTTAAATCTTTCTCTCCCTTTGAATCAAAACTTTCCTGAAAACAACGACCACAACGACCAAGCACTTGATTTGACAAAGAGAGCTAACAACAATGAACATAAAAACCCGACTTCAGAGTTGAATCAAAGGACTTCAGCGTTTTCCATTCGTGATATTATTTCATTGTCTCCCACCCCATCATGTGGTAAAATAAGTTCGGGAATTAACAATAGAGATCATACGTTTCATGGAACTCGTTTCAAAATTAAAGACGAAGTTAACGTGGATGAAATTGCAGGTAACATGAAAGTTCTTATTTACCATACTGGGTTCAGGCAATGTCCGTAAAGTGCCTTGCCCACGGACACAACCGACTAGCTAGCGACGAGATTCGCACCTGCAACCTTTCGATTGATAGGCGACGCACTTAACCGCTAAACCAACCGGTAGGACGAATACCAGTCGCGGTAGTTGTAATAAGCAACACGCCACCGTTATTACTCATTGTGTTGATATGTTATTATAACTCACAATTAAGCGTTATTTAGTAGGTGTGGCTTACCTCGCCCTTCTTTATTATGTAAGACTGTGTCCTGGCGTGTTACATAATGTGTTTCTGCATACATTTGTCTGTAAATTTAAAATAGGATTAAAATTAGAAAACGAACATCGTAATTAATGTAGTTTGTCCATACAATCATAGTATTAAAAGCCCCAATTATCCAAACCCTTTTATTTATCAAATGTAGGATGTGGTAGCCTGATTGTATTAAATGAACTTAAGTATAAACTTAGATATTCATATGTTTATTTCTGTGAATGGGAAAACACAAGTGGCGTCAGATCACCTCGCGCCCATCGTCGGGTTACCGATGCTATCATAGTGTGTTGTGTATGATTCACACCTTCGTTTAATTTAGTAGAACCCATTAATCCTCTAGATTCTTTCTTTGACTTATACTTGAACAACAAAACTCTTAAGTGCTATATGCAAATTATCGCATATTAATCCTCAGAGCGATTGCAAGCAGACTGTGGATCACCTGGGCAAGCAACTTCTCCCCAATCTAGCTCCAGCAACACACCAACAAAAGATTCATTCAGACTGAAAACCTCCACAGACTCAGCATATGGTACTTACATACAAAACCTAGGCTTTCATACACAGTAGGGTGATACCTTTAAACCATTAGACCGGAACAGCCAGTTCTATGCTTTTTAGTTTTTAGATTTCTATGTTTTTAAATTAAAGTAAAACATAAACAAATTCATTAAAAAACACTTAGAAACCTTGTGTACTTTTTTCTTCCAACTAAATTAAATTACTGTGTTTTGATCATTTAAATCAATCATAAATTTAAAATAATCCACTGTTTTAGCTGATATCAGTCCCATGTTTCTTGCATGTCCGCCATGTATTGTAGATAGGCCTACTTGTGGAATGTAAATACTGGTAAATTGGTCACTAAATTCAATGTGTTCAGATACTAAAATTTCTAGGAATTGGCCTTTTCTTTGTTAGAATTGTTAATTGCATCCCCAGCATATTGCTAGCTATTTCCCACTATTGTTTATCTAAAGTCACCTAATTTACATCCATGTCCCAGCAAAAATATTGAATATTTTTAATTTCAATATCGTTCTAGTTTTATTTAATTCAAATTTCCAAGACATTATGACATCATAATAACAGGGTCGTCGCCTGACGAGGTCACATGTCCGCCGTTTCCCTCTAGTGGTCAACACAGCGGCTATACATCATCGAGACGAAGCTTTCTAGTTGGACCGGGTAGCAACCTCGGGGACCTGGACGTATTGTACCAAGGATTGAGGTTGCTATTTCGCAATATTGGTTGTGTATATAAACGACCGGTTATGTCTAAAGTAGCGTTTCGTACGGCCAAAACTAAAAGGAGGGAAACTAATTTAAACCTGCCCTGAACACTAATCTCAACCCCATAACTAACCCCAACTCCAGCCCTGATGTATAAAACTAACTCTAATGTCATAATCTTCATTTTGGTGTGTAGTTGCTGGGACAGGGATGTTTGGTGTGTACCAATATTTAGTTAACGGCCACGCCCAGGTGTAGCCGACGCCCATTGGACAATCACGCCTTGTTGTCAAAGCATGACTCATCGCTTCTTTATTCATGTTTCTGAATTTGCTATTTATATATACTTTGTACAGATTACCTCTTAGCTGTGGTTTGTTTGTGTAAGCAATAATTACCATAACAATGTAGTTAGTAATCGAAGTATATTAGTCCTGATACTTGCTAACTGTAAGCCGTATTCCTATTTTCTTGAATCGTTTAACAAAATCCTCTTAAATGCCGATTAATTCATGGGACAAGATAGTTCAATGCATTTTTGTTTAAACTTAACGTGACTTTGTTGACATTTCACTAAATTTCAGTTCTCAGACATTTTCCAATTCGATCAATACTGATGAACAAGACCAATCTTTGGTGAGTTTGGTGGGAAATTAATGATCTGCGTTTTAGGTTTTATTCGAGTTGCTATTGAAGCGAATGTTTAATATAACTTATTTTAGTTTTAGTTTATTTTTTCAACCCTTTATTACATTACAAAATGGCATAATTCAAAAGGGGTCAAAAATGTGGCCTGGTTATTAGTTTCATGTTTAGTTTCGATTAAAGGTAATAATCTTGCAAAATTAATGTGATATTATTTTGTTGGTTTGTTGGATTGAATTTTTAGCTCTATTGTAAGACTGTAAAAGACTAGCATGGCTATGTAATTATAAAGAAGACAGAATAAAACGGCAAACAGTAGTTAAAACACTTCAGCGAATACACACGGTATACGGTAACAGGGAAAAATGCTGTTTGATATAAAGTGTTGAAAGTAACATGGCTGTTTGATATATAAGAATTAAGGAATTTAATTTATGTCATTTTTACCACAGGATTTATCCGAACCTGCAACTTCTAGAGAAGATGGATCAAGATTGTGCAGTTTTTTCACCGGTCAGTCGAAACCGAACCATCGGAAACACCGACAACCCGCGTGCAAACAATCCCGTCCATTATACCCCGAAGCCAACGCATCAGAAGATGGAATTATTTACTCATTATGCGAGTTTGATGGTGGGTTTCCCTCTTCGAAGAAAAGAAGAATTCACTTCTGTGATTTTGACGGCTGCGAGAAGGCTTACACTAAAAGTTCACATTTAAAGGCTCACAGGAGAACACATACTGGTAGGTCGATTGCTGTTCAAATATATAAAGTGTGACATTTATGGTGTTAAACAATCTATGCCATTTTTAACTGCTTGGAACAGAATGCAGACTATTCAATAATTTTGTTAATGATTTATTAACGTTAGATTCAAGGTTTATTTATTTGAACAGAAGAATATTAAGTTAATACAGTATTAACAAATCAAACAAAGAAAAGAAATTTTTTTTTTAAAATAATGTATTAAATGTGACATTGGCAACACAGAGGATCCTTTTGATTAACCACTACAAAGCAAAATGACTACAAAGATAGAAAATTTCAATTTTTAGCTCCAAAAGTCACAAAATTTAGAGTTTTTTAAAAGTGAAATCATGAACGGCTTCACGAAATTCCATCGTTCGCTCATGTCTTCTGCACGCAGTCAAGCATGCCAACCACAAAACCATTCATGCAGAACCAGTTGATGTTTACCCAAAACTAAATACCCAGGGGCGTAGGGTATTTCTAAACTAAGGGAAACCTGAAGTGAAGAAATAACAGATGCATTAAAACTCAACCAGTAACGATAATAATCTAAATTCTAATTTTGCAGCGTTAGCAAACTATTTTAACAAACTTAAAATCTCAGGAAAATCATTCAAATTCACGAACATGATATACGTGGATAGATGTGTGCCTAAACGCTAATTTAGTTCAATTTAATTTATTATACACACAATAGATAGTTAAGCACACGGTACTAGGGACGTTTGATTATATTATATAAGGTTATGACGTTGTATAAGCCGCGGGGCGGGAAAGTAGCTCGTGATGGCTGTTGTTCGAATTACCAGCCACGCCCAGCGCTACAGTTTGTCGCGTATGTTTGTACAAGTAGTCGGGTTAACGTATAAAATGACACGAAAAGGATTATTGGGAGTTATTGATAACTTATGTATTTTAATGACATTTGGTGGCCGGTTGCGTCACTGTTAAAAATGTCGTAATTGTTTTATTGTTTTTTTCACAAATTATATGAATTTTTGGCAAAGTAATATGAACTAATTTTAATCACCTAAACAGTGAATTAATTGATTAAAACACACGTTATAAACGGGTGAATTAAGCAATATAGTTTCGCGCACTAGAACCTTTGACGATTAATCATCTGAAACGTTCTGCGTTTTCCCCTTTAGTGGAAATAAACCTGATTTTCGGATTTTAGAAATCAAATGTCGCCAACTTTATTCATGAATTTAGGAAGATAACATTTGGTATTTCCACAGGTGAGAAGCCATATAGATGTACCTGGGACGGTTGCACTTGGAAATTCGCTCGCTCGGACGAACTCACGAGGCATTATAGAAAACACACCGGGTACAAACCGTTCCGATGTCGGCAGTGCGAACGAGCTTTCTCGAGGTCTGATCACCTTGCTCTGCACATGAAACGTCATCAGCTTTCTTCCACTTGATTCTACTTATAATAAAAGTTCCATTATTTCTGTTCCGACAATACAGAAGTGAATATATAAGACGTGTGTTTTGGTCCTATGCTGCTGTGGTTAAAGTACGTGAATCCCCCCCGCTTCGATCGCATTACCACCACATCTCGTGGTTTAGCTACCGAGTGAGGCATTTAACGAACGTCCTACACTATAGTCAATTCAAATGTGCCGTTTAATCACGACCACAATAGCTCAAGTCAATAAAATCGGTTCAGCAACTCGACGGTGTGCACGCGATAACATGTGAATTATCTTTATCTTTTAAGGCTATTATTTATTATCCTGTAATCTGCCGTTTACAGCAAATTTGGTGGATAATTCAAAATAAAGTTAAAAAGCAACCGACAATAATAGATCCGTTAACGGCGTCTAATCAACGATAATGAGGAATTTATTTCGACATGGTATTATCGGTGAGTTATTTCGTCACTGGTGCTGTGGTCATTGTTATAGTAAAGTTGCAGCAACAGAACCCGTTGGTCATTTGTTTTATTCACAAACCTTGTTACTCATGTCTGCCATCTAGCGATTTGTATTTGGTCACACGTTAACGACGTGGTGTCGCTGTTGATCACCACCAAAGAATAGGATAAATCGGCTTATGTTACGGTCGTGTGGTAGAATGGTTAACGCGACCGATACATATACCGACTTCCATACAAAAACGGTCTAAGTGATGAGCCCATCCTGGGTTCGAAACTTGGCCCTGTAAAAAATCGGTTTATGTTGTACGGTCATGTGATTGAATGGTTACGCGATCGATACATATATCGACTTGCATACAAAATGGTCTCAGCAACTAGACCATCATGGATTCGAAACATGACTCGGTAAAACGTCTCCCCTGTTACACTGGAAATAGTGAGTAAGCCTAATTGTTCAATCGTCTGATTACCTTGCGCTTAACGTCGGATTACCAGAGCTATTGCAGTATGTTTGTAATTCTTAAGTTCCTTTAATTTTGGTTAAATCCATCAATCCATAAGATTAAGGCGATGACCACTATGCGCCTTGCCCAAGTACACAAGTGACTAGCTAGCGACCAGTTTTTGAATTTGCATACCATTGGTTGATAGATGACGGACGCACTATCCTATCAATTTTTTTGGTTGGACTACACTGCTGACTCAAGATTGTAAATAAAAGCACACTTTTCTTCAAGGCTTAGTGTGATTTTTGTTTTATAAACAACTATTTTTTTTATTTTTTTGTTTTTTTTTCCCACTATTTCTGCTCACGTCTAATTTTAATAACTTACTGCTTGTTTTTAGCCGTGTTCTAACGACTGTCGTTTTGTCGTTTTTTTTCAATACTCCTGATTTATGTTTTCATCGTGGAAACAAAAAATAAACTAAACTAAAAGCGATGACGAAATTAGTGTAGGTGGCTCTAGAGCGCCAGCCAGCGAGCAGGCGGCTTCAGAATTGTATCTTGCCTAGAGAGCACGGGCCGAAGTGGGAATATATTATTTTTTATTATAATATGCTTTATTATATGACTAAAACCATTAGTTTACGGTTTGATTGCTCAATATTGTTCTTTCGTCTCGGTTTGCTGGCCGCGTTCGCTATATTTATTAAATTATATCCTTTTTTTCAATGACGTGTTTTAACGACTGCTCGATTTGCCGTGTTTTCCTGTTCCTGTGTCGTGATTATATTCGCTTGCCATTTTTAAATACTGGGGCAAAAAATGAATAAACTAAACTAAACTTTAAATTCTGTTGAGGTTCTTATGATCTTGTACTTGACGCGACCATCACTATTTCCCTCCATTATATAATTTCCCCTATAATAGTTATTTTACAAAATTGGATTACATTCCTCAAAAAAAAATTGGTCGACTTTCCTATATTAAAAGAATAGTTAAGTTATTTCCGTTTGAATATGTTTGAAGAATCGCTCCTCGAGCTGATCGAGATCTTACATAAACATCAGAGAAAAATCGCTAGTTGTCGCTAAAGAGTAAAACGTGGGAACTAGAACACAGATATTTTTAACATGTCCATACATATGCCGTACAACCTTCACCCCCCCAAAGAAAAATTACATACATATACCGAGTTTGAACGTTGGCCCAAAAAAATTAAAAATTACATTTTCGGCGCAGTTTTTTTTCATCAAAATAACAGATTTTTACTTTTGCTTTTTTTACTTAATTAATCCTGGTTGGAATAATTTAGTTTCCTTTTTGCCTCGTAATCCCCCCAAGGATACAAAGTTGGTTCAGATTAGGGAAAACTCAACGGATAGTAGAAAGTCGTTGTGGTCGTTAACAAGGTCGGAGATGCTGGGATCGATTCTCATGCTTTGCACAAGTTGTGTCCTTGGGATAGACACTAAACGAAAACTGCTCTGATCCAATGAAATAAAGTCCGGCCGTTAAGTGCGTCGCCTTTTAATCGAAAGGTTGCAGGTGCGAAACTGGTCGCTAGCTAGTCGGTTGTGTCCTTGGGCAAGGCACTTTACGGACATTGCCTGAACCCAGCGGATTAATGGATTCTACTAAATTAAAGGGACGTGTCTATCATATACAACACACTGAAATAGCTCCGGTAACCCGACGATGGGCACAAGGTGATCTGACGATTGCCCGTGTGTTAACCCTCTTGATATTTCTATTCACGAGATAAACATGAATATCCTATCCTATATCCTAAATCAAAATCTATCAATTATACAACTCACTGCAACAGCTCAGATACCCAGACCATGAGCACAAGGTAATCTGCTGATCAACTATTTTATAGGTTGTCTATAAAACACGTGGGTAAAACAGTATATACCCTCCCCTTTAATTAATTGTTTAAAAAGCTTTAAATTGATTATTTTAAATTACAGCAAACAAAAGCAATTAGCAAAAATCAATGATGTCATTTGACGAAATCACTATCACGTCACTCACTAACATGTTGAAGTCATAAATTTATTACAAGTGAATACAGAATATAAGTTCATATATAGAATCCGAGAAGAAACTTCCAACAATGCGACAATGGAGTTTGAACCGATGAAGTAAAGGTTTAAATTGGTTTAAAATCTTTACAATTTATTGTTTTTTTTCAAATTTTCGTTCAACAAGTGCCTTTTACTTCGAATTTTTTATAAAACCCGAGAAAGAGTTTCTCAAACACGAGATAGTTTAACCTACTTTAGAAATTTAGAGGAATTTGGACAGATATTCCAGCTAAATATTGAGGGTTTATTGAGATTTTTTAAAAACAAAAAGCCACACAAACAACAAAATAATGGGGAATCCCCGGAATAGGTATAAATTGAAGAGATCAGTAACCACCGACTTCGTACGTCGAAGTTAACCCGACCGATTGAAAAGGTGGGGGGTTCGGTCTTCCATCGGACCTCCTAACCCCCCGGTGCCTCTTGCAATGTTCGTTGTACAACGTCACGAGGTCACTCGGGTTCATGTCCGCGTTCGGTGACGTGTCAGACTTACTGCGGTTACGATCGAATAAAGGAATCGGACTGCTTGAACCGTTTAGTGATGTGTTCGATGACGTCGTCGATGACGTCGATGAAATGACGTCATCGTGGTCGCATAATGTCTTAGTATACACGTTATCAACGCTGAGCGCTTTGGATAAAGCGGACCGGCGGACTGATATTGATGGGTTCGCCCCGCCGACAACGGCGTTTCTACGTCGCCTCCGCGGCTCTGCGTCGCTCGAAACCTCCTCGGCTTCGGGAATTCTCTCGATCCTGTCATCCGACCGGTTAGAGTCTTCGTACACGTCCTTATTATACAAATCTTTTGAGTATCGCAGCAACCCGCTAGCAAGCGACTGTCGCCGTAGGCTATTAGCGAGGTTGGAGACCATATTATGGCTGGCTGGTCTGTAGAAGTCGTTTGAACACGCACAAGCGTTCGAATTTAAAATCGGAATTTTGTCCTGAATTCTGTAGGAGAATTTGCGTCTTTGTGAGCTAGAGGGCGATCGAGGGCAGCGTCGGGCAAATTCTCGCCATAAATCTTCAAAAACCTCACTCGCTTCGTCCATCGACTCTTTGACCGATATTTCGCGGAAGATATGGCAACTCAACTCCCGCGCACGTTCCCTTCCTTCCTCGGTCGAAATTATTCTTTCATGATCTGCCAGATCGGTCTTGTTACCAACCAAAACCCAACATGGCGTGAAGTTCAATCTCGACTTGGAGTGCGAGTAACTTGCAACGAACTTTAAGCGGTCAAGTTCGACAAAAGAATACTTGTCTGTGACGTCATAGACAAAGATAAAGGCCTCTCCCCAGCGGCATTTGTCTTCAAGCGTCAGTGAATGTTCATCCTGAGAAGAAGACAATTGAAACACCAAGATTTGTTCCCATAGACACAATCTACCTCCCCACCAAATTTTATCAAAATTCGTTCAAAACTTTCCGAGTTATCAAACAATATGTCTAATATTTCTTCTCGGATCACCTCTAATATTGAACCACTTATTCCCATGGACACAATCTACCTACCCACCAAATTTCATCAAAATCCGAACATAACTTCCCGAGTTATCAAACAATATGTCTAATATTTCTTCTCGGATCACCTCCAATATTGAACCACTTATTCCCATGGACACAATCTACCTCCTCACCAAATTTTATTAAAATTCGTTCATAACTTCCCGAGTTATCAAACAATATGTCTAATATTTCTTCTCGGATCACCTCTAATATTAAACCACTTATTCCCATGGACACAATCTACCTCCCCACCAAATTTCATCAAAATCCGAACATAAATTCCCGAGTTATCAAACAATATGTCTAATATTTCTTCTCGGATCACCTCCAATATTGAACCACTTATTCCCATGGACACAATCTACCTCCTCACCAAATTTTATCAAAATACGTTTATAATTTCCCGAGTTACAGCGAAAACTTACCTGCTGGCCAGCTGTGTCCATTATTTCAAAGTTAATGAGTTCATCGTCAACGAATCCAGTATGTCGGTAGATTGTTTCTAAAAACAAATCACTGTTACATCATAAAACCATAGTATATGACGTCATACTACCTAGATTGGGGTCATAATCGCCGATAAATCTCTTTGTGACGAAACGAACGGCCATTGCTGTAAAATAAAACATTTAAATTAAAGAAAAACAATAAAATCTTTTGTGTTTTCAGCACGAATATTAAAAGTTGTCATAAGATAGTTGATAAAAAACAAAAAAGGTTTAACAAAAAACATTTGCAGATGGTTTAATAACGGTTAAACCTTTGTATCCGCGCCGCATTATACGTAATATCCGTTTCTACTAGCCTTTACCGCAGAAGCAGTAATGGATGACTGACTATATTACACTAGATTATAAATTCTTGCGGTGAGGTGGTATTTTGGTAAGTGCCGCTCAAATGCCAAGCTGGCAGGACCTCAGTGTTATTATTAGCCATGTTGGTAATGTTTTATTTAGAATGTTATGAACGGATTTTGATGAAATTTAACTAAAATCTCGATTTTGTGCTTGCATGGAAATAAGTGGGCTTTAAGCCTGGCGAATAGTAGAACTTATAAATTGTCTGAGGAAAAAGTATATTTTTTCATTTTAAGACAACTGGGAATGGCCTTTTTCATTTTTAAAATTTTAAATGATGTTTTTTTTTCCTTTTTTGATCAAACAATCTATAGATATCTGCAATATACAGTGGACCTTGCCATATTGTTAAATAACCTGGGTGAATGAAAACAAATTTTAACGGATTTTCGGAGGAAATCAGTTCGAAACTCATTTTTGTGTCGTTTTATGCGAAATATGCTGGCTTGAGAGGCAGTTTACATTAAGCTTAACTCGACAGAATTCGCGCGGATTTGCAATTGTTTCGTCCACAATGAAGACAATAGAAGCATTATGACGTCACGAACAAAAATACGTGATAGGTGTGAAGAACGAAACGTAACAAAGATGTCAACAATGTTCATTGTTATAACATAAACAATCACAGCGTCGTAATTGAACTCATACGTCATAATTTTACTTCAAACGTCACGCAAATGTCACAATGGGACCTCGTTGACCGAGATAATTGAACTGACATTATGAGCATTGTTTCGACACAAACATAAGATAATGGATTGGCCAATCAAATATACACAAGGATCGTGTTTGCAGCGGTTTCCGCGAAAATTCATCGTTTTCTTGTCCATAATTAGTGGAGTGTAATCACTACGGTGACCAAAGTTGTTATAGCGATTAGTGGGAACGTGGAAGTTCTTTGTGATCCTAGCAAATCCGCTCAACAAACACAGAAACAACTTTGGGTCATGAGTTAAGGAGAAAGTCGATTTACTTAAACCCACAAATGACCGAATTTGGAGGTGATACCAAAATAAATTTGGCACCAAGTTAAGTTGGTACATGGGTGGCGCTGATATAAAGGCCGCAAGGTGACGCATATATATACAGCTTTTATGAATGGCGCTTATGTGCAGGTGCTATGTGATCCGAAGTCGCTTATAAGTATTACGAGTGGCTCTTATACTCCGATACTATGGATGGGTATTTATAAGGATACTAAGGGTGGCGCTGATATACAGTGCCTATGAGTGGCGCTTAAACGCAGGAACCATGCGGTGCTTATACGCAGGATACTAGGGGTTATGCTGATACACAAGATACATACTTGGCGCTAAAATGAAAACAAGCCCTATGTTTTGAACATGCCGAGATGGTCAACACCAAAATCTGGTTCGTTAATTGAAGTTCGCGCTCCCTACTGTCGATAATCGTGTAATTCGAGTAATTTGCAGTGCTTTTATGACGTCATAAGATGTAATACGACGCGACAGTCAATAAGATCCGGTCGGTATGCGCGAATCGAAGAATCGATTTCTGCAGAAAACGACAGAAGATTTTCGGCGCTTTATTGCAATGAATAAATGATCATAGATAAATGCGATGATTATAGAGTACAAGGGGAACTTGTGGCCGCAATAATTAAAACACGAATTAAATGAATGGAAACAAAGTTATTGCGGCGAAGTTGTGAGGCATGTTAGATATGGATCGTTGCCAGCATCGCTTCGTGCGGTTCTTACGTCATTTATGCTTGGATATTAGGGAGGGGCTCGGATATACAGGTGGGTCACCAAGGTTGACTTGAGCGTAAATATCATCGTGGTATTGGAAATGTGGCGCAGATGGACAGGTGGTGGGTTATTTAGACTTTAACGGAAATTTCAGTGCAAACGACCTAGTGTTAAGTGACGTGTATATTCGGTGCCTACGTCATCACCGTGTTATGACAAGCATGCTTAACATACGACATCGCCATATTTGTACTTCTGCACTGTCTTCACATGCGGTGATAATATACAGGGCGGGATACATAATAACGGTGCATATACATAGGGGAGTATATACCAGCGGCGCATATACACAGTGGAGCATTTACCACCGGCTCACATACACAGGGGAGCATTTACCAGCGGCGCACATACACAGGGAAATATGTACCAGCGACGCAGATACAAAGGGCAATATATCAGTACATAGGATGTTACTATTACGGTCGGCTGCAAACGATTCCTTTTAAAGCAAGCAAAGCACGACCGGTGTTTCAACCGATACTTCGTCCAACACACAAGCCGCTTCGTCGATAACAAGTACGAATGTTGTGGCGATGTTACTGAAACGCTATCGAACTTAAACGTATAAGGTTACAATGCGACAAAGTAAACCAACAAGGTAAATCAAAGTCAAAATCACCTTAAACCTAAGATCAAACGGCGATACCAAGCATGGGATGATCTAGATCGCTTCGAAACTGTCATTCTAGATTAATACCGCTAATTACAACATGCATTGTCGGCGTCAGACCACGGTAAGTGAGCATTCTCGCGCTAAGTTTGACGTCACACAAGATAATGAACATAACAACAGAACTAGAGAATATTGAAAATGAAAACCGTTTCAATCGGGACCGATTTGAAGATTGCGAAAAGATCAATTTTCAAAGATTATTTGAAGAAATTTGAGATGATATTTTCGAATTGGTTATACAAATCGGCGAATTTTGCGATTAGGTAAATTAGGTTTACACAAGTATCACTTAACTTGTAGGTTTATATCCTATTTGTTTTGTGGACAAAATGCAAAGTGGAGCGCATATCCAGGTTATTCAAATATTTGATCAAACAAATCGGCAAATTTTGTGATTATAATTGAATTATTTGAGTTTATACGAAGGAATACTTAACTATTGGACTTTATATTCGGGTATTTTTTTAAACAAAATGGTCGGGAATTTTTAGAATTCTAGATAAAAATTTTAGAAAAGTTTTTGGAATAATATAAAAGAAAGTAAGAAACGCTTTTAAGTTACAATAATAGTTTGGTGTGTCCAGTCACGCGTCTTGGTTTGTCAACAAAAAATAAGTTTTTTCCTAAAACAGATCAAAGAAAATTTAGGTTTTAAACAGACACTGAGCACAAACTCAAACAGCTGAAAACATCAAATAAAACGACACCGCCACATAAAATATACTAAGTGGGCAAGAAATAACACAACCACAAATATTGCTGATTTGTTTTTTGTTTCTATGGATGTCATGCGAATATTTCATTTATGAATAACGTCAAAGATAGTAAAAGCAACGAGACAGCACATCAAAGTTTAGTTCACAGTGTTGTTATGGTGGGACGTTAAATATTAGTGTTTAAGATCGGGTCTAGTTTCTAAACTTTTATTGACTCATTATAAAGAACTGTTTTAAGTAGAAACGTTATATCAATCGGTCGCGCTGATTAATTCGTCCACAAAACCATTAAATATTAGTTTTATGACGTCACATAACCCACAGAACAAAGCTATTTGTGACAATTGTTTTCGTGTTAATCTATGTGTTCCAATTAATTACATCGATTCAGTGGCTTCAATCATCCATTCGCTGCTTTGATCACGTGATCACGACCAAGATACTTCCCAGAGATTAAAAGCTCTTCTATCGATTCCACTCATTTTCGCGGTAAAGACAATTAGAATTCTCGCGTTTCTCGATTGTTAAATTTATACTTCTATTGTGATGCAACTATGCCGTAAACGTGTGTGATCTTAATAGGCAGAACGCGATTTTAAACAAAACAATTCATTTGACAAGTTTAGAAGAAGATATTTCGCTGTCGTTGAAAACTTGGTGGTGAATTCAAGTTTTGTGTAAATTAGTTAATTACTGTTATGCCTGGTGCTTTGTTAAAGGGGTTGTAACTTGTAACTCTGCCCTTGCCACGTGGTTAAGGGTGTCATGTTCGGACGGATTCTACGTTTTGGTCGATTTGGTCCGATAGATTTGTCATTTCTATCGTGGCGGGTGAGGAAATTTCGTTGAAAGATTTATATGTGCGTTATCGTCGTATACCTCGCGTCCGTGAGCTAGTTGTCACTACAAGTTATAAGTTATTGCAGTGTGGTGTATATGTTTCGGCCATATCTGCTTAATAACTTCTCGCCAGGGATCATAACCCAGTAAGGGTAGGTTTCGATTCTACAATCTTTCGATTAAAAGGCGACGCACTAACACAACTATTTCACCGGACAATCGCGTGTTAAACCTTCAAAGACCAACGTTTGAACGAATGTGATCTCGCCGGGAAAACAGTGACATCATTAAACGAAATGATGTCACATAAAGCGTGTTTCGCAACAATTTAAACACAGACTTCATGGTTAAGTATGCATGGACGACAGCATGGCGCCCGACCTGCTATTATGATGTCATTATCGTTTCGTGTTTGCAATTGTGGCAGAATGTCGCCTTTGATATTCTGGACTTCGTCTTATCCACTCTTGCATACCTCAATCACTACACCACGTCTACAAAGCGACCGTTTACAATAAATTCATTTCTAATTTTCCAGAAAATATGATTATGTGGTTCAGTACATTTGAAATAAATGTTTACAATTTCAAACAAATCCTAGATTTTCCGAAGATTTCAACACAAAGACCCGAGATTTCGACGAAATAATGCACTTCTTTATTCTCTAAAATCATTATCCTCAGCCAGGTAGCCTGTTTTGTCAACCCCAACTTTTAAAGATGAATCCAAACCTGAATAAAACGCAGCGCTATATTTTCGGCCCGATATACAAGAAAGTTGACGCATAACCAAAACCCAAGTTTCGAGACTTCGTTCAATCTTCTTGAAATTGCCATGAGTCAATAAACCATAGAAACCACAATTTAGTTTCATACGACGCCATGTTTTGCCTTAAACAAGATTCGTTCGCTCGCCCTCTCTAAATCCAAGCTTTGGGGAATTCGAGTCGACTTCCTAAATTGAACGCGCGATAGACAGCGTAACAAAATGCACTGTGACGTCACGATGGGCTTTATTTGCAACAACGGTTCAATGCTTAACTATACACACGGATGTAATACGACTGTTTTGGCCCAAACAAGGCCAAGTCAGCCCGGATAAGCGCTCCTTTAGTTTAAGTGGTAATATGCCAGGGCAATTTTCCAATCGCCAATGTGCTGCAATCGCTAATCAATCAATATTTATTCGTATTTCATTAAAACCGTTTTAAACGCTATTAAACATAAGAAAACACTTAAAAGTCAACCTTTCCGGCATATTTAAAATTGCTAAGTTGGCGCGACTGTTTCAATACGAAGATGTTTAATTACGCGTCTGCCAACAGCTAATATTGGAGGCGTCAGATATTATTATGTTCGGCGCGGTTGGTTAGCAAATAACAGGTTACGAGGTTAGTAAATAATATAGCATCGACCGTTTCGGATATAAGAACTACATTTTTAGAATCAGTTACATTTTAATGGCAAAGATTCGGTGTGTTCTGTTGACATTTAGGTGATGGGTTAATTAATTAATTAAGAATTTCAGACAATTTCGACGTATTTGCCGCACGAGTTTCGTGTGTTATTTACGAGCGCGCATTCATCAAATACTGTAATTACGTTCCGCGGATCACCTCCAATATTAAACCACTTATTTTCATGGACACAATCTACCTCCTCACCAAATTCCATCGAAATCCGTTCATAACTTCCAAAATTATCAAACAATATGTCTAATATTTCTTCTCGGATCACCTCCAATATTGAACCACTTATTCCCATGGACACAATCTATCTCCTCACCAAATTTCATCGAAATCCGTTTATAACTTCCCGAGTTATTAAACAATATGTCTAATATTTTTTCTCGGATCACCTCCAATATTGAACCACTTATTTTCATGGACACAATCTACCTCCTCATCAAATTCCACCAAAATCCGTTGATAACATTCTGACTTATCAAACAATATGCTTAATATTTCTTCTCGGATCACCACCAATATTAAACCACTTATTTTCATGGATACAATCTACTTCCTCACCAAATTCCATTAAAAACCGTTCATAACTTCCCAAGTTATCAAACAATGTGTCTAATATTTCTTCTCGGATCACCTCCAATATTGAACCATTTATTTTCATGGACGTAATCTACCCCGTCAAAAATTTTATTTAAATAGTCAAATAAAAGAAAACGAAACAAATAACATGTTGTTTTCAAAAACGAAGGCGTGATAAGCATTTCTCCATAGAATGTGTAACCGACAGAGACATAATATTAAGTTAGCTATCATACGAACAATTTACCTGTTTTTCCAACTCCGCCAGCACCTAGCACAACAATCCGAATCGTACGCGGAAATGCGTTGCCGGAAAGACTTCTACGGATTCCATTTGGTCTTGGAAGGTTGGCAAGCGCTGAGCTTACAGAGATTGCCCGGTTACGCTGCATATTCAACACAGTACTATCCCACATATACAACCAACGAAATGACGTATTTAAACCGGCATCAATAGCAGATTTAGCTTTATTCTTGAGACATTCTAAAACGGAAAAACTGTTTGTTAAAAGAAAGTCAAAATTACTGAATACCTGGGCCGACGTGCAAAGACCAATGTGGCACAAATGTCGATGCATCTTATCTAAGTTACTCTGACGTTTCTGCCGCCTTGGGGCTAAACTGCCTGTCAGGTTTAAATATCTTTATTGACGGAGCAATAACTTGGTAATACGGACACGCGGTTGAAGAATCGGGTAATGTCAGCAAATCAATATCACCACACAAGCCTACACACCTGTACACACCTCGCAATGACTGAAAACAACCGACGCCTTTTTCGCTGTCTACTGCCTTTTTTAGGTGATTCGCGCAATTATCAGAGATATCACAAAGATTTTAAGCGAGAATAGCCTCCTTTAATAAATTTTTAAATTAAAAAACTTATCGTATACAATAAAGTATAAAGTTCACATAACCGGCCATTACAATCCATTACAGTCATCCAAGTCTAGCTGTAAGCACAGATCAAAAGTATTCTCACTGAAATTCAAGCATCTCGTATCAAAATGACGCCGCACAAAACGTGTTATTACGCTAATGTGTGTACATATACCACATCGCGTGTGGTCAGGCTTATTCACTCGATTATTTCAATTCCAGAAGTCTTTTTCATGCAAAATCAACTTCATTTAAATCTATTGAAGCAGTCAGTAAACCTTTATTGTGACGTCATAATCCCAATTTGTGATGGACAGAAAGGCATATGAAATGTTTAAGCAACGAGAGATTATTGGTTTGTTTGAATTTTGCTGTGGAAATAAAAAACACGTGGCGATTTAAATGTAAAACTAAATGTTCAAAACAATTTGATTTTGGTAATACAGTGCAGAAAATGGTAAATACAGTGCAAAAAAACAAGAAAATAATCATGAAAATATTTTTAATATTAAATATGAAATCAATAAACAACAAGATAAATAAATCCCAAAGATTTACCTTTATATATGGTAATTATTACAATTCGAAACCACCGAAATGTTTTACTTGGTTCTGTGCTCACTTGAGACATCATGTGGATAACATAGGAGAGAATATTCGTCAGTTGTTGTGTGTGACCGAATAAAATGCTTGTGCGATTAATAAACGTTAAAAGGGTACGGTCGTGTGGCCAAATGGTTAACGCGACAGATACACATACCGACGTTTATTCAAACAAAGGTCCTGGTGACGAGCCCATCATGGGTTCGAAATTTGGCTCGGTTAAAAAAATTAACGTTAAAAAAGGTTACGGTCGTGTGGCCGAATGGTTAACCCGATTGATACTTATACTGAGGTCAACAAAACAAAACTGTTAAGTGTCATATACCTTATTATGGGTTGAAACTTGTCTCGGAGAAAAAAATGGGGATTATTTGGCCGAATGTAACACGATCTATTCTTGTACCTATTTATATACAAAACGGTATTAGTGATAAGCCCGACACGAAAATAAATTAACCTGGTAAAAAATAAAACCCATATAATTTTTTTCTTTATATTATATCTTAATGTACAGCAATCACTACCATTTAAAACTTAAATAGTTGTACCAGAATCACTTTAAAATTTAAAGCAAAGTTAAAAGTAATTAAAAAGCCTTTTAACAATGATCTTACTAGCGCCATGGTGATAGTAGAAGTGCCTCTACGTCACAACACTACGTCAACCTATCGTGGAGGGTTTCTATTTTTGCACTCATTTGGAGGACCAACACGAATACTAGAAAAAGGTGACACATTGCTACAAGCGCATTAGCATAATCGTCCATTAGGCCCAGTCCATGTAATATCAGAAATTAATAATTACCTGCAAATAATATACAAACGCTGGTTCTATAGTTTAAATCTATTGCACCGTAGAAAACTGTTGAATGAAACTTTGCTTGTTTCTAATATATGATTAAGGGTTAACAATTTTTTTTTTTTATTAACAATCCATGTAATATCAGATATTCCTGCAATCCATGTACAAAAGGTGATTAAGGGCTGTAAAACTTTCATTGCTTAGTCGGTTAAGTCGGGAGAACGTTGGATTGAAACCGTGCGATAGCTGGTCAGTCACTGAAAGGTACTCCGCGGACATTACCTGAACAAGGACGGCAACAATATATCGAGAACTGCGATACCCACCTTCCGGCCGGTTAGTCTAACCAAAAGGTTGCAGACTCAAAACTGGTCGCTAATTTGTCGGTTGTGTCCTTGCGCAAAGCAAGATTACGGACATTGCCCGAACTCAGCGGATTAATGAGTTCTAAATTAAAGGAACGTATGACTCATACACAGCACACTGCAATAGCTCCGGTAAATCGACGGTGGGCGCGAGATGATCTGACGATTGCCCGTTTGTTAACCCCCTTGGTTTTCCCATTCACGGGAATAAACGTGACGCCAATAATAAATGCACATGACGATTATCGTACAACAAACGCATTGATTTATAAAGAGGGGAACTTTGCGTATTTTAAATTTATAAAGGGAACTTTGGGTAAAAATTTACTGATGGATCGTAATAATAGAGTTCATGAAATTAATGCACAAACGCACTGTTATGTCAAATATACATCGTAACATTTGTTATTGTGATGTAATAATCACAATAACTTGTAGCCCCACTCCTATCATTAGGTAGTGAATGAGGTTTAGCAGAATTTAGTAATAAGCTTTACCAGACCTTGTAAAACGATTTAGTCACAACTATACTATAAGTCACGTACTCTGTATATAACAACATAGTCATTGCAAACGTGTGTTTACGTTAAGCAGAGAAGTTCTATAATTCCGTGAATATTAACGATCATTGCTTAAAGAAGTTGTGACGTCAAATAATTGTTTGTCATTTAACTGGATTTTCACAATCGATCTAACAGTTCGTTTATATTGCAGTGGGTGTTTAGATACGTTACAGTAGATTCATTTCTTAAATAAGAGGTTTTTGTCGAAAGGCTTAATTTTATCGATTTCTGCATTTGCCAACAAGTCAGGTAAGACTGTGATCAGTTTTAAACCACAAATCATGAAATACTTTGCTCTATTGACCATCTTCTGTGGTTTGTACATTGTTGCATCAGGTAACAAAATTAGTTGCTTTTGAATAGTGAATATTTTGTTAAACCAGTACATTACAGAGAGACCAACGTCCCAAGGAGGAAGCTCAGAGCTGCAATCTGATTCAGAATTCCCAAAACGAAAGGCATTTGTTAAGTATACCATGTGCATGATTACTGTCCCAACTTTTGTCACCGCAACAGCAAGGCCCCAAGATCCAAACCTTCCTCATAAATTCAACTTGACCGTGGAAGAAATTTTCAGCCACGGTTTTTTGTTTGAACTTGTGCGAACCGACGATCCCACAGGCTGGGACACGATGCTGATTGTGGATTGGGTGATTTACACCGGTGAGCAACTAAACCTAGAATAAAATGCGGTAGTTATTACCACCTAAGTATAAATGCATATTGTACCCACACGTATATGACAGTCGTTTATCATAAACTGCCGTGAAGGTGGGTTTGGTTAAACAGGGATCCACCAAGTGTGTGTTAATACACGGATACCACACAAATATTTAAATGTTATGGCTACCAAGTATAACATGAACTAAAAACTAAAAGATTGACAATCTGTTGTCATTTCTAATATAATCCTTGGTTTAGGTTTACCCACAAGCTGCAAAGAAGCATTGCGGTTTGGACTGAGCGAAAGTGGAATACAACGCATATATAACCCGGGGAATCAGAAAACTTTGAAAGTTTATTGCGATCAAACCACTGACGGCGGCGGTTGGCTGGTCGGTGAAGTTTTAATCATTAGATTGTTACTCACAACTAATAAACGAACATTCCAGGTTTTTCAGCGTCGGAGGGATGGTTCTGAAAACTTCTTTCGAACTTGGGTTGAATATCGGGGGATGTTTGGAAACCTTAGCAACGAGTTCTGGTTGGGTTAGTTTTTTTTAATTGTGTAATATGAAGCACAATTAGTTAGTATAATTGATTCTCAATTAAGGAAACGAAAATCTTCTTTCTTTAACCGGATCTGGAAATTACGAATTAAGAATCGATTTGGGAGATTGTGCAAACGTGACAAAGTTTGCAAAATACAGGTAAGAACATTAAAAATTTACAGCCACTTTAATAATATAGTTTATATAAACAGCTCCTTTTCCATCGGCTCCGCTCATGATAATTATACTCTGAAAGTGACAGGTTACACTGGGAATGCAGGTATAAATGTAAACAGATTAGACTTGGAAATACTTAATTACTTTTAAACGTCATTTCCGTAGGAGATTCGCTTTACTACCACAACGGGCGACCTTTTAGCACCAAGGACGTGGACAACGATTCCAGTAATATTGGCTGCGCTGTCCACCACCATGGAGCTTGGTGGTATCATGGTTGTCTCAATTCCAACTTAAACGGGGAGTACTTGAAGTGCCAAACCAAAACTGACCGAGCTGCAAGCTGGGGTGGATTTCACGATACAAAATACTCGCTGAAGTTTATCGAGATGAAGTTCAGGCCAAGAGGAGACTAGTAGTAATATAAACCCCCTTTGGTTATGATGTAAATAACCACAACTAAACACGGTATTCTACAATCATGAATTCCATTTGTTATTCAATGAAATGTTGTCGGTTTTCTCATAAACTTAAACTCTTCATGCTTTGCCTATCATACAATCACAATGTAAATATTTAATTCATGCTATAAGTGCATTATGCTTGTTGCCGGAATAGATAATGCGACAGACTGTACAACGGAACTCATTATCCGTAATATTTTCACGAACTATATAATATAATCATACTTGGAAAAATTATAGCAATTTCTCGTTTGTCATTGTTTGTTATCACTGGTTATATATAACTTCCTCTAACACCATTGTAAATCCGCTTTAACATAACCGCAGGTTTTAACGTTCCCAGAATTTTCTGTTATTCCTCACGATACAACCATGCTTTCTTTTTGTTTTTGAGCATGAAACTAATAAAATTTGGAATCGTTGCTGTCTGTGCCAGTATTAAGAGAAGAATGGACTTGCCGCCCCAGTCTAAGGTCATTTTTTATCATTTTTGGTGTTTATTACGCCGTGCCCGCATATACTGAATTAATCATCACATGCGTGTTTTGTCATGGTCGCAAATATTCAAGAATAAAATCAACCTTTCGTGACGGATTACTATTGTCTGAAAAAAATCGTAAATTCAAATAAAAATAATAAATGACTATAGGGAATCTCACAATAAATAAGTCCGTACAGGAAGTCGTAAATTCAAATTAAGCCAGGCATAGGCACGGATATAAACCTAAAAACCCACAAGATTTATGTTTTGCATTTGATTTAACGTCTTATTTATAACAGCATTTTCATTTTAACCCAATTATTTATAACAAAATTTAGTTATACTTGTTAAATTAAATCTCGAATCCTATTCTACTATGTCTTGGAAATTAAGCTTCTAGTAGTTTATATTGTACATTCTATCCATATTGTAAACGCTCTTAATGTTCACCCAATGTCGTGCCAACGCAATATGACAGGGAGTGTCTAACTCTACATCGCATATTTCCACCTATGCTGTTCGGATCATTTCAAGCTGAGTAGTTCGCTTTAAGCCTACTCATTTTCCTTAAGCTTACTCGTTTTACTTTGACTTGTACTCGTTTACTGGTGTATCATTTTTGTAAACTAAACTTTGATGAATTGTAGATATTCACGCAAATTTTCATTTTAACACGTTCTTAGGCAACATTAAGGGTAATCTTTGTAAATACATTGGTGCAAGATTAAATAGCAAACAAACCTTATGCCAAATGATTATTTTCTTTTTAATTACTATCTCGACGCTACTTTGAGGAAGGTAATATATTAAAAGAAACTTCTGTCTAAGCTGAACCCCAACCGTAAACACAGCAAACGCGGTGGACTTATTTCGAGCTGTTTCTACTTACTAATTTAAAAACCTGATTGTTTTTATGTTAAACTCACCCTTTATAACTAGAAAGTTATTTCATTCCTGACTTAAAGTCAACCCCGTTTAATTCAATTTGAACCCATCTTATTGCTTATAAATTATATAATCGTTAAGTAAGGTCACCACTTATCAGTCTTTATATAAACTTGGTTGGTTCGAGCATCGCGTTTATTCAGAGGGTTATAGCTTTGAAACTGGTGGCTAACGCGACGGTTGGCACAAGGTTATAAGGCGGTTGTCTTTGAAATAACGCCCATTGCTTTTATTCATTCACAAGGCTAAACATGGATATCTTATTCTATCCTATGGTTTATGTATCATGTTCAATTAAATGCCTGTCTGAGTTTTGAACCGGACACGTTGTCTTTATTACGACCGTCATCATATTGTAATTTATATTGGTGATGTATTATAAACTATTAATCTGTTGATTTAGCATTATAAATTTGTAACTTATCCTGCTACACGTTTTTAGTTGAAACTTCTCAAGCAATAAGTGTTGTAACATTCAGAAAAACTAGAGAGTGTCAACCACGTGTTTGGCCACCACTATTTGTAAAACACACGTCGTATGCCATATATTCATGCTACAGTGTTCCTAACCATAATTTGTATTTTATACACTGAGTATGTACTTTGTTTCTGCAAGCATAAACGCATGGGTCCCATAGTTATCAGACCAAACTTCTTTTCCATGTGTAAATGAGAAAAGAATAAACGTCTTAAATTTACGAACATTTCACCACAAATTTTTAAAATTAAAGCTTGTTTTCAAGCGTGGTGGTAAAATAAAGCTAAATTTCCAAAATAGCCCGATTTCCTGGTTTCAGGGAATTCCCCTGGGTTTAGTAGATAAGTTTCTGTTTTACATATGTGGGTCATATTATGTAACAATTCTTAAAGTATTATTTAGTTTTGTCGACTCCTTGTTGGATAAGTCATTGCGATATGGCCTGCCTGTTAGAATCATAATTCAAGAACATATTTTCTTTTTTAAGGGAATTACCCTAAGTAAATGTTTTCTTTGTTTTAATTAATTGACTCACAGAGTGTTTATTGGTCTAACATTTTACCAAATCTGATCAAAATTAGGGCAGCCGTTCAAGCGCTATGCCCCAAAAAGATAATTTATTAGAAAAAAACGTTTAGGTTTTTAACGTCTCAGGGGAATTCTCCTAGATTTATTACCCAACATTATAGTTTCTGCATATCTAAACCATGTTCCCTTACAAATTTCAAATTTTTATTGCGATTCCATTACTCTTTCTGGTAGATGTCATGGCGCCATGCCATTCATGTTTCTATCATGATTTGAGGAAAAAATCTTATTTTTAAAGTATTTCATTAGGTAATCTTTTATGTTTTTGTTTTAAGTGTTAAATCAGTGACTAATGCACTTACATTCTACCAAATCTGATTATAATTGGAGAATCTGTTCAAGCGCTATCCCGTAAAAAGCTATTTTTGTAGAAAAAATACCGTTTTGATTTTTAAGGTCTCAGGGGAATTTCCCTAAATTTATCACCCACAATTGTGATTTCTGCATATCTAGACCATGTTGTCTAACAAATATAAAATTTATTTGCGATTCCATTACTCCTTTTGGTAAATGTCGGGGTGAAATGTCATGCTTGTCACAATCCTGATTTGAGAACAAAATCCTATTTTTGGGGGGTATTTCCCAAGGGATGTTTTTTTATTTTCTTTAGGTGTTAAATAAATGACTAATTACTTACATTTCAACCAATCTGATTAAAATTGGAGCAGCCGTTCAAGCGCTATGCCCGAAAAAGCTCAAAAATTTGAAAAAATACCGTTTAGGTTTTTAACGTATCAAGGGAATTCCCCTGGATTTATTACCCAAAATTTTGGTTTGTGCATATCTAGATCATGTGGTCCAACAAATGACAAAGATTCACTGGGATTCCATCATCCTTTCTGTTAGATGTCGGAGCCACAATCCATGCCTGTCACAATCTTGATTTAGAAGCATATCTTTATTTTTAGGGTATTTCCCTAGGTAAATATTTTGTTTCTTCTAATTGGTAACGCAGTGGCTAACACACTACTATTTTACCAAATTTGATCAAAATTGGAGCAGCCGTTCATGCGCTATACCCAAAAAAGCTAAAAATTTTGAAAAAATACCGTTTTGGTTTTTCACCTGCCAGGGGAATTCCCCTAGGTATATTACCCAAAATGTTGGTGTCTGCATATCTAGACCATGTGGTCTAACAAATGTCTAAGTTTCATTGCGATTCCATTATCCCTTCTGGTAGATGTCGGAGCCACAAGCCATGCCTGTCAAGCGTTTGACAAAAAAAAAAGAAAAAAAAACGGACAAAAACAATATGTGTCCCATTTTTTCAAATGGGACCCATAATAATATGACATTTTCGAATGCAAGAAACGCCTCCAGTAAACAAGTGCAGAGCTTTGACGTCAAATCGACCGGTGACGGTGTGGTAACGTGCGTGGAAGCGACGACTTCTGGAACTTTTGATCAACATTGTGGTATCTGTTCCTCGTGACTGACTGCGTTGCTCCAGTTACACGTTGCTCAGTGGTCAGAAAATAATTGCATAGTGATATAAAGAAATAACTAAGCTAGTTCAATCTAGTAAAAAAGTATTATTGCACCGCTGCAGTAGTTTTTATTAGTTCATTAATTATTTATGGTTTGGTGAATTTTGGCAACATTTTATTTCTATGACTTGTCCTTGGGAATTTCACGTTTTTGATTTGTATATTCCTTTTCGCGTTCGGCTGCGAGAAAGCACCAGTTTCTTTAGTAAATGGTAAATAAGTAGTGGAAATCAAAGAATTACCGTACGCGCAATTGTTAAGGCATTATTTTGTAGTATAGTTCATCCATTTTTCCTTTTTATAATGTCTCGCACTCATTATGGGTCCCATTTGGAAAAATGGGACACATATTGTTTTTGTCCGTTTTTTTTTCGTTTTTTTTTTCTTTTTTTTTCTTCAAACGCTTGACAGGCGTGGCTTGTGGCAACGACATCTACCAGAAGGGTAATGGAATCGCAATAAAACTTTGTCGTTTGTTAGATCACATGGTCTAGATGTGCACAGACCAAAATTTTGCGGAATATACTCAGGAGAATTTCCCTGGAAGGTGAAAAACCAAAACGGTATCTTTTTTTAAAAAAATAGCTTTCTTGGGCATAGCGCTTGAACGGCTAATCCAGTTTTAATTAGATTTGGTAAACTGTAAGGGCATCAGCCACTGATATACCATTTAGAAGAATTAAAAAAGTTACCCAGGGAAATACCCTAAAAATAAGATTTTGTTTTCAAATCATGATTGTGACAGGCATTTGTTGTGGAACCGACATCTACCAGAAGGAGTAATGGAATTGCAATAAAACTTTGTCATTTGTTAGATCACATGGTCTAGATGTGCACAGGCCAAAATTTTGCGGAATATACACAGGGAAATTCCCATGGAAGGTGAAAAACCAAAACGGTATTTTTTTTAAAAAAATAAGCGTTTTTGGGCAGAGCGCTTAAACGACTACTCCAATTTCATTTAAATTTGGTAAACTGTAAGTGCATTAGCCAATGATATAACACTTAAAATAATTTAAAAAATTACCTTGGGAAATACCCTAAAAAATAAGATTTTGTTTTCAAATCATGATTGTGACAGGCATCGGTTGTGGCACCAACATCTACCAGAAAGAGTAATGGAATTACAATGAAACTTTGTCATTTGTTAGAAAACATGGTCTAGATATGCAGAAACCAAAATTTTGGCTAATATACCCAGGGGAATTCCCCTGGAAGGTAAAAAAAACAAATCGGAATTTTTTAAAATTAGGTGTTTGGGGCATAGCGCTTATACGGCCAAAATGTTAGTTCCCTATCCGCCTTTGTACCATTGAGCAAAAAGAAAAAGGGAACATAGGGAAATACCCTAAAAATTATGATTTGTTTTAAACCATGATTGTAACAGGCATGCTATATCGCTTCGAAATCTCCAACAAGGAGTCGCCAAAGCGGATTAAAACTGTTTGTTAGATTATCTAACAAACATCTAACTCAGATAATATAACTTAGATATGTTAAGCAGAAATTTATGTACTAAACCCAGGGGAATTCCCCTAAATAATGAAAAATTCAATCGGGCTGTTTCGGAAATTTACGTTCCCTTTACCAAAGCGCTTGACAAGAGACTTAAATTTAAAACATTTGTGGTAAATGTTCGTAAATCGAACACGCTTATTCTTTTTTTAACTACTCATGGAAAAAAAGTTTGGTTTAATAACTATGGGACCCATGCGTTTATGCTTGCAGAAACAAAACTATGACAGTCCAGTTAAAACTTTCAGGAATGTTACATAACATGGATCTGAAGTGCACATATCTGACAATAACATATATTGTGTAAAACATTAATAACAAGATCGGATTGTTACCTCAGGGACCCATGCGTTTATGCTTGCAGAAACAAACTACTAACCCGGTGTATAAAATACAAATTGTGGTTAGGGACCCTGCTCACATAGATATATATCATACAAAATGTGTTTTACAAATAGTGGTTTTAAAACACGTGGTTGACACTCTCTAGTTAAAAAAACATATCCGCTAGCCCATAATCAAGTCTGTAGATCCCGCTTTAAAAAAACGTATCGTAATTATTGCGAAAACCTCTATGTGTACAAACCTGATTGGCCACAATGCGTTGTCTGTGTACATTTGTAGCATCAGCTAAATTCTTTACTCCAAGAGTAACTGTTATTCCGTCTGCAATGTCGGTTCTGCGTGGTGTACAATATTTTAACAATCATGTGCCGTATAAGATATAATATTTAAGTGGAGAAGGGGGCTTAATTATAGGCTATCGTCATATATAGGCCATTATGTGATATAATGCGCGAGTCCCAAACGCGTGGGCTTCAGGCACATTCCTCTTTATCGTATAGTAAATCGGCAATGGTCTTCAATACACAGTGTGGAATAATTTGTGACATACAATTGCGTTAATTTTTAAGCAATTTATTAAAAGATTCTTGTCTTTTTTATTTCAAATATCAACGGAGCTTACGGGACGCAGTGTGCCGCGGTAAGAATCCAGTTTGGGTGTATTAAACTGCCACCGCAGATCTCCCGATTTGGTACTTCCACTAATGCCTGGAAATAAATAAAGTTGTTTTACTGGAAAATACAATTGTTCGATATTATAAGGTACAACCACGAAGTAAAAGGATACAACACATAGGATAGAATATTCATGTTTATCCCCGTGAGTGGGAAAACCAAGGGGGTTAACACACGGGCAATCGTCAGATCACCTCGCGCCCACCGTCGGGTTACCGGAGCTATTGCAGTGTGTTGTATATGATAGACACGTTCCTTCAATTTGGTAGAACCTATTAATCCCTGCATTCGGGCAATGTCCGTAAAGTGCCTTGTTTATGTTATTTGTAGTTACGGCTTAATACCAAATAAAGAAATAGGAAAGAGCGCGTCAACTATATTGCCTGCTGACGGGACCGCTGACTGCTGTAACAAAAGATTTCGACCAAATCGTGTGGCGAAATGGTTAACGCTACCCATACCCAAATATTTAACGTAACTAATAAATATAGCAATCCAAAAACGATCGTTGAGAAACCCATCAGTGATTCCAAACCTCACAAATCTTGGTAAATTGGTAACTTGTCAGTTCAGCGCGATGCCGCACGAATGCTCTTGGATTAAGTGGGAATTTCCTTTAAATTTAAGACAATTTTTGTTCAAGAATTTTGTGACGTCAAATAATTGTTTTATTCTGTAACATTCTATTTACATTGCAGTGTGTTTAGATATGTTGCAGTAGCTTCATTTCTGAAATAAGAGTGTTTTATTGAGAGGCCTAATTTTATCGTTTTCTGCATTTGTCAACAAGTCAGGTATAAGACTGTGATCAGTTTTAAACCACAAATCATGAAATACTTTGCTCTATTGGCCATATTTTGTTGTTTGAACATTGTTGCATCAGGTAACGAAATCAGTTTCTTTCGAATAGCGGACAGATTGTTAAACCAGTACATTACAGAGAGACCAACGTCCCAAGGAGGAAGCTCAGAGCTGCAATCTTGTTCAAAATTCCCGACACGAAAGGCATTTGTCAAGTACAACTTGTGTTTAAGTTTTGTCCCAACTTTCATCAACGCAACAGCAAGGCCCCAAGATCCAAACCTTCCTCATAAATTCAACTTGACCGTTTTTAGAAACGACCTCTACGGTTTTTTTTGTTTGAACTTGTACGAACCGACGAGCCCACAGGCTGGGACACGATGCTAATTGTAGATTGGGTGATTTACTCAGGTAAGCAAAATAGACTCAATAATAAACAATGCAGTTATTAGGTACTCATTTAAAAAATTATTGTGTTACATATTTAATAAACCGTATATCATAAACTACCGTGTAACCGTTGTAGCTACAAGGTGGGCTTGGTAGAACAGGGATTCACCAAGTCGGATACCAAACAAATATACTTAAATGTTATGGCTACCAAGTATAGCATGACCAAACAAGTTTGACATTTTTTGTCATTTCTAATTTATTCCTTGGTTTAGGATTACCCACAAGCTGCAATTAAGCATTGCGGTTTGGACTCAACGAAAGTGGAATACAACGCATATATAACCCGGGGAATCAGCAAACTTTACAAGTGTAATGCGATCAAATCACTGACGGCGGCGGTTGGATGGTCGGTGGAGTTTTCATCAATATAATGTTCCACACAACTAATAAACGAACATTCCAGGTTTTTCAGCGTCGGACTGATGGTTCTGAAAACTTTTATCGAACTTGGGTTGAATATCAAGGGATGTTTGGAAACCTTAGCAACGAGTTCTGGTTGGGTTAGTTTTGTTTTAATTGTGTAATAGTAAGCACACTTGTTAATATGATTAATTCCAAATTAAGGAAACGAAAATCTTCATGCTTTAACCCGATCTGGGAATTATGAATTAAGGATTGAATTGGGAGATTGTGCAAACGTTAGAAAGTTTGCAAAATACAGGTAAGAACATTACAAATTTACAGTATATATATAATAATATAGTTTATATTAACAGCTCCTTTTCTATAGGCTCTGCTCAAGAAAAGTATACTTTGAAAGTGTCCGGTTACTCTGGAAATGCAGGTAAATATGTGATAGAGTTAAAAAGTCGACTCGCTTTCAAATGTCCTTTCCGTAGGAGATTCGCTTTCGCAGCACAACGGGCGACCCTTTAGCACCAAGGACGTGGACAGCGATTCCGGTGGTGGTAATTGCGCTGTCCATAACCATGGAGCTTGGTGGTGTGATAATTGTTACTATTCCAACTTATACGGGGAGTACCTGAAGTGCCAAACCACAACATACCAAGCTGCAAGTTGGGGTGGTTTCCACGGTGGACAATACTCAATGAAGTTTATCGAGATGAAGTTCAGGCCTAGAGGAAACTAGTAATAATATAATCCCCACCTTTACATATATTGTAAATAACCACAACTAAACTCGGTATTCACCAAGCATGAATTACATTTGTTATTCAAGGAAATGTTGTCGGTTTTCACATAAATTTAAACATTTGATGTTGTGCCTATCAATGGAAATATTTAATTCATGCAATTTACATCATGTTTGTTGCCGAACAGGCAATACCAGAGACTGTACAGGGAAACTTATTATATAGAATATTTTTATGAACTATATAATATAATCAGACTTGGAAAATATTGTAGCAATTTATTTTTTGTCATTGTTCAAAATGTAACGCATGTTGTTGTTATCACTGGTTTTGTATAATTCCACCTTACACGGTTGCAAATCCGCTTTAACATGACTGCAGGATTTAACGTTCCCAGAACTTCCTTTTTTTACGATACAAGCAAGTTGTCTTTTGTCATCGAGCTTGAATTAATAGAGTTTGGAATCGGGACATTCGCAGTATTAAGCTAAGAGAACCGTGGGTGCGTCGCCCCAGACTACGGTCATATTTTGGTGTTTTTTACGTCGTGCCCGCATATATTGAATTAATCATCATATGCGTGTTTTTGTGGTATTAAATAATCAAGAATAAAATTAACCTTCCGTGATGGATTACGGATTGTCGGAGTCATATTGGACTATTAGCTATATGTAATCGTCAAGTCAAATCAAGTGCCAGTCAAAGGCACGAATATAAACGTCCTGAAACCAACAAGTTTTATATTTTGCATTTGATTCAATGAAACCTAATTATTTATTACCAAATTTAGTGATACTTATTAAATTAACGCGAATCCTGTTCTAATGTATATCAGAATTCAAACTTTTGATAGTTTATATTACATCATTCTATCCATATTATAATGTGTGATTAATGTAAATAAACGCTTTCAATGCTAACCCAATGTAGTGCCAACGCAATATGACAGGAGTATTTAACTTCACATGAAACACCGTTGGTGAAGAATTCTTCGCACATTTCCACCTATGCTGCTCGGATCATTTCAAGCTGAGAAGGTCGATTGAATTATTCTATAACAAATAAATTAGATAACAGACTGCTGTTCTAGTAGTAACTTGCTTAAGCTTACTCGTTTCCTGATGTATCATTTTCTTGTCCACTAAAATATTGATAAAAGATAGATATTCAGGTTTTCATTTTAACGTGTACATAGGAAATATTAATGACAATCTTTGTAAATATAAAGTTTGAATGACAAACCTCATATCAAATGGTTATTTCGTATATAATTGCTATCCCGACAGCTTCCTTGCAGAAAGTAATATATTTAACGTAACATTTGTCCGAGCTGAACTCCAACCATAAACACAACAAACGCGGTGGACTTTCATTACTACAAATAATATGACTTGTAGCTTGTACGTTATAATGGCTGTCCATGCAACCAATGAATTACAACGCTATACATGACTCTCCAGGCGTCATATAAACACAATTTAAAGATATTTTAAAGTTCGGGCTATTTCTACATATTAAATTAAAATCGCTAAAATGTTTTGTTAAACTTAGCATGTAAATTAACTAGCATGTAAATTAGCCCTGCATCCAGCATTAATCAATTGATAACTCTGAATTTAATGATAAATATGATAAAAGTGCAATAAAACGACCTAAAATTATAACTAAGAATAAAAAGTGCAACAAAAGGTGTAATAAAAGGTGTAGAAAAGTGTATAAAACAATTCACAGATAACGAGCACTTAAGCACGTTACAGAAGCTCAAAACGAATGTTCACAGAAGTTATATGAAAACCCTGTATTCAGAAGTATAAAGTTGCAATTAAATAGGTGGGGGTTTCATATTCTCGTGGTTGCAGTGCATACAGATCACAACTGTTTGCACTGTAGGCAGCAGTATGCGAGCTGGAATTTAGCTTGGAGCGAAGAAAAATTAGAAATTAAACTGAAATCATTTATAATCTATAGGTCCCTGTATATTGGATGCATAACCGTTATTTATTCACATGGTTAGCAAGTTTGGCACTTTGGTATATTAATTGAAATACAAGCATCGCGTTTTCGTATATTGTCGGGTGAAATATGTATGAAGTTTAACTAATTTAATAATAGGATTGTAAAGCGAACATAACCACAACTATACCATATGTCATTCTGTATATAACAAGATAGTCATTGCAAACGTATGTATACGTCACGAAGCGTAAGTTTTAAAAATCCGGAAACGTTAACAAACATCGCTTAACGAAGTTGTGACGTCAAATAATTATTTGTCGATTCCCTCAATTTTCACAAAAAAATTATTACTCCACTTACTTGGTATCGGTGTTTAGATACGTTGCAGTTGATTTGTTTTAGATAGAAGTGAGAAGGCTACCATTTTAACATATTATGCAATTTTTTGCATGTTAAATGTAACACTGTGATCAGTTTTAAACCACAAATCATGAAATACTTTGCTCTGTTGATTATCTTAGGTGGTTTGTACATTGTTGCATCAGGTAATAAATTAGTTTTCTCTAATAGTGGATATTTTGTTAAACCTAGATACATTACAGAGAGTCCAAGATCCCAAAATAGAAGCTCAGAGCTGCAATCTGATTCAAAATTCTCGAACAAGAATGCGTTTGTTAAGTACAATATGTGCCAGAGTTCGTCTCCAAATTTTATCAACGCAACAGCAAGGCCCCACAATCCAAACCTTCCTCATACATTCAACTTGACTGTAAAAGAAATTTTCACCCACGATTTTTTGTTTGAACTTGTGCGAACTGACGAGGCCAAAGGCTGGGATACGATGCTGATTGTGGATTGGGAGATTTACACAGGTGAGCAAACTAGGTCTTGAATGCAATGCAGTAGATACCAAAGATTGTCAACTTCTTGTTAGATACAGCCATTTCAAAAACCCATTTTGACTCTACGCTAGTTTCTGCATGCATAAACGATCGGTTTCCTGGTTGGCATGTGACTCCGACATGTGACTCCGATATACCAGACGGGGTTAAGGAATAACAATGTCATTTGTTTGATAACATGATCTATCTTATGTAGAAATCAAAATTCTGGGTGACGCATCCTGTTTAGTTTACCTGTTAAGTTACACACAACTGTTATGTTTGACATTGTTTAGTGATATCCAATTTGCGATTCGTTTTAGGATTACCCACAAACTGCAAAGAAGCATTGCGGTTTGGACTAAACGAAAGTGGAATACAACACATATATAACCCGGGGAATCAGCAAACTTTGGGAGTTTATTGCGATCAAACCACTGACGGCGGCGGTTGGATGGTCGGTGGAGTTTCAATCAAAAAGTTTTTCTCAAGAGAATGTTACACAGAGCTAATAAACGAACATTCCAGGTTTTCCAGCGTCGGACTGATGGTTCTGAAAACTTCTATCGAACTTGGGTTGAATACCAGGGGATGTTTGGAAACCTTAGCAACGAATTCTGGTTGGGTGAGTTTTGTTTCAATTGTGTAAAATGTAATAATTAAATTGGTTAATATGATTGAAAAATTAAGGAAACGAAAATCTTCATGCTTTAACGCGATCAGGGGAATTATGAATTAAGGATCGAATTAGAAGATTGTGTAAACGTGACAAAGTTTGTAAAATACAGGTAAAAACATTAAAAATTTACAGTCACTCCAATAATATAATTCATATAAACAGCTCCTTTTCCATCGGCTCCGCTCAGGCAAATTATACTTTGAAAGTGACAGGTTACACTGGAAATGCAGGTAAAAATGATAACGGTTGTAAAATATTTAATCGCTTTTAAACGTCATTTCCGTAGGAGATTCGCTTTACCAACACAGCGGGCTACCCTTTAGCACAAAGGACGTAGAAAACGATTTCAGCAGTCGTAATTGCGCTGTCCACCACCATGGAGCTTGGTGGTATGATAGTTGTTACCAATCTAACTTGAACGGGGAGTACTTGAAATGCCAAACCACATCAGACCGTGCTGCAAGTTGGCGTGATTTTCGCGGTACAAAATACTCGCTGAAGTTTATCGAGATGAAGTTCAGGCCAAGAGGAGACTAGTAGTAATATAAACCCTCTTTGCTTATAATGTAAATAACCACAACTAAACTCGGTATTCACCAAGCATGAATTTCATTTTTATTTAATGAAATGTTGTCGGCTTCACATGAATTTAAACTTTTTATGCTTTTCCCGTCATACAATCAAAATGTAAATATTTAATAATGCAAAGTGTGTCATGTTTGTTGCCGAACAGTTAATGCGACAGACTGTGCATGGGAATTGAATATCCGGAATATTTTCACGAACTATATAAGATAATCATACTTGGAAAATAATGTAGCAATTTCTCCTTTGTAATTGTTCAATATGTACCGCATGTTGGTATTTTCAGTGGTTTCGTATAACTCCCCTCACAAGGTTATAAATTTGTTTTAACTTGACTGCAGTTTTTAACATTTTTTTGAAGACAATCTGTTGAAAGTACGATTGTGCGGACAACTGGTTAACGCGACCGATACATATACCTGTTAATTAAACGGTCGGTGACAAACCCATCAGGGACTCGAAACTTTGCAAGATAAAATTTCTGTAAAATGGTACCTTGTCACTTTAGTGCGATGCCGCAAGAATGGTCTTGAATTAAGTGCGAATTTCTTGAAAACTTAAGATCAATTTTTGTTCAAGGACTTTCAAATTTTCAATTCTGTTAAAGTTGGCAAATTCTGTTAGATGGTCGGTACTCAATCTGAGGTTAAAGGTCGGGTTACCGGAGCTAATGCAGTGTGTTGTGTATGATTTACTGTTTAAAACCGCGGGAAAAGGCAATTTACGTTAAGTATCTTGCCCAAGAAAAAAAATAATAACCAGCTTCGTACCTGCAACCTTTCGTTTGGAAAGTGTCGCACTAAACCACCAAACTAAAAAGTCGAACGGACGATAAACATGATTAACCTACCAAACCGTATCTGTTTCAAAGCATGTCGGCTCTTTACTGGAAACGAGTTCCAAATTTTATTTTGTAAAGTTTAAATCAATGGAAAATACGAGAAACGCGTTTCGGTTTATTGTCGGGTACAAGTGTATGAGGTTTAGCAGAATGTAGTAATAAGATAAATCCACCTTGTAAAACGAATACTAGAGAGTGTCAATCACGTGTTTAACCACCACTATTTGTAAAACACATGTTGTATGCCATATATTCATGCTACAGGGTCCCTAACCACATTTTGTATTTTATACACTGAGTATGCTGTTTGTTTCTGCAAGCATAAACGCATGGGTCCCATAGTTATTAAACCAAACTTCTTTTCCATGTGAAGGGGAAAAAATAAATGTCTTAAATTTACAAACATTTCACCACAATTGTTTTAAATTAAAGCTTCCTTATAAGGGCTGTATTGAAATGAAGCTAAATTCCCAAAACAGCCCGATTTAGTGTTTCGTGGTTTCAGGGAATTACTGGGTATAGTAGATAAGTTTCTACTGGGTTTATTACGTAAGTTTCTGTTTTTACATATGTGTGTTATGTTATATAACAATTCTTAATGTTTTAGTCTGATTTGTTGATCTCCTTGTCTGATTTGTCGATCTCCTTGTTGGAGATATCAGTACGATATGGCATACCTGTTACAATCATAATTCAGGAACATATCTTCGTTTTTAAGCAATTACCCTAATAAATGTTTTCTTTCTTTTAATTGGAACAGAGTGTTTAATGGTCTAACATATTACCAAATCTGATTCAAATTGGAGCTGCCGTTCAAGCGATATGCACAGAAAAGCTGATTTTTAGAAAAAATACCACTTTGGTTTTTAACGTCTCAGGGGAATTCCCCTGAATTTATTATCCAAAATTTTAGTTTCTAATTATCTAGCCTATGTTGTCTTACAAATAACAAAGTTTGATTGCGCATACATTGTTTCTTCTTATAGATGTCGGGTCGACATGGCATGCCTGTCACAATCATGATTTGACAACAAAAGCTTATTTTTTGTGTATTTCCCTAAGTATTTTTTTATTTCTTTTAAGTGTTAAATCATTTACTAATGCACTTACATTTTATCAAATCTGATTTAAATTAGAGCAACCGTTTAAGCGCTATGCGCAAATAAGCTAATTTTTTAGAAAAAAATACCGTTTTGGTTTTTAACGTGCCAGGGAAATTCCCCTGGATTTATAACCCAGAATTTTGGTTTATGCATAACCAGAACATGTTGTCAAAAAATAACAAAGTCTCACTGCGATTTTACCATTACTTCTGGTAGATGTCGGGTCGACATGGCGTGCTTGTCACAATCATGATTTAAGAACAAAATCTTATTGTTTAGGGTATTTCCCTAGGTAATTTTTTTATTTCTTTTGGGTGTTAAATCAGCTACTAATGCACTTACATTTTATTATATCTGATTCAAATTGAAGCTACCGTTTGAACGCTATGCGCAAAAGAGCTAAATTTTTAGACAAAAATACCGTTTTGGTTTTTAACGTACCAGGGGAATTCCCCTGGATTCATCACCCAAAGTTTTGGTTTCTGTATATCTAGATCATGTTGTCAAAAAAATAACAAAGTCTCATTGCGATTTTATTATTCCTTCTGATAGATGTCGGTGCGACATGGCATGCCTGTCACAATTATGATTTGAGAACAAAATCCTATTGTTTAGGGTATTTCCCTAGGTAATTTTTTTATTTCTTCTTAGTGTTAAACCAGTTACTAATGCACTTACATTTCACCAAATCTTATTCAAATTGGTGCTGTCGTTTAAGCACTATGCCCAAAAAAGCGATTTTTTTAGAAAAAAATACCGTTTTGGTTTTTAACGTCCCAGGGGAATTACCCTGGTTTTATCTCCCCAAATTTTGGTTTCTGTTCATCTAGATTCTAGAACATGTTGTTTAACATATGGCGAAGTCTCATTGCGATTCCGTTATTCGTTCTGGTAGATGTCGGGGCGACATGCCATGCCTGTCAAGCGTTTAACGAAAAATAAAAAATAAAATAAAATAAAACGGACAAAAACAATATGTGTCCCAATTTTTCAAATGGGACCCATAATAACCGATGCACTGATTACAGTATAATCGGCATATTTGTAATGCATATTGTACGTTCCGGCGGGGATCAGAAATTCCGATAATATTAACCAATTGATAACATTATCCGTAATCACATTAAGTAGCATCCACTGTAACTGCAATTTATTGTTTCATAGAAAACTTTAACACATCATACCTAAACAATTGGCAACCATTTTCAATGTTAGATTGAAGGGTCAAAATTGGTATTACAAATAGCGTGGTTAATACTTGGTTTAACACTCTCAAGTTGAACTAAATCTACGTTTAAATTTAACCTCCGTTAACCCGGCGGTGGGCGCGAGATATTCGTTTCCCGTATTATGTAACAATAACATACAGTGCGTTTTCCCACCCAGGAAAATAAAAATTGAATGTCGTCCTATCCTAAACAGCCGTAGTTGTCCAAGTTATCAGAATTTTATTTACCCTAATGGCTTACACGCTTGTGATTTTAATAGGATAGGATATTCATGTATGTCCCCGTAATTATCAAACGCAAGGGGTATTGAAACATGGGTAATCTTCATTTACCTAAAACGCCCACCGTCGGGTCACTGCATCTATTTAAGTGTGTTATGTCTGAAAAAGACGTTTCGTTAATATGTAGAACATTATTCCACTTGGTCAAGGCAATGTCCGCTAAGTTGCTAGGCAGATACACAACCGACCTGCAAACTTTGACTAAAAGGCGACGCATAACCCCTTAAGCTTATTTGTCGTACACATGTTGAATACGCTTAACATACCCTTCAGCCCATTTACCAGTATTGTAATCCGGTAGACGGTACTTCTTATCGATAATTACTTTTGTTACATCAACCGTTGTACGGTCTGTACGGTCGTGTGGCCGAATGGTTAACGCTACCGATACATATACCGACTCTTATACACAAAAAACGGTCCTAGTAACGAGCCCACCCTGGGTTCCAAACTTGACTCGGTAAAAAAAACTGGTGTACGGTCTTCGCGATTGAAGAGCACGGAGGTCGGACGTTCTTACGCCTCTGCGCTCAAAAGCAATTCAAGTGGAACAATCGGGTAACGCCCTAATTGCCTTAGTTTCAGGTCTGCTAAGACCTTGTCAAGAGACAGTATTTGGCAATTGTTTGATAAACTTCTTATCAAAGAAGATCAATTGGAAGCAATAGCAGAAAGGAAAGGCAATTTAATAGATGTCACATGTAAATCTAGAGAATATTGTCTGAAGATATTTGAAAAGCTAAAAACTGCGGAAAATATTTATTCTGTCCATATGTATATGTCGGATAGAACAACAGTAGTAATTGGATGGATTCCCTTTCCTGTGAAAAACGAGGTACTGGCCGAAACACTGTGTCAGTATGAAAAATTATACAGTATAAAGAACAAAGTCGACAAGCGTGGTTTGTTAACTAGGATTCGTCTGGCAATGATTGACAAATCAGACTTGGAAAAAATACCGATACCAAGCTACATAAATGTAGCAGGATACAACCTGTTTGTAAAATATCATGGACAAACTGAGAGTTTCAAGCATTGTGGAGAACCAGGCCACAAACTCGCCACGTGCCCGAGGAGATTCCCCCCTGCCCAATACCCGGCGCTTCAAATATTACAAAAGAACGACGATCCGCCACAAGCAAAACCTGCGGAAACTATAATGATACAAGAAACAAATGAACACGAAGATGGAGACAAATGTTTAAATTCCCTCGAGGAACCTATCTTACAGGAATCAGTTCAAATCACGAAACCTCAAAAAATAAATAACATTAAATACAACGATTCGACAGGAACGAAAAGGCCAAGAACCAGTCCAACAGCCGAACAACCACGGTCCAAAACGGTGAGCATGAGTAAAAATCAATTTCAGGTGACCTGTCCGTATTGCAAAACCGATGGGCTAATTTTAGATGATGCAACATCATACTATTGTATGAAATGTAAAATATCGTCAAATGTGGCGAAACCATGTTGCAACGAAGTTGGTGATTGGTGGCTCGAACCTAAGACACAAACTATGACAATGTGTCTCTACTGCGAGGAAAATATGATCAAACTGCCATGCTGTGGACAATTTAGGCCAGAAATAAAACTAAAAGGGAACTTAGTCGAGTGCTGTCACTGCTTACTGCGATCGGTGTTCTGTTCTCTGGCGATCTGAACCTGGCACCACCGAGGAATCAAAGAAAACCTTGCAAAAACAAAACCTGTAGTAAACGTATTATGAACTGCAACTGTAACCGCATCAGTGCACTCGAAGACGACAGTCGAATTGTATGTAGCTGTGGGGTGGAATTGGAAGAGGACATCGAACTCGCATCATAAAAAGATTGAGATAAGGCCCTGTGTTGCTTTTATATATTCATAAATATTTTTATAATGTCGGTTAATTTTGCCTCCTTTAACGGGCTAAGAAATAGTTTAAAACGGAAGACCGTTTTCGATTTTATTCGCAAAACGGGTTTTAGCATTGTAATTTTGCAAGAAACGCACAGTACACTTGAAACTGAAAAAATATGGGAAATGGAATGGGGCTCAAATATAATATGGGCCCATGGTACCAGCAGGAGCAAAGGAGTAGCGATACTCTTTGACAAAAAAAACCTCGTACACGGTGATTAATTACATTGCAGACCCAAGCGGTAGATATTTAATCACAGAAATGATATTAGACTCTCTGAAACTGACCCTGGTTAACCTATAAGCCCCAAACAATGACGATATGCCCCAAAACAATGACGATATGCCCCAAAACAATGATATATGCCCCAAACAATGATGAAACTGACCCTGGTTAACCTATATGCCCCAAACTTTTTAAATGTGTGTGGGGCTCCAAGTTGGAGCGAATCAAAAGAAGCACTCTATATAGTCCCGCAAACAACGGTGGGGCTGCCATGATTGACCTGGAAGCATATATTTTAGCTTTGCAGGCAAAATGGTGCAACAGACTGTTAGATGATGAATACCACACCCCCTGGAAGAAAATAGAAAAGCTTTATTTTGGACAAGCGACTCTAGCTGTCTTTGTACACTCGAACCTTAGAGATACCTTCGTCGACTTTAAACGATTATTCCCTATACGCTCTCTTTGCAACACAATACTTAATATTAGACGCCTTTACACTCGTGGGGTCCTTGGGCCGAAAATAGAAGAACCGCACTATCTATGGCTAAACCCCAAGGTCAAAACTAAAGCCCGCACTTTTTTCATCGAAGAATTTGTACAATCCGGCATCTTTAGTTATTCCCAGTTAATAAACAACTCTAATGCCTACCGCAGCTATGGTGATCTGGTCAAAGTTTTTTCTATGAGATAAAATAAGGTGGATTACAAACAATACAACAAACTGATACGTTCCATTCCGGAGACTTGGGATCAAGCAGAACTTCCAAATTCAAATACAATAAAGTGGCCAAACATCAGTGCGGACTTACGAACCCAGTTATTAGAGTTCAAAACTACAAATGCATTCTACTACAGAATAATATCGGCCACACACGATGGCGCTATTAAGCAACAGCAGAAATGGAGTAGCTTTCTTGGGCTCTCGATTAACTGGGAAAATGCTTACACAAACATATATAAATGCACGCTAGAAACAAGATTACGATCATTTCAAATAAAACTTCACAATCACGGTATTGTAACAAATAGTCTTTTAGTTAAATTGGGAATAAAATACTAAAGCTTGTGTACCTTTTGCAAAAAGCGAACCCGAAACCCTTTCCTATGTATTTTACTTTTGTTCCGCTGTGATGTCGTTTTGGACTGAAGTTGAAAACTGGATATGTGTGAAATTACGACAGCCCCTGAGTTTATCCCCGCAAAATTGCTTTTTGGTGTAGATGATCTTTTAAACTGTATGCTTTTGTGTGCCCGATTTTATATTTATAAGTGCAAAATAACAGAAGATAAACCATTACTACACTGATATACGAGACATTGAACACGTACGTATATCCGAATTTATAATAGCCAAAAAAAAAACAATAAGACAAACCTCCATTTAAAAAAAATTGGAGCTCTATTTAATCTCTTTGTTGCTATTCTTTATTTCATTGTTCAGCTTTCCAATATACTCCTTTCTGTGGTAATAATATAGCACCAATAATAATAAAAAACTGTTGTACGGTCGTGTGGCCGAGTGTTTAGCGCGACCGATACAAATACAACGTCCCCAATCTTGGGTTCGAAACTTGTGTCGGTAAAAAAAATAATAATATACAAAAAGAAAAAAAAACGTTGCGCACATTGCGGCAAATCTAAAACTACTAGCTGTCTACGTGTTGGCTTCTACAACATTAACAAGAACGCGATACTTTAAACAAAGAATAAACGATCAGCAAAAATGGAAATTCTAAGCGACATTAATTTCAGATTGGTCTTTTTTAAGTACCGTCATTTTAACTTTATTCCCTGTACCATTATTTTCCTGTAAACTACCTTCAAGTTTTTATGCTGCCATGTTCCAGTACCATAACATGTTTGCATTTATCTCAACTAGTGACAAAAAATTCCTTTTTCCCCATTTAAATAACACATACCCGCAATTGTTGTAATGACTTTTTAACTTACACTGTGGTTGATGACGTCGTATTGCGCATGTGATTCGAATTAAGTGTGATTATGTAGGTATACCAGGGGACTTGGTTGTGTTTGCATGCACAAACATAAAGGAACAACATGGCTAACTGTAACGAATACTCCATATAACTACAACATCGGTTGATTTGGGTGGAATATAATCATTATTAAGTTTTTACACATTCCATTTATTTCAAAGGTTGTCCTAGCGAGGTATACAGTTTCCCTCGTTCCCAACACCACTCTGTTCCCAAAACCGACCTTTTGTACCAAGCTTTTATAAATATATAGAATTATATTGATGCTCACGCGTGACTATGAAATTACGTCATGTTGAAGGAAGGAAACGATGAAAAATCGAACTATCCTGTTCTATTTGTATTATTGCAATGGCCCGCACTTAGTCGTGCAGTGCCTTGTGATTCCATTCGTGTATTTCCCCGTAATAACGTATTTTTGCATGGATTAATTTAGCAAAGAGGCTTTGTCAGTTTTTACTTATAAGCTCCACGCTTTATTTCAAGAAGCGAGTAAGGTGCCGGTAGTTAATGTTTTGCTTTATTAGTATTGAATGTATGAGTTATAAATAACAGGTTTTACAAATGCATAATCATAACACAGACAAAAAAATGACTCGTAAAAATATAAAACTTTTTAGGCAATAGCGCAAGTATAGACTAATCGCTAATTTTGGAAACTGTTTCAGTCTAGCCCAGGGGTGGGCAACCTTTCTCGGTCTGGGTGCCAAAATCGGCTAAAATTAATGAAAAATCCTTTCGCGTGCCAACTAACAATTCGTGAGAACATATTACTGATATTAACTACATCTGGTTGGCTGCACAAACGTACAAATTTCTCTCACGTCCAATTCGTCTGTGGCAGCAGGTTGAGAAATTTGCAAGCGGATTGTTGTACTCTTTGGTGTTTGTTGAGTAACAATAACACGGTAATAAATAATCAAATCTTTACAACTTAAGGTAATAATTATTTTATGCACGTGGCCAAAGCTCAAATAATACAACAACTTTTAAGTTATCATCTTTAAGAGAAAGGAATTTAATTTCCTTGAACTAGCGTGCCAGAAATACGAGCTCGCGTGCCAAGTTGGGCACGCGTGCCAGGGGTTGCCCATGCCTGGTCTAGCCCCTTTGCAACAAATTGCAATAGAATCGGTGTGAACACGATAAGGTCTGTATTCGTAACCTAGTATGGTGATACGCGAGCATTTAAAACCGATCGGATTACCAAATATGGTGAAGGCGCTTGCCGTCAGTAAACAAACTTGATCGTCACGTGCTAAACAGGTAATCCAAAACGACAACGCTCAATATTCCGTACATGGCGTTTTGGGTATGACCCTAACCTTGTTTAGACATCTTCAAACGGAGAAATGGATTATGTTGGTTGGTATATATAACAATTAGTGCACTGCCGAACAGACCAGGCATGAAAAGTGTGGTAGTGTAACGTGCGAGAAATATATTGCAAGATTATCAAGTTTTGTAGCAATTTCTTTATAGGTTTTGTCAAAACCTTTTACACTTTTAATCCAGAGCAAGATGTATAGTATACTGTCAGTAATTCAGGGGCGCTGCTATAGCTGGAAATATAATAAATTTTAATTATTAGAAAGATTTTTACTCATTAAATCATTAATTTTCATGTCGCTATTAACAATGGGGTTTGCGGATAACTTTTTATGAATTCTTGTACTAGATATTTAATTTTTTATTGTTGTAGGTACCAGTAAATATGAAGTGTTGGTATTGCGTTGTATAGTTGCCACACATCTGTTTCAATGTTAACAACCATAATAGGCAGCACAATTAAATGTATGTAAAAGTTTACATAGCTATTTAATTAACAACTTGTTTAAACATCTTTATAAAAATCAACACAGCTTAATATACAAAAAAAAACGATAATAATGTCACTGTTTCGTATAAACATTAGCGATAATGTAATCTCAGCATATGACCGTGTACGTGATAACAAATCTGAAGGGTGCCGGTTCAAGGTAGATCTAAAACAGGATCTGGTCATTTTGGAAGAGGAATCGGAAATAAGTAAAGCGTCGCCTGATCCATTCAAAGAACTTATAGATGGCTTCCCAGACGACGCATGCAGGTAATAATATGCCCTTCTGACATATGTTAGTACCGGATTTTATTTTAATACATAGGTTAGGGTCTTAAACACGCCTGTAATTTTATTAACATCATCTGGTTAGTTATTTTTCCATTACGCTAAAAAAACTATTTCGTTAATCGCTGCGTTAAACAGAACATATAACATATACTGCTGATTTCGCAAATAAATTTAAATTATTATTTTCTAGATACGCATTGTTGAATGTCAAGTTCTCTACGGAACCTATACCAGAAAGTCACAGACTATGTTTCTTCATGTGGTCCCCGTATGCAGCCAATGTTAAAGATAAAATGCTGTCAAATAGCACGAAGGCTGCACTGAAGGCAAAATTCACATCTGTGGAAACTATAATTCATATGAAATCCCGTGAAGAGAAATGTATTAACACAGTGATTCAGACGCTTTACAATGTGGACAAAAAAGTAATTACTGGCTTTCAAGGGAAACCAGTAGTGCTGGATGAAGACAGCAATGAATACATCTACGCATGATAATGTAGCTTGTTATGTAATAAAGTAGATTATTCCCGGTCTTTATTTTACTGTATCACTTAAATTTCTGTTTCTGGAATTATTCGCTGTTATTATCATTTTAATATTGTAGTAGACAAAAACATAAACCATAATGGTATATATTTCTAATAAAGGTACTAACAGTTAAGGGTATATATACTTGTATCCACATTACTGCAATTTATAAGTGTTTTATTCAACTGCAATTTATTGTTTTATAGCAAACTTTAACACATCTTATAACGTTAGATTGAAGGGTCACGTATTTTACCTCTTTAAAAAATAAACTAAACAAGGACAAAATATAAATTATGCAATCAAAATTGGTTTTACAAATAGCATAGTTAACACTTGGTTTAACACTCTCAAGTTGAACTAAATCAACGTTTAAATTTAACCTCCGATAACCCGACGGTGGGCGCGAGGGTTCCATGACAGCTGAACCCCTTACAACTGAACCCCTTACAACTGAACCCCTTACAACTGAACCCCTACAACTGAACCCCTTTACAACTGAACCCCTACAACTGAACCCCTTACAACTGAACCCCTACAACTGAACCCCTTACAACTAACCCCTACAACTGAACCTCTTACAACTGAACCCCTTACAACTGAACCCCTTTACAACTGAACCCCTTACAACTGAACCCCTTACAACTAACCCCTACAACTGAACCTCTTACAACTGAACCCCTTACAACTGAACCCCTTTACAACTGAACCCCTTACAACTGAGTCCCTTTACAACTGAACCCCTTACAACTGAGTCCCTTACAACTGAACCCCTACAACTGAACCTCTTACAACTGAACCCCTTACAACTGAACCCCTTACAACTGAACCCCTATAACTGAACCCCTTACAACTGAACCCCTTACAACTGAACCCCTACAACTGAACCCCTTTACAACTGAACCCCTTTAAACTGAACCCCTTTACAAATGAAACCCTTTCAATTGAACCTCTTTACAACTGAACCCCTTTTAACTTAACCCAAACAACTGAACCCCTTACAACTGAACCCCTACAACTGAACCCCTTACAACTGAACCCCTTACAACTGAACCCCTTACAACTGAACCCCTACAACTGAACCCCTTTACAACTGAATTCCACTTGGTCAAGGCAATGTCCGCTTAGTTGCTAGCCAGATACACAACCGACTAGCTATCCACCAATTAAACCTGCGACCTTTGACTAAAAGGCGACGCATAACCCCTTAAGCTTATTCGTCATACACATGTTGAATACGCTTAACATACGATTCAGCCCATTTACCAGTATTGTACGGTCGTGTGACCGAGTGGTTAGCGCGACCGATACAAATACGACGTCCCCAATCTTGGATCGAAACTTGTGTCGGTAAAAAAAATAATAATATACAAAAAGATCGAGGCCAATATAAAACTAAACTACTAGCTGTCTACGTGTTGGCTTCTACAACATTAACAAGAACGCGATACTTTAAACAAAGAATAAACAATCAGTAAAATGGAATTTCGAAACGACATTAATTTCAGACTGGTCTTTTTTAAGTACCGTCATTTTAACTTTTTTTCATGTATTATTATTTTCCTTTAAACTACCTTTAAGTTTTTATGCTGCCATTTTCCAGTACCATAACTTTTTTTGCATTTATCTCAACGAGTATACACTGGTTGATGACGTCGTATTGCGCATGTGATTTGAATAACCGCATATCATTAACAGTGAGTACATCGCTCAAAGAGATTTTCAACATTACAATGTAATTTACAAAACCTGATTAATGACAATAAGCAACCTGGTAAACAATAGTTTTTCCAAAACATTATCATCAGTTCTGGAACACAACGAACCTACGCATTGAGACTCCACATTTTCCATAAAAATGACTCGTGGGTGCAGCCTACATATCCGTAGACATATTCTTTCGCCACTTCTACCCAAGTAACGATTTTCACCAAAAAAACTTTCATGTTGCCTTTTACGTTATAGCAACTGTTTGGGAAAAATAGCTCGTCGAAGTTAGTGCATGAAGTTAGCCAATTCGTTTTATATAAGAGTGTGTGAATAGGATATAGGATATTCATGTTTATCCCCGTGAATGGAAAAACCAAGGGGGTTAACACACGGGCAATCGTCAGATCACCTCGCGCCCATCGTCGGGTTACCGGAGCTATTGCAGTGTGTTGTATATGACAGACACGTTCCTTCAATTTGGTAGAACCCATTAATCCGCTGGGTTTAGGCAATATCCGTAAAGTGCCTTGCCCTTGGACACAACCGACTAGCTAGTGACCAGTTTCGCACCTGCAACCTTTCGATTGAAAGGCGACGCACTTAACCGTTAGACCAACGGGCCGGACAATACGATAGGACACTCAGTTTTATTTCCGTCGACATTCGATATAACAAGTTCGCCTAAGATTTAATAATAAGTTTAATTTTCACGCGATTTATTTGAACCCGCGAGAAAAAGAATTCTTGTCTTGCCTATGGATAGCCGCACAAACAGTTTCTAAGGAGAAAATTTTCGATAAATCTACAAAGAAATCTCAGCTTGCCTTTTTTAGGTGATAATTGATTTAGTGCATTCAGTATATTTATATATTAGATTTATGCGGTTTCGAAACGCTTTTATTACTTGCAAGCGTATACATGCATATACCGGTGTTTTGTACAGACCAGTACAATAAAATTAATATATATGTAGGAAATGTATGTTTTTGTTGTTCGAAGGTTTAATTTTTTTACCGAGCAAAGTTTCGAACCCAAGATGGGCTCGTTACTCGGACCGTTTTTTTGTTTATAAGAGTCGGTATATGTATCGGTCGCGTTAACCATTTGGCCACACGACCGTACTGTTGTTCGAAGGTTTGCCACGATGAATGAGCGTCGATGCAAGCGTCCACCCTGTGTCGAACTTTTCCTTGACAATAGCTGGTAAGCAGGTGGAGATATGGAAATACATAAACGCTATTTTTGGGATACTCAAGAATCATGTTTATGCAAAGTTATCATGATAAATGAATTCGTCTCTGGTACGATAATCGACACACTCATTTAGGAGGCGTTCAACCAATTATTTCTCTATTTCTCCAGTGCAAACTGTCCTCACAAAATGGGCTGTCACTAAAAATTCTGTTATAAAAAGTCTTAGATTTTTTTACAATTAAAAATGAAGCATGGATCTGCAACCTGAACTCAAAAATCCCAAAATTTTATTTAAAAATTACTCTTCGTACATCGACAACTTTTTTCCAACAAAACAGCTAGCAGGTGCACAATCAACACCTTTATTTCAAAAAGCCCTGCTGTGTTTATTAAGTCGTGGCCGCATATAGTGACCTAAACATTATAATTATGCGTGTTTTTCATGGTCGAAAGTAATTAAGAGTAAATTCAACCTTTCGTAACGGCGCGAGTTCGGATTGCTATTTGTTAAGGCACTGTTAGCTAGCGACCAGATTATGGGCTAGGCATAGGCACCGAGCAGAAACTAGTTTTAACGGACCCAAAAAAGAATAGGAAATGAATAATGTGGAAATCACTCAACCATATAGGCGTACCTAAAAAATTGATTAATTTTTTTACGTTCACGCTTTAGGGTGACGGTAAGGATTAAACATATGATTTTACCTTTTCTATAATATTGCCAATAGCCTATAGCAATCGTGACCACAGTTGTTTTTGCAGTATGTTGAATAAGCCATTAAAATAAGACCAAAAATTCAAACAAGAGTCACTTTTGCCAAGTAGCCTACATGGTTGTAGGCTACTATCTTTGTGTACACCAAAAACAATTTAAATGCATAATGGATACATTTACGTGTAATATATTATTCGGTTATATATATATGCCTTGCTTTACATTATCATAACGTTGCTTAAAAATAATTCAATTAGCAAATTAGTCAAAATGAACATGAATTTCACTTGGTTGTTGCTAAATATTTCGACGCTTGCTAAATATTCGGAGAGTAAAGTAACATGTCAATTCTAAATTTCAGGCTTTAATTATACAGAATTAAACACGAGTAAAAGAATACTTTATTTTAAGATTAAAAGATTTTCTTCAAGATTTGTTATGTCCAAACGCTTGTCGCGAAAGAATGCACACTGACTTATAGCGTGCTGAGTATAAGTGTAGACGAAACTGGGCACTTACTGGTCGGTTGTGTCCTTAGACAAGGCACTAAGCGAATACCGCCTGGGTCAAGTAAAACAATTGGTATAAAACTTGGGAAAGGATTAATACGGGCCGCCGTATTTGAAATGATTTAAAATATGCCAATTCTGGTTGAAAGGTATTTATTTTGTAGGGAAGAAAAAAAATGTAAAGATCGCTATAAAGGGTGATATAACTGGCACAGTACCAATCAAACTGATCTCTATAAGCATCCAAAAGAGTGCTATCCTTGAATGATGACAAGTGCTATCCTTTGCTAAGTAACAATTATTATTAATGGTGATTCTCAAATGTTATTACGGTTGAAGCAATATGTTCCAAGCTGCGCTCTCAGTAAGATGTGCACTTTTATAATAGTAAAGCTGAGCTTCGTGTAATAAACGTGCTAATTTTTCATTTTTTTACCGATTGGGAAAAGTTTCCACAGTATGGTGGGCTAACCGCACGGAATTTGTAAGGGAAATTTTGGAAGGCTTTGATTTTAGGTTGTAGATCAAAGCATCAAGTTTTTAAAGAATCTAGGACTTCCTATTGCAATATTTTAAGCTGCAGCTCTTTTTGCGGGGTCAATTTTTCTTAAAAAATCATTTACAACGTTCACAGCGATTGAAGTAATGTTGTGCGGTAAAGGTTCAATATACTGCATATAAACCCATATTTTCAACTGCCTTTCTTAAACTAGTTATGCCTGGATAATCTATACACAACAAAATCTTGAATTATGTATAATCGCGCATAGATCCAACTAAAATGATTTGAGGGGTTTGAAAATTATACATTTTCTTTTGGATTTTTTTAATAATAACGAACCATTTTAATTAACTGTTGGCTCATTTAAGTAATGACTTAATATGCCTCAACTTCCTAAAATGTCGTAATCATGTTAAATTTTCTTATGAAAATGTAATTTTCCACACAAAACAACCAGTATATTTCACCACACGAAAAGGTAATTAAAAACAGATTTTGTTATACGTTTTATGAATCACCACTGCAGGGTGAGTAAATAAAAGTAAGTAAAATTACACATTTAACAATTAGACAAACGGCAATATTGTACACGAACATTTTGTACGGGTAAAACAATTGAAATTTTACGATACTTAAGTTAAACAAACTTAGCTTCTAGGGTGGTTTTTAGTTTAAATTGCAATGTCACAAGCAAACTTAGCTTCTAGGATGGCCTTTTTAGTTTAAATTGCAAAAGTGCAAGAGCTTATAGGGTGCGTTTAAAAAAAATATAGATCCCTTAAGTGTACTCTTTGTTAAGATAACGGTTTGCTTGTTTTCTTTCTGGTAATACAGCATAAAGAAAAATATAATGATATACAAGAGATACGATATGGATCGTATCCTGGTGGCGATGTACTAGATTAACGCGGTGTCAGTTCGGGTGTAAATTTAAAACGAAATCAAACAACTGCAAAAAAAATAAAAAATAGAGATAAAATGAAGTTAATTTAACGAGGTCTTTTTCTTCTGCCACCGTCTCGGTCTTTTGCGTACCGTAACCAATCTCCGACCACCCGATCTATATCAGAGTCGGTGGCATGCTTGACAAGGTGGTTATTTCTTACTGCCTCTAAACAAAATATGAAAAAATAATCATGGTTCTTTGTGGTTTTGAATAATTACCGTTACAAAATGTTGCGACTCAATTTTTCTTCTTAACATTTATATTTTATGTCACATTGTCTAGCCTGTGAGTGTAGTCAGAACGAAGAAGATTGTAAGATAGTAACTATGGAATGGTTATATTCGATAGTGTTCATGGCTAAGGCACATGGCAGACTTCAGCTCAACCCAGTGGATTATTGGGTTCACTAGAATAAAGGAAATGCCTTAATCATATATAGGCCTACAATACAAACGTCTCTAATATATTTATAAAATCAGACTGAATTATATCCGGTAACACAACACAAGGGTAATCTGACGATTCGCCGTGTAACGTCCCTTTCTCGAACACAATAATAATCTTAAATAACCATGACAAAACTTAATTACGATAAGGTGCGTGTTTGTGCACACAAAACTTTAATTTTTGTTACATATATTATAATCCATTTAGATATATGCTCTAGAATATTGGTAATTCAAATTTGTAATAAAAAGCCAACTTACGCCTAACAACACTCAGAAGGTGCGTAATAGCCAGTCCACATTTTTCTCCCTTGTCCGGCCAGGTGGTCTAGCGGTTAAGTGCGTCGCCTTTCAATCGAAATGTTGCAGGTGCGAAACTGGTCGCTAGCTAATCAATTGTGTCCTTGGGCAAGGCACTTTACGAACATTACCTGAACCCAGTGGATTAATGGGTTCTACTAAATTGAGGGAACGTGTCTATCATATACAACACACTGCAATAGCTCCAGTAACCCGACGATGGGCGCGAGGTGATCTAAAGATTGCCCGTGTGTTAATCCCTTGTTTTTCCCATTCACGGGGATAAACATGCACTGTAAAAAATGACCGTAATAATACATATTTTTAAATCGATTTTTGTATGTAAACTATTATTACAAACGAATTAAGTAAAAAAACGTATAACCATATTAATATGATAATATTTTTTTGTGATTACACATATATAATACGTTTTTGGTATTCACATAACGTAGGTGTTGCAGATTACCAAAAACTTGGTAAATGTGCAAGATATATATGTTAATTAACAAATATTTTGTGTAATTTAATGTATTTTTTATGCTAGCCTAACGTACGATAATTTTACAAGTTTAAGTAAAATATCTATTTTACCCACTTTTATTCTAGGTGTAAAAACTCTTAAACGTAGTTACCTACGTAGTTACAGAAATACCTATAAATCATTAGGGAAGATATGGTATTTTGTGTATCTTAAGTTTACACGTTGTCTGTGATTCAGATAAGGCGAATAAATTATTGTGTAGTTGCATATATAATATATCGGCACAATTTGCTTGCCGATTAGTTCGATGTTCGTTCCACATCACTGCGTCCTCGTGTTGGTTTATTTATGCGCATGCGCAGTGCTGCGATATTTTTGTCGTCGAGTTCGTTATTCGCCCGACAGGTGTGCTACAGTAGTTTGGGTAGTGTTAGTAATCCAGCTACAGCTAGGTTTATTTTACGTAAACGATGTTTATTGTTCAATATATTCACTTAACCGTACATAAACTTCCTATTTGACATGGTCATTTATGGTTTTAACAAGTGTATATTTGTTTTATCTATTCTGGCATGTTGCGGTATTTAGTATACTATTGGCTAACCAGGTCATAGAGACTACCTGTAGGCTACTATTTATAATGTGGTTGTATAGGCTATATAACATAATTATATAATATATATATTTTCTTAGTTGCTACAAATCACTTCAAAAACTTAAACATGCCGGTTACTTGTAGTATCTGTTCTTCAACATTTGTATTGCCGAGTACATATGCAACACACATGAGATCTCACAGAAATGTGAGAAACTGCTTCATTTGTTTGCAATATTGGAAATTGCAAAGCGCAGTATTCAAAGTTTAATTCATTTCAAAGTCATATAAGAAGAAATCATTGTAGTGTTAAAGGAGAGATGAGGAATAAAGTTGCAGACACTTTCCATGCTTGAAGAGCATTTATTTTTATGCAATGTTGAATTGTGTCAAAAGCAATGTGTCAGCATTAGTGATCTTTTGAAGCATCTTAAAGAACACATACGGCAGGGGTATGAAAATTACTTGTCCGTATTTTAATTGTAAGGCATCATACATGGTCGTGTCGTCATTTGCATCTCATGTTTTTCGAAACCATTATAACACTACAATAACTGGATCTGTTGTTTCAACAACTTCAGATCTAAATGTTCCGCACTATGACAGTGATGAAAATGACGAAACCATTGCGCCTTGTGACATCACAAGTGAAGCACCAACATTTGACATGGAAATCACTTCCATGTCTAGTAGTGATAATGAAATTCTAGAAAGCTTTGCCTTATTTTTGTTAAAACTAGAATGTCACAGTTTTGTACCAAAAAGTACAGTTCAATCTATAGTTCAAGAACTTTCCATTATTGACGACTATCGAATTCATAGACTTAAAAATAGAGTGGCATCTATGCCTGACCTTAGTGAGGATCAACTTCAACAAGTTCATGAGGATATTGAAGCAGAGTCATTTCAGGATATTTGTGCTGCTGATCATGGGAAATTGAGATCAATTCATTGCAGGACATTGTTTTATATGCACCATTATGATTTCATTGAACCTCGTACTGTGCGTTTAGGGCAGTATTTGGGAAAAACCTGTTCCTTCCACTATGTTTCCATTTTCGAGTCTGTTCAATTGATTGTACGGCGAGCCATTTCAAAATTTGTTTACACTTCTCATGTTAATGCTCCAGACACCCTAAATGATTTGTTTGATGGAAATGTCTTCAAAACGATGCATGACCCGCAGCATATACAGCTTCTTCTGTATCAAGACTCATTTGAAGTGGTTAACCCTCTTGGTTCTACGTCGAAAAAAGCACAAATTACTTGCTGTTTATGCGATGATAGGAAACCTGCCATTTCCGTACAGATCATCCATCGACAATATGATCTTAGTGCTACTAGTTAAAGAGGTCCATTTCAAATTCTTTGGCCAAAACCTGGTTTTCCATGAACTTTTGAAGGACATACATAAGTTAGAAACAGATGGAGTTCTGAATGAAGGGAAAATGATCAAGTGTCAGTTATTTGCAATTCTTGGTGATAACCTTGGTTCGCATCAAATTGGTGGATTTTCAGAAAGTTTTAATAGTGAACATTTCTGTAGGTATTGCCAGATCTCAAAAGCTGAATTTCATGAAAGTCCATATGAAAGTGGTGATTTGAGAAGTGCTTCCAGCTATAATAGTGCAGTGCAGCACCTTCAACACCACAATTCAAACATATTTTGTGGGGTCAAATTTAATTCACTTTTCAATCAACTGGTATCATTCCATGTGTGCAAACCTGGACTTCCACCTTGCTTGGGCCATGATCTTTTTGAGGGGATAGTTGCCTATGACATGTATGAAAAATAAAATACTTTGTCAACAAAAATAGG